>CM038795.1:277781410-278025310 GCA_021764765.1 Vicia sativa
GTTCTTCAATCGATTCTCAAAGGTGTTGGACTCAGAGGGCAATTTGTTGCTGGCCTCTTTGATCTTAGCCCTAAGTTCTTGAATCAAGTCTTGAGGAGGATGGATTGAGATCGGCTCATAGTCACCTAGCTTGCTTAATATGGCTTGGCTTTCAATTTTCTTTCTTCGAAGCTTCAAGCATGTTCATAAGCAAAGATCCATCAAGCTTTTTCTTGGACTTTATTTGCAGCGATTCATCCTCGAGGAGGCATCCAATACATTATCCAACAAAGACGTAAGTTCGAATGTGATGGTACTAACTTCCGTAGCGTGTAGTGAGGTCAACTTGGTTCAAGAATCCTTCATGATGAAACAAAGCGGTACTATCTTGTTTAAGCACTTCGAATAGATCCACATCAAGGATTGTTTTCTAATTCTATGAAGAAGTACAACCCTATCATCGAGGGCATTGCATTAGAGGCCTAACCAAGACAGTAGAAAGTGGAATATCCCTTTGAGCCAACTTAGCCTTCATGTACCCAATAGGGTCATTTATTTTCAAATTGGCTAATTCTTCTTCACCGTTTCAATGAGAAGACCTGTGAAGTTCCATACGTAATGGAGTAACATCCATTTCAAGTCCATTGCTCATTAGCACGAAGACCATCACCGCCATTATTGACGCTCCCATCATCTTGTTCATCATCGACAAATCCACCACCTCAATGTCATCATTCGATCACCATCAAGATCGACTCGCCCTTTCGCCGAACCTTCTTGAGCGCCTTCTCCTTCATCCTCGCACCTTCCCTCGCTAGAATCTTCACTCTTGAGAGGCAGTGGTTCTTCCTCTTCGCTGAGGTATTTGTTCACACTCTTGAGGGATTCCCGAGGGATTTGGGTGAAGAGCCTCCGAGGCACTTCCAGAGCCTTCGCATTGTTGCACGGGTCTCCTTGAGAGGAGGCGGCGCTGATCATCGTGTCGATCAAGCTCCACTGGGAGTGCCATGTTAGAAGAGCCTGCTTTGCAATCGATTATTCGAATCCCATGAGGAGAAGAGTGAATCGGAGCGGATGCATGGAGGAGGAGTCAAGTTGGTCGATCCGGGTCTAATCATCCTACATAGATAAAGAAAGATTAGAAACCGTAACTAAGGTACAAATAATCATTTTAAGAATTCAAGTAAACTCACCGTGGGTTATCCGTAGATATGTTATCGTTTATATGTTCCAACATTACGTTGGAGGTCGAAGGTGGAATTTTGATTGGTGAGGGAGCAACATCTCTGAGTCAAGTCCAGACGCCAAGATCCTTTGGTACGTTTTTCTGCTTCTTCTTCAAAGCCGTTGGAGAACTTTCTCCACTTTAAGAGTCCTCCCAATGGTGCTAGTTTTTCTTTTTGGAGTGGTTGAGGAAGTTTACTCGTCTCGAAATGGTACAAAATGCAATTTAGACTTAAGTTACAAAAAATCGACTATTTCAAATACTGTGGTAAGTCGCTTACCTTCTAATCGGAGCTTGTTGTGGGTGGTGGATTTGAGTAGTTGTTGGAGTGGGTGCAGTTGTTCGTTGTTGTAGTTGCAGATTGATTGTTGAGTCACTTCGTACACCATCATTTGTCTCGTGGGATTGTTGAGAACTCGTTCGCCTTGGTCTTCGATGCGTAGTCTGATCCCGAGGGTCGGAAATCAAGCAATTAAAACGAAGTTAAAACAAAGAAAGTAACAATATTTTGATTTCCCAATCATTCGCACTGCTCCTCATTCGAAAGAATCGATAGGCGAAAGGTCATAGCGAAGATGTCCTGGAAATTATGAATCCAAGATCGAGCCCATGTCATACCTCGTGATGGCTTTGGTTTCTTGTGGGATTTATATTTGAGCATTTCACCGCAAATTAACCACCAAGGATATGGAGGAAACCAAGCCGAGCCAATTCAAGTAGGTAGTTTTGGAAATCTAGGTGGATGCATTTCGAGTGCCAACTCTATACCTATCTTCGTGTGACAACCTCAAGGAAGGAACTTAGAAATTTTTCTTTAAATTTTTCCTCAAGGTTTGAGCCGCCGATATATGTGGTTTGCAGCGCTGTGGATCATAAGTAGTTCAAGTAAGTCCGAAAGCTTTAATCTCTTGAGCGTGGGTCAACATACCTTTCTTTTATGTACCGCACATCGAACGCAGCAAGCTTTAGCTTGAATGGTAGGAGTGTCAAACATATAAGATTGATAGAATTTAATCCACCAATCTAGAAAACTCTTTCAAGATAAGGGAGTCGGGTTCGAAGGGATTGTTGAATTGGGAGAACTCTTGATATTGTTCTTGTTGAAGCTTGGCATCTCTCGCTTTAAAAGTTCGACCAGAGGTAATGGCGCTTTGAGTTTGGAACAAGGGTTGTATTAATTGACTGCACTAAATTGTCTCAAACGGTTAGGTTGATAGGCAAATAAGAGGATCCGTTCTTGGTCGGAGTAATTTTTGAGGAGATTAGTCTTGGTAATAAAAAGGCCTTCCAGATATCTTGATTTCCTTGCATTTAGCAGCCTCCGAAGAGACATAGTGAACCATGATGGTCCATGAGTTCTCAAGCAAAAGGCGCCATAGTTTTGTTAAATTCATGTTGTTTGAGAGAAGCATAATGTACTTTGAAAATGAAACCTGAAATCGGCCTTGTCATCACTAGAGTCAGCCTCTCACCGTGCCTCAACGCTTCGATCAACTATCTCCGGATCTTGCTCATTAATAGTATCCGCAGTGGAGAGCTAAGACTGAACATAGCATTTAGCCATAATCGAGCATCCGTAAGGGACCAGCTAACAAGATGTTCTTGGAAGTATGAGATTTCAAGCTCGAAATATTGATCTCGTGCTCGTAGGTCAACTAGGTGAGTTCACTAAAGTTAATCCTCCTGCTCATGCAAATATCTTGCAGAGGAATGAACCTACTAGCTACCCCAAGTGACCGGCAGCAGAACGATCTTGATAGCCAAAGAGTAAGGAAGGCAATATGTTCAACATCTGAGACACTATCACCTTCCGTATGGTAATGACTAATGAATTTGGAGAAGCGCTAGTTTGATATCGAAATCAATAATACTTGAATGTTCCTCAAGATCGTGAACATATGTTTCTCACCGGTGTTAGTCCAAAGATGGCGCTTATGTCAAGAATGTGGTGACTGTCTCCTCCGGGAGGTGGAAGGTATTATAGGTGCTATCCCGAAATACAGGATGCTAATAATGATGACCGTATGAAGCCCGGTTTGATAATTTCAGAGATTATAGATACCTAATTCCTCCCATCGATGTGACTTAACTTCCACTTTGGCGAACCGCCTCGATATGCTACATCGCAAGGACAGATCGAAATGGTTTAAAGTTGTTTTAACATAGTCCGTAATGAAAGGATCTTTGGGATAGTCATAGAGTTTCTACTTCCTTTGGAGCAACAGGATCATTGACATTATCGGGCCTTACCCTAGGGTTTCCATTGTATTGAATAAAGGTTTGAAATCATAACAAACAGAAATATGGTTCGTATCCTTAAGAATCTCAAAACCGTAAGAGGACCCATTAGGGCAAATCTCTTTCCGCGCTAGTAGGGATTAATACCGAGAGGAGTATAAGAGCTCTTGCTCGAGATTCCCCGGTATAAGTACAGATTGACCTTGGTGAGTGCCAACCTTGCTTTCCAAAATTGTTCTTGTTCTTATTCTTCTTCTTAGAAATCTTTTTACCGGGATGTTGATGAAGACATTGTTGGGGTTTTGATTAAAGAGATTAGGGTTCTTACGAGAAAGAGAGGAAAAGAAGATCCAGAGGTGGAAAAGTGAAAAGACTAAAGTTTGTTTGGTTTTATAGTGAGGAAGTGGAAACACTCATCAACTAATGCCAAGTTACGGGAGACGGGTCGATACACGTGAGGTGGCGTGAAGTCAGATTGTAATAAGCATGATTAAAGGTGATCATTGCTCTTAATAAATGCACCATACCGTGGTTACCGTGTGAAAGCGGTTCTGAAACCTGTGGTCATCGTGATTGACATGATGGAAATCTTGTACAGGTCATAATTGCTCGTGGTCACATCAAAATTTAGGATATATTTAAAATAAGTATTTAAAAGGGATTCAAATACATATTTTAAAGGGGCATTTTGTTAGTCAAGATTTTGATATCTTGTGGTTCAAGAAGGATCATGGAGCTCGAGATGAGATGATGTTAAAGTATTCAGGGAACATAGTGAATGTCATAGTTTGAAAGGAAAGAATTAGCCCTTCGAATGGATGTATTGAATTCAGTGTCGAACGGAAATAATGGTGATATATGTAAACAAGCTCGATCGGGCAATAGAATTGTATCGAGGAAATGGGTTCAAATCAAGTGAGTGATACATTTGAAATTCAAACGCGAGCGGATAAAAGGGAATTGAAACGCAACAAGAAACGGTTCGAAAACGTGGAAGCAAGAGAAGCATGGTGTGTGATGTTCTAAACGTGGCAAGATCTTATGGGTCGACCGTTATGGTTAATTAGTATAAATAGAGTCTTAATGTTAGGATTTGTGTGTCATATCTATTGTACTAAAATTCACCACATTCAAAATACCACATGGCTAGGAAACGAATGCACGAATGATGTACGATGATTGCACCAAAGCTTTATTATTTAACAATGTATCTTTATCCTTCCGTTTAACTTTATCTTGCATCAATGTCTTTTAAGTTTCTTTTTACTTTCAAAGTCATTTCATTTAAATGTTTTTCTACCATCGCAAGTTCTTTACTTTTCCAAAACTTTTACATTAACGCCGTTATTTCCCGTAAAAGCTTTTATACATTTGTTTACATTCCCCGCTTTTACGTTTCCATAGCTACTTTGAAAATCTTTACACTTTAAGAGTTTATTTGAATATTGCTGCATTTATATACTTTCTTGCCTTTTCGAATTTGAATGTTCTTGTTTGTTCGAACCAAATATACATTATTTACTTGATCATATCACTAAGTAATCGAAACGTATTGAACCTATACAAAACATCCAAAACAAGTCTCAAATATGGATCTTTATCTTAAGTTCATACCAACGGTCGATACCCCATAGATCAATCTAGTCGATCCCGCAAGTTACCTGAGGGATTGAATAACATACGCTTATAACGCTTATTCGATAGTTTGGAAGACTAGCGGTTGTTTCACCGTAAATCATCGTGAATGTGGGAGAAGGTTATGAAAGGGAAGGTATTAGCACCCATTTTTATCCGTAGTTATCTACGGCTCTTAGTTGCTCTTAGATCACTTTAAAATTGTGCTTTTGTGTGTTTGAAAATGTTTTGAAAAGTCATTTCGCTTTGACTTTGTAATGATTCATGTAGGAATGTATACAAAGTGTTTGGAAATTTTTCGCTTTGAAAAGAGTTTGAACTTTGATGTGTGTGTGGTGTGAAAAGTATTTTGATAGAGCGAGCAACTAAAAGTCTTATTACCCACCCGTAATTGGTCGTTTCGTGTTATTTTATGTTCATTTAGAATAGCCATCCATACCATTAGTTGGTAGGTAACCTTATTCATTGGATGTAAGGACATTCAAGGACATCGGATGGTCATAGAAAGCAACTTGTAGGGAGTATCCTAGCACATTCGAAGGACTATCATCATTTTTCGAGGGCTTACATCGTGGGTCTATGATCTTTGTATCGGGGACTATGATGATTTGTTTTGAAGGCAACGGTGCTAGAATACCTCTACGCTCGAGGGACCGACCATTTGATTCGAAGGCAACGAGAGAGAATTACCCTAAGTGCATGTGAAAAGAGTGTGTCAATCGATATATGTTATCTTGAAAATTATGAGTGATCTATGTCCAATTTTATCTTGCCATACACGCCTAATTACTAGCGCTTATAGGCGGAAAGTAAATCATGAAATGTAAAGTGCGGAAAGATAAAGTCATACACTATTACATGGCTTTGGGGCGTACATAATGAGAGTGCGGAAAATAAAAGTCCTAATTAAACTATTACATCCCATAGGAAATTACATAATTGAAAATAAAAGCGATAAAATCGTCCAAACTGTAACTCGTGAACAGATGCAAATTGAAAACTAAGAAAATTGCACAAGAGGAAAATGTTAGTAAAAATAAGTGTTTTTGAATGAGAAAACGTTTTTGTGTTAGTGATGACATTAATATGATAAAATAATTTTTTGGGAATTTTTGGAGTTGATTTGATAATTTAAAAACAATTAAAAGCTATTTAAATGATTAATTAGAAATTAAATTAAATATGCATGCAAAAATAATAATTTTTATATTAAAAATTAAATAAGCATTTTTCTGATGATTATGCAAAAAATAAATATTTTTGGTGTTTTTTAAATGCATGATAAAAATATTAGAAGATAAAATAAATTAGATGGAAAATATTAAAAGAAAAAATAAGAAAATATGAAAATAAGAGTTAGTTTGTAAAAGAGGAAAAAAACATTGGTCTTGCCAAGGATCGAACTGCTGACCTTGGAGAGATCTTTCACATACCAACGCCAACCACTACGCCAACGTGCATTTCGGTCATGTAATTGAAACAAAGGCGTTAAGCATTTTTGAATTTCGAAATTAAATCACGCCAAGAACATCGCCTTCTTCATTTGAATTTCGAAAGATAGCGCCTACCGGTTCGACGTTACCGCAATTTCTAAAATCTCACAGTAATATAAATGAATTGTGAGTACATGAATCGATTGCAAATTGAATTCTAAACACGATGGTGGTGGTCTTTTGTCCAATTTTTCCGCTTTAAGGAAGCCCAATTCGGTTCGTAAAACCCTAGCAATGGCATATTTCGACTGCCATGAAAACACAATTTGATTGTCCGTATAGCTTGCAAACTTCAAACTAAACACAAATCAAACATCAAAACATGTTAAAATGCATGATAAATGTAATCGATTTTGAAAATATAAAACAAACCAAAATCTGGATTTGATTCTTGATGTTTTGGATGATGTAAGGGTCCGAATGCTTCAAGGATATCAAGGAACGTGTTTGGATGGTTAAAACCAATTGAATCAAGTGGAACTAGGGCTGCCACTTGCTTGAAACACACGGTTTTTTGAGTTTGATTAGGTTCTTCCAAGCAATTTTTGTTCTCTTGTTGTGTAGGCATTGTATATTTATAGTGGATGGATTTAGGTCTGAATTCAAGAGCAAATAATGATCAATGAATGTAGAAAATATTTGATTTTGTATGAAATCAAATCATCCTTTTTTGATCCAATTTCAATCACATTCTTGCCAAATCTATGCAAATTTCGAAATTTGCCAGCTTGTGTGAGTTACTTGGACCTCAAGCATGAGAGAAAAATCAATCTTGCATTTAATTTTGATTTTATACCTTATTTTTTAATTTAATTTGTATTTAAATGAATAAAATCCAAATTAAATAGAAAAATAAAGCTAAAATTCGTGGCATTGGGCTTGGATGTTCCAAATTTTCTAAGGAACAAGTTTGAATGAAGAAAAACTAGGCCCATTTGCAAAATTTTGGATTTTAACAAGTATCTCTCTTTGTGCACTTCTTCAAAAATGCCCAACTTGTGCAAGGTGTATTTTACTCAATTTTCCATGTTTTTGAGTGTTCTTGGACTTTTTAGAACGCTCTAAGTGTCCTTTAACCAACCTTTTTGGTTTCATCTCAATTGGAGTTTCCATGCTTAATAAATCTTCAAAACAAAAAGTTGACTTTTTGTTGACTTTGAAAAGGACCTGTAATGTTTTGATCCATACCTTCCAAATGAAGCATTTTTTGAACATTCTTGTGAGACATGAAGTTGTAGAGAATTGGATTTCCTTCAAAATGAGAGGTGGTGGAAATTTTTTTGAGAAATTATGAAGAAGTTATGCTCAGCCAAAGTTTAGTTGACTTTTCACTAAAAAACCCTAATTTGGAAAGTTTGACTTTTGTGCAAATCTTGAGTTTTCTTGATGAATCATGATCAACCCTTGATCAAATGATGAATGTTACTTCAAAATGAGGATGTTGACCAAAAATCATGAAGTTTGACCGTATGTTGACCACAGCTGACTTTTGTCAATACAACCGATTTTCAACCATTCGAGCAATTGTCTCGAGGAAACTTGACTTGAGGCTTAAACTTGACATGGAGATTCTTTGAAGCACATGGGAGGCATGATGACCATTGAAGATGTTGGAAATCCATCGATCGAGAATTTCCAAACCCTAGTTTGGGTTGATTGTCTAGGAGAGGGTTTGTCTGATTAACCCTTGAGGAATCCTTGAGTATGGATGTATGAAATGTATTGAGGAATAGGAGGGAAAATTTGGGGTATGACAACCGCTCGCTCAATTTTCTTGTACCGAAGGGTTAGATTGGCATGTTTGCCTTTCGTGACTGGAGGTAGAAGATGATCAACACTCGAGTACACCTGAAAATTTGCACTCGCTGTGGACTGATGATGCGGGAATGGGCTTACAGATGCCATTTGGAGAAAGTGTAGACTTCGCTGGGGAATGAGTCGTAAACTAGACTCGGGATTGTTGTTTGAATAGGAGAACTGGTGGACATGGGCTTAAGATGCCATCTGGAAAGATCGATGCTGTGGAGTGAGCCGACGCTAGGCTCAGAGATGTTTCCGAGGTGAAAGGAGCATGGAGACGGGCTTAAGATGTCATACGGAGGGAGTCGTACGTTAGACTTCGTGCTCATCTTCGAATGAAGTTATTGGTTTGCATTGGTTTTAACCAAATATGCAAGATTCGAAAGTCGAGAGATGTTGACAAGTAGTGGAGATGGCTTAAGATGCCATCCAACCAGTCGCACGCTAGACTCAGATGTTGATAATAAGAAAAGTCGAATACATTCGCGGCCGACACCTTCGAGGATAGTAGTTGGCAAAATATGGATGCTTCCTGTGCGGTATGGTCCGATGCCTGCTATCGGAGGATAACCTGTGATCGCTCGTATAGTTTTCCCGTCTCGTCGTGTATTAACTCGATTCGGAGGACAACGTGACAAATGCTCGTATAGTTTTCTCTGCTCGCTTTGCATTAATCCCGGACCTGTTGTTTTAGAAATGATTTTCACCGTTGGGGAAAACAAAAGAAGCTTTGATAGAATATCGTTAGTTTTATGCAAAGTATGATGCATGACGATGTGTATGAATGACATATGCACAAATTATGACTTTTATGAGTAATGTATGAATGATAGATGTTGTGGTATTTCAAAACATATCCATCTTGAAGAAGATGCGATGTTCGCTGAGGATTTCTCGATGCTTGGGGATGAAATGATGGAAACCCCGAGAAGAAAGGAAATAACCCTGATTCCTCCGATGCACTATCTGACCAAGTCTTGAGCCTAGACATTGTCGAGGATGGTAGAGATCGGAGACGTGGCTGTTGAGGATCTTGTATAGACCCTACCGAGGAGGATCTAGAGGTACTCTACCGGGATCTGCGGTAAACTCACTGAGTATTTGATAGTTTCCGGAGACCGGGTTTGAAGGTCTGGAGCCCGCGAAATCTCCGGCTAGGGAATAAAGATGTAGGTTTCTCCGATGCACTATCCGACCAAGTCTCGTGTCCGATACCGTCAGGGGAGGTGATGATTATGAGAGATATTCTCATTGGGATAAATATCTCTCCTGAGATGAATCGCATCGCTTGGAAACTGTTGTCACATGATTTAGTTGAGTGGAATCACCGCCGAGGACTAACATATACTCCGATGGGGAAGGTTTGTAGTTAGTGACATCTTCGGGGATCATGCTCATGGGAATGCATTGGTGACCTTCGCATCATCTCAATTCTCGAGCCTCGTAGTAATCACTTTCGTTTGTTCACTTTTCGCATGTCTGTAAATAGATTTTTATTGTCACATGCATATAATCATTCAAAGCAAACGTTGGACTTTATGCAAACAACAATAGCAAAAATTGTAAAGAGAAAGAATTCGCATTTATTTGAAATGTGGCGTATGGCCAAGTAGTTTGTACACAAGAAAGGTAAAAAAAAGCTATGCGGAAACTATCTCGTTAAGTTCCAACTATGCTAGTACTCATATATTTCAACTATCTCATCTCTTTGTTGCCGGTAGAAAGTGAGTGAATTGATTTTCGCCATTTGAATCTTGAATGCTGATAGTAGTCTGTAGATAGGTGATCTGGACGAGACATAGTCGTACGCTTGAATCCCTAACTTTTGCTCAGACCTCCTTTCGCAGCCATCGATACTTTTTTTTCCCAAGTCGCCTTTTCGGTTTTCGACTCACGGTGTACATTTTTGTATATATCCTTATCTTTTGCCCGAACCCTTTGGTTCGCCAGATGCCTTATTTTTGCTAGGTCACCTAGCGGGTCTCTTTTATGCGTAGTATTTTTGACTATGTCTCGCTCATGTGGTGTGGGAAGTCTTCACCATCCATGGTGCTATAATCATAGCTCCGAAAACACTGCCTTGACTACAAACACCCTAGGTGGGAGTCCATTTGCCTCGATCACCTTGTGGAAGAATGATGCGCTTGATCACTAGATCACCGACTTGGTAGACTCCTGCTTGACCTTCTTGTTAAATGCTCCGATCATTCGCTTTTGATAGATCTATCCATGGCGTATGACGAGAGTCGCTTTCATCAATCAAGTTAATCCTGTCAAGGCGAGTCCGGATCCAATCATCTTCGCCTAACTCGTCCTGAGGACTCGTCGAGGGTAAGTGAACCTCAATAGGACCGCCCATACCATATACAAGAGAGAAGGGAGTTGCCTGCTGATGTTCGTGATCAGAAAGCGATAACCATGAAGAGCGTAATGGTAACATCTCATGCCAATCTTTGTAAGTCACGCCATCTTTTGTATAATCTTCTTATGTTCTTGTTGGCGGCTTCCATCGCGCCATTCATCTTAGGTCGATAAGGAGAAGAGTTGTGATGCTTGATCTTGAACTCAAGTGCAGTTCAAATGATCATCTTGTTGTGAGATTAGAGCCATTATCTATGATAATCCTTTCGGAGCCATACCGATGCATAAGATTATGCTTGTGTTCGCATTAAAAGGTGACGCGCCTGAGGATGCGAACGTGAGTTCGGATCTTCCGGTACGCAACGATTTAAATCTTTTGATTTGTTTATAAAGATGTCGCGAGCATCAAGCTTTATTATTTTCAACACAAGAAAGATGATTTAATGATTATGAAAAAGGGGAAAGTCTGAAATACCCTCAAATGATATTGATATGCGTAACGACTAGCGCAAACTAGACATAAAGCATTGGGAAGATTCTGAGTAAGGGGGATTGGTATATAAAGGGATTAGATGGAGCACCCTAAATATATGTAGTTATCTACAGCTTTATATATGAATATGTTTGATATGTTGTGTGTTTTTTAATTGCTATTTCTACGATTGGGAAAGTTTCTCCTTTGGATTTTAAGAAACAGTAGATTATGTGGGATTCTAGGTTTTGTTATTATTGTGCTCGCAAAGATCTGTGGATCTTCTGCATACATATCCCCTAGAGGGAATCGTAGCATTTGTAGCTGGATCTGTGGTTCTATGGTTTGTTTGGTTTGAGGGAGATAGAAATTTGCTCGGCAAGGATGAGACCTTGTGCCTACGTATTCTCAAAAGGATGTTGAGAAAGTCAGAGCAATCGTAGTTCCCACTTATGCTAGTGGAAAGCAACGGATGTTAGTAAGAGATGATAAATGTCATCTTAATGAAAATGTATCTAATCTATTTCATCACATACATTTTTGAAAAGTTCGATTGATTAAAATCTTTCGTAAGTATTAGGTGTTTTACTTGAGTGTACAAGCGCTACTACTTACATGTTTAAGAAAGATGTTTGAAAAGATGATTAATCTTTTAACTGTAAGTATTGGGTGTTTTGCTTGTGTACAAGCATTACCACTTACAATAAGAGATGTTTTTGTTTGAAAATAGTTTGAAAAGTCTCAAAATTTTGAAAAGTTTTGATTGTATGTAATGTGATAGATGAAATACTTCTTCCATAGATGATATAGATGTCTAAATCTCAAGGAGAAATTGATTGGATTAAAGGGATGCTTTAAGAAGCCCGTGGGTCCTTGTATTGTTAGCCCAAGAGGAGGCATTCCGAGGGTCATCGAGGGTCCTTGTATGAAGCTCAAGAGGAAGCTATTGGTATGGTCGGCTTTGGCTTGAAAGGGATTTCACCGAGAAACCATCCTTTTCTCGAATAAGAGCAACTTCACCGAAATTTTACTCATCGGGAATTTGAAAGTGATTTCACCGGAAACCATCCTTTCGTGGTTCTATCTCAGCTGGTGATTCTTTGTATTGAAGCCCAATAGGAGGCTGTTAAGAGATTTCCTGCCTTTTCATTGTATGATGCCCAAGAGAAGGCTAAACTCAATGAGGAGTTCTTTTGAACGAAGCCCAAGAGGAGGCCGACTCAACAGGGAGTGTTGTCTTATACGGAAGCTAAGCGAGGCTAACTCGGGAGAGTTTCTTTGTACAAAGCCCAAGAGAAGGCTGACCCATGTGGGGATAAGTTACCTGTATGAAGCCCAAGCGGAGGCTAAACTCAACCGGTGATGAGTTGTCTTGAAGCCCAAGCGGAGGCTAAACTCGGAAACCTATTGATTAGTCTAATTGTTATGTTATTATTAGATGTATAAAACAGTGTGTGTGATATGTATTCATGTGAGTTTATGAAGGAAATATAAACAATGCATGATGTTTAGTTACAACAATTTATGAAATATAAACAAGTGTCTGGAAACGAACGCTTAAAACGAGCGTAACTTGGTTATTTACAAGTTTGAACTATGTACAAGGAAATGAATATGTACACGAACTAGTTTTTATGTACGTATAAAGATGGATGTACATAGGAGGTTGGGACATACAGAGGAGGCCCATTGATTTGAAAGCGCTTCACAGGAATAATGCTCCTTTCAATACCAATGGGATTCATAAATGCATGAAAACAGAAATGATTGATCAAAGTTTATCTCAGAAAAAGTATTTTCAAAGAAAGAGTATCAGATTATGTACGTGATAAAAATTTGTATGTGTTTGAAAGTTTTGATATGTACAAAGAAATATTATGTACATAAAAGAATGTTATGGGACTATTGGTTAAAAGAAAATTTGCTCGAGAAAACTTCCTTTAGAACCAATGGATTCAACAGATAGACAAACGAATGAAAACAAACGAAAGAAATTTGTTTATGTTTGAATATTAACAATGATGATTTGAGTATGTACAAGTAAAACTAAATATGTACATAAAGGATGGGACTTACACCATAAGGGAGGCCCATGATCGATCGAGAAATTCGAAAGAACGAATTTGTTTTATCGCTTTAAATCGGATTGATCATGGCAAAAAGATGCAAGTTTGATGAAATGTTTTGAAAATGATTTTGAAATTTTTGAAATGTTAAGTTCATTTATGAGAAGTTTTGAAAAATCTAAGTCGAAAACTTGAAAAATTCACCTTTAAGGAGGTTCGAAAAGTGTTCGTAACGCTGCTGCCTCGATTAAAATTAATCGATGAAAGTTTTTTCTGAAAATTTTTGCACTATCACAAAATAGATGTATTTATTGACAAGTGTTTAAAAATCATCTCAAAATGAGAAGTTTTGATTGGTCAAAAATTGTGAAAGTTTGATAAAAACATGAAAAAATTGAAGTTTTGTAAAATTTGGTCTTATTGGTTTTGAACCCATGACCTTGAGGTGGACGCGTCACAGCCTTAAGAGCAAGCAAGCAACCAACCGAGCCAAACGCTACGAGTGTTAGTGGATTATCACACGTAGACATGATATTGGAAAGTTTGAAAATTTAAAATGAAGAACATCAAGAACACGCGCAGATTCGGGCTTGTGTTTTGATTTTCGACACCAATTTCAACCTAAAATCTTCGCTTTAATGAAATCCAATGATGTAAACATCAAAGTTGGTCGATTTTGCACCACCTAACATGATCATGGTTGTTAATTTCATTTATTTCAAGCCTAGAATGATTTTGGTTCAAAGAACACTTATGAACCCTAATCAAAAACTTAAATTAAATGATGTATTGTTCATGATTGTTTGATTTTATTGAGGGCTAATGGTCGCTTTGTAAGTAAAGAGAATGGCCAAGAGCTTTTGTCAAAAGATTCAAAGAATTATGAGAACCAAGTTCGTGTTTATACCGAAAAGTGAAGATCGAAAACGATGCTAGAGTGTTTCCAGTGGTTGTTTCTTGATCATTTAACCCAAGCATGTATGGATGCCGTGAGGATAGCTTGCTTGCTTTGAACTTGCTCCAATCTCTCCACTCAAGTCAACCGCAAATGCCTTAACAGGAACTCAAATTGATGTTAATGGAGTTACGATTGTTGTGATTGATCCGCATCATGTCTATGATGTATATGGATCGTGTTTGAATCATTGAACAACAATTGATCAAGCCAAACCGAAATTCAATTATAAGGCGCTTTGAAGTTTTGAAAAGATGAAAAGTCAAAACTCGATTTTAACTTGATTTCGTTTGATTTTAAGTTTGGAACAAGTTTAATTATGATCATGAAACATGTTGGACACCAAATTTCATCATGTTTTCATGGATTTTGAAAATGCTATGTTTGGCAATCTTGCTCTATGATACTTGATTTTCAAGAAAGTAGAAAGAAAGCTTGTATATGTGCTTTTGGTGTGAATTTGAACTTGAAATGGGAGCTATTTATAGGCAAGAGGTTCTGAATTGTTAGGCAACAAGGACATGGCAATTGATATTCAAAGAAAGCTTAAGGGGCAAGAATGACAATTTACCAAAAAGGAAACTTCCTTTTTCACCATGTGCTATATTTTACGCTTTGATCCAATCCTTTCAATTATCACTCTAGGCTGATATTTATCAGTTCATCCATCCACTTGGCAAGGTTAGAAAGCTTCTAGATGAAGAAATACAAAATGATGTTTTTGAACTTTGAAAATCAATTTTCATGGAGCCTTATGTTTCAATTTCAAAAGTATAGCTAGCCTCCATGGATTTGAGATTTCTTGGATATTTTGGAAAGATCTTTCCACAAGCTACAACTTTCATGTTTTGAGTTTTTTCAAATTCCAATTGGAACTAGGTGAAAAATGGCTTGAAGTTTGAAAATGAGAAATTTCAACACTTAGAAAATTTCTAAGTATGAAAACTTTGACTTTTTGTTGACTTTTCCAAATTTTTTGATTTTTATGATCATGATGGATCATTTGAGTATTTTGATGATGGAAAAGTTTTGTTTTGAAAATTTGACCAAAAGTCAAAGTTTGACTTTTCTGTGCAGATGAAATTTCATCAGATGTTTCTGAAAACGACTGATGAATTCTGTGAACCTCTATGATGTTCTGAATCCAGAAATTAGGTCAAGATGTTGTATCTAAGATATAATGACCAATATCTATCCAAAAAAGTCAATCATCGTCAAAAATCGAGAATGCCTATGCTCGACCAAAACCCTAATTGGTCGATCCTCGATTCATCAGTGAAGAAAATGGATATCTGAGGATTGAAAGCTGATGATTTGATCAAGATAGATCAAATGGAGTGAGAAAATCTCAAACCCTAATTGGTTGGCTCAAGAATCAGATGAAAATCTGATGCAACTCTAATTTTGACCTGTGAGTGCTATACCCGATTAATGTTGTCTGAGCTGTTAGTTATGCAGATGATGCAAATGTAAGGTGGTATATTAGGTCAAAATTTGGGGTATGACAGATGCCCCTATTTAAGTTTCTTTAACCTGAAAGATGAAGATGAATATCTTTGTTTTGATAGGTGTAAAGAGACTTAATATCGAATACGCAAAATTTGGACCTAAGATACCAAAATGCGATAATGCAAAATAATTGCAAAAAGGTTTTACCCAAAGGATATCAAAGAGATGACATGTTGAAGGAAATTTGTGAATACGTCCTCGATGGGGAAAGAATGATTCACGTAATATGTGAACATTTGTTTCGCTTTGGGAAACAAAGAGATTACCTTCACCTTTGTGACAATGTTTAAGGTAAGTGGAAATGATATTACCAATTATCACCTGTGATAGTTTATGGTAATGAATTCAAGATGTTACCAATTATCAAGTGATAACTATAACAAGGTGAATCTTGAGAATGAGGTTGTTGCGATTCAAATTTTGTGAATAATGTATAATGTTCTATCCATGAATGAACTGAAAGAAAGAAGTTAATCAAAACATTTGTTCCCAACGAGGGATAATCTCACCGGCGAATATGATAGAGAGAAGAAAATGCATTTCGCTTGGGACTTTGCCGGGAAAAAGGAAGACATATCCTTTCTGTTGGGAATATCGCTGGGGAAACAAGGAAAAAGTATCTTTTCTGCTTGGAGATATTCTATCGAATGTACTTGTACTGTATGAGTAAGCAAGATTTATACCGTGATTTGGAAACAAACATTTTGAGAGATGCAAAATGCAATGAATGATGCTATTATGTATGAATGCCATGAATGTTATATGCATGCTAACAATACTTGACAAAGACACTAAAGGGATATTTGGGAAAAGGACCGCCCACAGTCGAACAAATACGGGTGAAAATTGCAACAATGGTGCGATGTTCACTAATGAAGAATTTGAGTTGCATGTTTTACACTTTCCGAGAAAGGTATTTTATTGGCAACTTGGTCGGGATTCTTTTTGGATAAGAATACCGCCCTTTGATGATTTCTCGATGAGGAGAAGATCAGGTAGCGCTGACACTCCATCGGGATCAAAACACTCTTGGAGAAACAAATGGGTTATTTCCGTTCATAGTTTCAAAGGAGAATTTTGCTTTTGTTTCAAAATTTTGAAGTAAAAATTCATTTAAAACATTTTAGTTTCAAAAGTGATTTTCACAATAAAAGCGTTATTTTAAAATGTAATAAAGTAGGAATTGCAAACAAAAGGCACAAAGCTCAAATTTATTGAATAGAATGGTAATCACCAAAAGCATGATTCCATGAACTATTTACAAAAGTTGAAATGATAATTTATTGGGAAAAGGCTATATTGAAAGCAAATAACCACTACTATCTCTAACAACTTTGAATTCCAACCGTGCTTGTTGCTTCGTAAGAGTTGATTGAAAATCCGTTGATGGAAAATTCTTCATGTGGACAAAATACGATCCAGCTATTTTGTCATTTTGTATCCTTGTTTTTGCCTAGATTGCTTTTCGTGTTTTCGATCTATCGTGATAATTTCGCTTATTGTCTCTAATTTTTGCCCGATCGCTTTTCGTGTTTTCAATCCACCGAGACGCTATTTTGCCTAAGCCGCCTTTTCTTTTCGACTTCATTGTTTCTTTTTAGACAAAATATTTTTTTGATCAAGGCCAAGATTCATGTGATGCGGAGTTCATCGTCCATGGTGTGAGAGTCATAGCACCGCCAGAGAGCTTCTTTTGACGATGTATGGGCCTTCGTAATTAGGAGTCCATTTGCCCCTAGAATCTGCTTGAAAAGATGTAATCTTTTTAGCACGAGGTCGCCTTCTAATTCACGAGGTCGGACCTTTTGTCGAAAGCTTTCTTCATTCTTCTTGATAGAGTTGTCGTGACACGTAGCGGTCAGCTTTTCTTCATTAAGTTCAATTGGTCGTATTCGCTTTGACACCATCCGCCTCGATAGCTTAGTTTCCATGAGAACTCTCATTGATGGGATCTCAACTTCTACGGGAGCACTACTTCCATGCCGTATACTAGAAAAAGGAGTTGCCCTCGTTGAAGTGCGATCGAGGTACGATACCCATGCAGCAAATGGCAAGATTTCGCGCCTTTGTAAGTGATGACCATTTTCGGATGATCTTTGATGTTCTGTTGCGCAACGGCGCCTGCTCATCTTTGGCCGGTAAGAGACGAGTCAGGATGCTCAATCTTGAATTCTCACACGCTCTTTCATCATTTTGTTATTCAAGTTAGATCCATTGTCGTAATGATTTTACTTGGAATTCCATATCGGCAAATGAGGTTGTTCTTGATGAACCTCACAACCACTTGTCTTGTGACGCTACGTAAGATGCCGCTCGACCCATTTGGTGAAGTAATCAATAGCCACCGAATGAAGTGATGTCCGCTGGACGCTTTGGTTCAATCATTCCAATCATGTCAATGCCCCACATGGAAAACGGCCACGGAGAGGAGAGAAAGTTGAGTAGAGTCGGAGGCACATGGATCTTATCTCGCAGATCCGCACTTGTGACATCTTTTAACGTGTTTGCAGAATCGACCATCGTTATCCAATAGTATCCTCGCCTCAAGATTTTTCTAGACATTGCATGCCCATTCGAATGGGTTCCAAAGGACCCTTCATGCACTTCATGGATAATTTGTTCGCTTGTCTGTCGACGATCCGAGCGTAACCATGTCGAAGTTTTGTATAGAACATCTTCATTGAGGAAGAAATTCTGAAAGCCTCCTTAGAGTTTTCTTATCCTTGTACGATGCCCTAAGTGGGTACTCGTGTTTGAAGGAAACGCTTGATGTCGTGGAACCACGGCTTATCGTCAAGACCGCTTCGCTGTAAACACATATGCAGTGTCTTTCGCCCGATGCTAATTCTAGGCATATCATTCCAATCATTGACTTTGAACATGGAAGATAGAGTAGCCAAGGCGCTCGCCATCCGATTTTGATCTCGAGGGATATGATGCGCTCAACTTTGTTGAAGAAAGTCAACAACCGCCTGCATAATCTCGTAAGGAATTAGACCAAGATGATGAGTTTCATACTTGTCTTTAATTTGATTGATCACGTAGGGTCGAGTCTCCATATATATCAAGGATCTTGATTCTCAAGTCGATGGCCTCTTCGATACCCATGATGCATGCTTCATATTCTTATGTTGTTGGTGCAATTAAATAACAATCATGGAAAACGGATATGAGAACCCTCGGGAGTGATGATGATCGCCCAATTCCATTGCCAAAATCATTTACCCCATCAAGACTAGGCCCCATCCGATTCGATCCGGTCCTTCTCCGTAGCGGTTCGTCACAATCTTTCATCTTCAAGTACATAACATCCTCGTCTGGGAAATCAAACTGAGAGATTGGTATTCGTTGAGTGGTTGATAAGCCAAGTGATCGGCGAGAATGCTTCCTTTAACCGCTTTCTCGGTATCGATGTCATATTCGATAATAGCATTTGCCATCGAGCGATTCTCCTAAGTTAGGTGCTTTTCAAAATGTACTTGATTGGATCCATTTTGGAAATTAACCAAGTCGTGTGATTGATAATGTATTGGCGAAGACGCTTTGAAGCCCATACCAAAGCACAATATGTTTTCGAGCATGGAGTAACGTTTCACAAATGGTGAACTTTACTCGTGTAGTAGATGGCATGCCCTTCTTACCGGTTTCGCCTTGTTGTACAAGCACGCAGCCCATGGACTCTTCTAGTACGGTAAGGTATATGATCAATGGTCTTCCTTCCACCGAGGGATGTGATTGTGGTTTTGACAGTATTCCTTGATACTATCGAATGCTTTTTGGCAATCTCATCCACACAACCTTTGATCTGCGTAGAAGTTTGAATATCGGCCCGCAGTAGCGTATCCGAGAGATGAATCGAGATGTAGTTTAATCATCCAAGAAATCCTCTTACTTGCTTTTCCGTGACGTGGCGTAGGCATTTCCTGAATAGCCTTGACTTTGTCAGGGTCAACCTCAATTCCTTTTTGACTGACGATGAAACCTAGGAGTTTTCCTGATCTTACCCCAAAGGTGCATTTGTTAGGATTCAGGCGGAGCTGAAACTTCCTTAATCATTGAAACAATTTTAAGAGATAGTCTATATGTTCCTCTCGGTCGACTTTGCTATCATGTCGCTCACGTGAGACCTCGATCTCTTTGTGCATCATATCATGAAAGAGAGTAGTCATTGCCCTCTGCTAAGTTGCGCCTGCATTTTTTAATCCAAATTGCATTACATTGTAGCAAAAAGTGCCCCATGGCGTGATGAAAGATGTCTTCTCTATGTCTTCGGGAGCCATTCTGATCTGATTATAACCAGAGAAACCGTCCATGAAGGAAAAGACGTTGAATTTGGCGATTATCCACTAGCATGTCGATATGCGAAGTGGAAATCGCCTTTGACTAGCTTTGTTCGATCTCTGTAGTCAACACACATTCGATTTCCATCTTTCTTGGATACGTACTATGTTGGCTAGCCATCGAGGATACTGGAGTGACAAGGAAACCAGCACGAGTGTTTTGACTTCCTTTTTAATTTTCTCACCAGATGAACTCTCCCGCTGCTTAATCGGACATTCGTCTTAACGGCAAGTGATGCTCCACGATGCCGGTATCCAAACCCGCATGTCTGGTAGGACCAAGCAAACACATCAACGTATTCTTTGAGAAGACTTATCGCTTGCTTTGACACTGCTGAGTGAAGTCGATATTTACTTTTTTGCATCTTCCTCGAACCCAAGTTAATTGCTTCTAGAGGTTCTTTGTGAGGCTGAATGATCTTTTCCTCGCTTTAGCAGCCTAGAAATTTCATCCGGATCTTTCTTCAACTTCTTCTTCAAATAATCTGGAATTTCAAAGTTGAGAAAGAGCGTAGTTATCGCTTTCAATGGATTTGTCCATTTGTTTAATCTGCATTTTGATTTATGTTTGATTAAAAAGTTTTTATCATAATTTTTTGAAAGTTAATGTGAAAGTGTTGCAGATTAATTTTTCATTATGATTTTTTTTTGAAGATTTTTTTTTATGTTTTTTAGGATTATCATTTCCTAAAAGGGTAAAATGAAAATAAACACGTAGTGTGGAAACAAAACAACGATTTTATTTATGTTTCACAATATGAACAGGGCCCTAAAATACAAACTCATTTGTCTTGGGCAAGACAAAGAGAAATTATTTAAAAGCTAAACCCTATAAAACATCTCTTCGCTTTGGGCGAAGCGAGAGTTCAAAACAAAAAGCAAAATAAACTACTTAGAGCTATGAACATTAGTCCTAACTTCAATGGTTTCAATAGTGACGAACTCTTGAAGTCGAGGTACTGCAATTTTCCGCTTGGTTTAACCTTGAGTAAACTTTGATTGCGGGTCTGAGCAGTGCTTTGAAGACTCGGCGATGGCCTTTGCCTTTGGTGCTAAAGCGATCTTCTTGATTAATAGATCGGAAGTATGAGAGATAGCCTTTGTACTTCCGTTGATCTTTGTGTTGAATATTGGGATGTTCTTCCGCCTTCGGAGTGAAGAGACTCGCTGTCGCGACACTTTCCGCATCGTATCCTCGAATCATACTTTGATCTTCAAAGATCATGTTAATGTAGTGGTAACCGTGATCCGCTTGGTGAAATCCACGACGTGTTGAAACAGAGATCTTCATTTGGGACCTCGATCTGTTGATTAGTTTGAGAAGACGAGTATTCCTCTTCTCGATTGACTAGGGTAGTCAAAGTCATTACCCCATCCCGTGGGTTGATATCTTCGATCCGGATTTTGAGCTCTCAAGCGAGTATTTTACCATGTAGTCGATTTGCCACTTGGTTCTCCTAAGGTATCCCAAATTTCAGCAGGATCGTGGATTTTCATGTTGTCGCAGGACATGTCTTTGAATTGATCACCGGTGCATATGATTCCTCTTGAGACACATACTCGTGGATATTCAAATAAGTGCTCCATTCTTCAAATTCGTATGGATCATCTTCATCCTCTTCAATGGTTACAACATTAACCTCTTATGAATGTGGTTTAAGAAACCTCCACTATGAAATACTTCCTTGATCGGGAAAGTGTTTCATCTTTCTGCTTTTTCTTTGGAGGATACGGTGTGAACCCGAGTCCATTGCTTCATTCTTGACAGTTTGATAACTTGTCCCCATCCCCGAGTATTGCCATCTTTCACCATTTGTGCCACTTCTATATGAAGAGATAGATGATCTGCTTTTAGTAGATTCATCTTCTAACGGATTTTCCGGGAGATGCGGCACTCAATGTCATTGGCAGAATGAAGGAGAAATCGATAGATGACTTACAAGTAAAGCTTGTTCACCGATGGTCACCAACTTTCCATTTATCGTGAATTTTAATTTCGATGGAGAGTAGAAGTTATCGCCTCGCATCATGGATCCAAGGTCTTCCTAGCAAGCAACTATACGCACTGGTACGCCCATGACTTGAAACGTAATTTTGAAAGTGTGGGCCAATTGTCATTGGGAGATCAACTTCCCCAATAACCGACTTTCTCGATCCATCAAAAGCTCTTACTATGATGTCGTTGAACTTCATTGGCTCCTTTGTAAGCTAAACGAGCGAGCCGCTTTTGGCATTACATTTAAAGACGAACTCGTATCCACCAATACATTGGATAGGGAATCGATTGCAAATCATCGAGATGTGCAAGGCAAGTTGTGATCTTTCCTTCTTCCGAAGTTCTTCGTCACTAAAACTCATATTATTGCAGGTTATGTTGGAGACGATCCTCCAAATTGGTCTCGTAGTCACATCGTGGTCCACATAAGCTCGGTCTAGTACTCATCAAAGCTTCTCGTGAGCTTCGAGTTAAGGAGTAAAGACAAGATTGAAATTTTTGAAGGAGTCTCAGATCAATTGTTCTACGACTCGATATTCGCTTCTTCTTGATTAGTTTCGTGATCTCGCCAAAGTCCGAGTTGATGTTGGTTCCATCAAGAGAACCAATGTTTGTACTGTTAACAATGGGAATCGCTGCAGGATTCTCCGAGGATATGTTAACTTGGTTTTGTTTAACAACAGAGTCAAGGCGATTTTGGTGGCATGGAGCGTATCGTCCACTTCGCTTCTCGTCCGATTTCTGTTATATTGACATTAGCTGGAAGTGTAGGCATGGGTTTCTCCTTCCCATCCTCTATCAAGGTTGCATTGTACTGGTAAGGAATTGCTTTAGTAGAACTGCATTTAACAGACCTGTGAGCAAATCAACAAAGGAGATGTTGGAATGCTGGAACCATTGTATGCGATCTCCACATGCTCGGGTATGTTGAAACAAGGGATCACAACGTTTACTTCGGGATTTTCCGAGTTGATATCTGAGACTAAAAGCTCATGCGGAAAATGCCCTATTGTATTTACGCCATGGTCATCTCGGTTTCAGAGATTTGTAAATCACCAATGTTCAACAAATGTTGAATATCTCGCTTTATGGTGGGACATCCATGGATATTCTTGAGCGATATAGCAAGTCGCATAATCATGCTTAGTGAAGGTGCTCATGGTAATGATGCTTCATGAAGATGCACCAAGTTTCCTTTGACTAAGTTTACATCCGTGACAAGGTACCGTCTCGTATTCCTTAGCATTAGATTCACTAAGTGTCCACTATGGTCGGAAGTGGATTGGCTTGCACATTCGGACTTGTGTTTCAAGGAAAGAAGATTAGCCTACTAATCTCTCGTATTCAATGCTATGCAATGCTCAAGGTCATGGCCGGTGCCCTTGGTGAAAAGGGCAAGACATGTCACTTTGTACCACCATGGTAGTTTTTCAGGACCGGAGGTGGTAACCTTGTTTGTATTAGATTCCTTTCTATCGTTAGGTAAAGTTCTGTACGCCATGGAATTGGGTCGAATCGAGTGACCCGAGGCGACGGTTTGGTTGTGAAACCGATCCTTTGACGAGGCGTTGAGTTTGTTGATTTTGTTGAAATTGCGGAGCAATTCTTGGAGTTGTGTTAAGAGGGTGCTATGGCGCTACCGTCGTTGTTGGATGACATTCTTACGTGGTTTCTGGATACCATTCCTACGCCATGTTCTTTTTTCCTGGGAAACTAGTTCCAACTTTCTTGGTATTACTAGAAGATCCTACTTCCTTGGTTAGACGCCTGTCCGAACCCCTTCTTCTAGTCGCATTCCCATGCTTACCATTTCGTTGAAGTCTCCGGAGCGCTAGCAATCATTCGCCATATTAGAATGAGTTTAGAGTATTCAAGAATACCTTAGTCATCTCTTTCTTCCAAGGGCGGGTTGACTTGGGCAGAATTTCCTCCATCGCTAAGATATTCCTTGAATGTCTCTTTCCTTTGAGACATGGAGCGGAGTTGATCCCTATCGAGCCATATCCAAGTTGAATTTGTATTGCTGACGGAGGCTTTACCTAAGTCGTTGAATGTTTGATATTCGTGCTGTCTAAACCCATGTACCACTTCAAGGCGGCACCGTGAGACTATCCCGAAATAATGAATTAACATGATCCTCATTGTACGTAGACATTTTCCTAGCATACATTGTAAGATGACTCGAGGACAAGAATTCTTTGTACTTTTCAAAATCGGGATTTTGAATTTCGCAGTATTTTTACACGAGGGACTACAGAGATCCTCGGCGCTTTTCCCAAACAATTCTTTCCCTTGAATCGCTTTTTATCTCAAGTCGCATTTTGAGGAGTTGTTCTCGGAGATTCTCCATTGACCACGAGCGCTCGTGTTATTTCCGGAGTGTGATGAACTTCTTCGGTGGTAGTGTGCACTACGGAAGTCGAGTTCAACATGATCGGTTGAGAAACCGACATTGTTACTTGTGGAAAGTTATTCCACGCCAGGAGTGAATGTAGCTTGCCGCAAGTAGGTATTTCAAGCGAGGTTGTTTGAGAAGTCGGTTGGCGAACTCCAATGCCGGGTTAAAAGGCATTCCCATGGATAGCCCTCCGCATGCCGAAAGGTGAACATCGATCGTGATAAATAAAACTAGTAGTAGTATCCTCAAGTTGCCATTTGGTTTTGACCGCCGATGTCGCTTGTTGACTTTGCGCCGTGGCAAGCGAGTTGACCAAAGATGTGAGTCTTCCACTTCTTCTTGTAGCGTAGTTACCGTATTACGGAGTTCAACATTTTCTTGCTCAAAATTCTCCATTACTTTTCTTCTTTTGATCCGTATCGACGTCGAGTTGGTCGGACGCAATGAGAAACTCTAAGACGCGGCAGCTTGACAATTTTTCTATCTGGAAAAATGACAGTTCAAAACTGTGAATGATTAGAATCTAGATGATAGACTTAAATGCAAAGTATGATGCATGAATATGATTGTAAAGAAAAGAAATTTCCAAAGAATTTACACTAAACGAGATATTTCTGGCAAATATTTGGATGGAAAACACAAATTTTATTGATTAATGAAGGAAGATTACAACAATTGTTTTTTGTTGGAGCATTGCTCACACAAATGATAAAATTACAAACTAAATTAAACTAATTAAACATCTTCGTCGGATGACGATCCAAAGGCTTGATGCAGCTTCAGCTTCAGGATTTCCTTCCCATAGTGAGCTTTTAGTTTGGCTTTCTCGGCTTTTAGCTTGCTAATGACTCTCTTCCACTCGTTGGGAGCGGGCTTGCTGGTTGTCATTTCCTCGAGCTTTCTTTTCCTTTCCTTGACGATTGATGGCGTTATCCTTCCGCTAATCTTCTCATCTTTCTCCATGAGCCATTCATCCCGAAGTAGAGCGCCTTTTCATGATCTTTGACTTGCTTCTTGAGCTTCTCATTCTCAAGGTTAGTCTTAAGGAATTTGTTTTCCAAAGCTTCTTTCTCAAACCTTATCTTGGTCAAGGCTTGGTATTCTTCCACACTTCAACGGGAAAATTTGTTGATTTGAAGCGATCGAGAACATGGGATCCTCATAAGCGTAAGGCATTCAAATTCCTTCGCCTCTTCTTTATCCAAGAAGTGTAGGTTTCATGGCTATACAATTCTTTGCCTTACCTTTTCCTTTCTTTCGGATGTGATGCCAAGCTTTGATCATCCTAGCCTTCAATCCTTGGGAATCCTCTCCTTCATGATAGAAGTAGCTTTCACCGAAACCGGAGGTTTACCGTAATTTGCGATCCGAGCTGACGCTTTGCTAGGAATGGGTTGTAGTTGATTCCTCCTTCGTACCAATGAGAGGTACGCTGGCAAATTCTCCATCTCCTCAATGATTTCCATCTCATTGTTTGCCAAAGTATACCAATGGATATCGCCGCTTGTAAGAGACATGAGTCTTCTCGACCAATGCCACTGCCTTTGTTTTCGCGAAGATAGGAGATTTAGGTGTGAGACAATCCATTTGAACAGAGGTACACAACACACGATAGTTCCGCCTCCTTGACGATTCCTAAGCAGGGTGGGAACGGATTTCCAATCGAAAGATCCTTATGGCGTTGATATCAATGAAATTTGGGACGCTGGGAAACAACACCAATCCATAGAGGAGTAAAGCTAAAATAGCTTCAAAGGCTACCATACTACCGAGAACTTGAGAGCCTTCTCCATTAGGAACTTTGAAGTTAGTCCTAAGAGTTTTCCTCCGTAGTTAGGTTTTTGTCTATCTCGATTTCTTTAAATGAGTCATTGTTGCAATGACTTGTGACTTAGGAATGGCTTCCAAACCATTGAAAGGCACTTTGTCCGACATCGAGATTCCTAGGATATGCATACTCTTCCAAAGTAGGCATCAACCGATAATCGTGGAAAGTGAAACAATGATAGATCGGATCGTAGAATTGAACGGTTTTGAGAAGTCCTTCATCGACGTATAGCTCGTAAGAGTTAAAAGAGTTCCATAGCGTCAAACCGAGGGATCTTCTACCAAGGATGCTAACTCTTTCAACTTTCCTACATCAGAATTCTAAACCGTATCTTTTGGTGAATCTTCCTCCGACGTCCATCACTCTAACCTAAAATATTTTACAAAAATCTCTAAATTCTTTGGAAATGGAGAGAAATGAAGTTTTTTTTTTGAATGAATGAATGAATGCATGAATGCGGCAAACATGGTTAGTAGTTATACACACGGCAAGCGCTCAAGTCACGAGCATGAAGCCAACGATAAGAATCAACGGGTTAAGTTCTAAGGGCTTATTCATCCGTGAAACGGGTTCTATCGATAATACAAAGCTCAACACTCCCTTCAAAACATTATTGGATTTGTTGAATACCGATGGTCCAATAATATTTTCAAGAGAAACTCGCTCGATCGTAGTATCGCATGACAATTACTCTAGGCTTACACCGAATAATCTCGCACTACATCCTAATGGCCGGATGGTTTATGTGTTCTACAGTCCACTCATTTAAGTTCCTCAAAATACAAATGCTGCAATTACTTGCTAAACACAATATCCTCAAGACAACCTCCATCTGGAAATATTAACTTCGAAAGCATTGAATCGCCACGATAATACTTCCACCTAGATCTTAAAATGTTTTTAAACCGGTTAAGATTTCTTTCCATCAAGTGAAATCGCAAACACACAATAAAGAAAAGATATATGCAAAATATGAAAAGCTTATCCCTTTTCTTTTTGAAAACAAAAGCTTGGTGCTCTCGCGTAGTAACGCTTTTTTTTTGAAAATCAAAGTTTCAATCCCCAGCAGTCGCCATTTTTCCTGCTCAAAAGGTGACGCCGAGGATGCGAACGTGAGTTCGGATCTTCCGCACGCAACGATTTAAATCTTTGATTTGTTTATAAAGATGCCAGCATCAAGCTTTATTATTTTCAACACAAGAAAGATGATTTAATGATTATGAAAAGGGGAAAGTGAAATACCCTCAATTGATATTGATATGCGAATCGACTCAGCGCAAACTAGACATAACGCATCGGGAGATTCCGAGTAAGGGGATTGTATATAAAGGAATAGATGGAGCACCCTAAATATATGTAGTTATCTACAGCTTTTATATATGAATATGTTTGATATGTTGTGTGTTTTTTAATTGCTATTTCTATGATTGGGAAAGTTTCTCCTTTGGATTTTAAGAAACAATAGATTATGTGGGATTCTAGGTTTTGTTATTATTGTGCTCGCAAAGATCTGTGGATCTTCTGCATACATATCCCCTAGTGGGAATCAGAGCATTTGTAGCTCGGATCTGTGGTTCTATGGTTTGTTTGGTTCGAGGGAGATAGAAATTTGCTCGGCAAGGATGAGACCTCAGCCACGTATTCTCAAAAGGATGTTGAGAAAGTCGAGAATCGTAGTTCCCACTTATGCTAGTGGAAAGCAACGGATGTTAGTAAGAGATGCATAAATGTCATCTTAATGAAAAATGTATCTAATCTATTTCATCACATACATTTTTGAAAAGTTCGATTGATTAAAATCTTTCGTCGTAAGTATTAGGTGTTTTACTTGAGTGTACAAGCGTTACCACTTACATGTTTAAGAAAGATGTTTGAAAAAGATGATTGAATCTTTTAACTGTAAGTATTGGGTGTTTTGCTTGTGTGTACAAGCATTACCACTTACAATTAAGAGATGTTTTTTTGTTTGAAAATAGTTTGAAAAGTCTGAAAAATTTTGAAAAGTTTTGATTGTATGTGATGATAGATGATACTTCTTCCATAGAGATGATAGATGTCTAAATCTCAAGGAGAAATTGATTGGATTAAAGGGATGCTTTTAAGAAGCCCGTGGGTCCTTGTATTGTTAGCCCAAGAGGAGGCATTCCGAGGGTCATCGAGGGTCCTTGTATGAAGCTCAAGAGGAAGCTATTGGGTATGGCTGGCTTTGGCTTGAAAGGGATTTCACCGAGAAACCATCCTTTTCTGAATAAGAGCAATTTCACCGGAAATTTTACTCATTGGGGAATTTGAAAGTGATTTCACCGGAAACCATCCTTTCGTGGTTCTATCTTGCTGGTGATTCTTTGTATTGAAGCCCAATAGGAGGTGTTAAGAGATTTCCTCTTTCATTGTATGATGCCCAAGAGAAGGCTAAACTCAATGAGGAGTTCTTTGAACGAAGCCCAAGAGGAGGTCGACTCAACAGGAGTGTTGTCTTATACGGCCTAAGCGGAGGCTAACTCGTGGGAGAGTTTCTTTGTACAAAGCCCAAGAGAAGGCTGACCCATGTTGGGGATAAGTTATCTTGTATGAAGCCCAAGCGAGGCTAAACTCAACTGGTGATGAGTTGTCTTGTATGAAGCCCAAGCGAGGCTAAACTCGGGAAACCTATTGATTAGTCTAATTGTTATGTTATTATTAGACAGTTTGTATAAACAGTGTGTGTGTGTGATATGTATTCACAGGAGTTTATGAAGGAAATATAAACAATGCATGATGTTTATTTACAGCATTTATGAAATATAAACAAGTGTCCGTGAAACGAACGCTTAAAACGAGCGAACTTGATTATTTACAAGTTTGAACTGTACAAGGAAATGAATATGTACACGAACGAGTTTTTATGTACGCATAAAGATGGATGTACATAGGAGGGTTGGGACTTACACCGTAGGGAGGCCCATTGATTTGAAAGCGCTTCACAGTGAATAATGCTCCTTTCAATACCAATGGTATTCAAGTAAAATGCATGATGAAATGTAAATGATTGATCAAAGTTTATCTCAGAAAAGTATTTTCAAAGAAAGAGTATCTCGATATGTATTATAAAAATTTGTATGTGTTTGAAAGTTTTGATATGTACAAAGAAATATTATGTACATAAAAGAATGTTATGGGACTTACACCGATGGAGGCCCATTGGTTAAAAAGAAAATTTGCTCATGAGAAACTTCCTTTAGAACCAATGGATTCAACGATAGACAAACGAATGAAAACAAACGAAAGAAATTTGTTTATGTTTGAATATTAACAATGATGATTTGAGTATGTACAAGTAAAACTAAATATGTACATAAAGGATTGGGACTTACACCATAAGGGAGGCCCATGATCGATCGAGAAATTCGAGAAAGAACGAATTTGTTTTATCGCTTTAAATCGGATCGATCATGGTAAAAGATGCAAGTTTGATGAAATGTTTTGAAAAATGATTTGAAATGTTTTGAAATGTTAAGTTCATTTATGAGAAGTTTTGAAAAATCGAAGTCGAAAACTTGAAAAATTCACCTTTAAGGAGGTTTGAAAAGTGTTCTAACGCCGCTGCCCGATTAAAATTAATCGATGAAAGTTTTTTCTGAAAATTTTGCACTATCACAAAATAGATGTATTTATTGACAAGTGTTTAAAAATCATCTCAAAATGAGAAGTTTTGATTGGTCAAAAAATTGTGAAAGTTTGATAAAAACATGAAAAATTGAAGTTTTGTAAAAATTTGGTCTTGCTGGGTTTTGAACCCATGACCTGAGGTGGACGCGTGTCACAGAGCCTTAAGAGCAAGCAAGCAACCAACCGAGCCAAACGCTACTGAGTGTTAGTGGATTATCACACGTAGACATGATATTGGAAAGTTTGAAAATTTAAAATGAAGAACATCAAGAACACGCCACATTCGGGCTTGTGTTTTGATTTTCGATTACCAATTTCAACCTAAAATCTTCGCTTCTAATGAAATCCAATGATGTAAACATCAAAGTTGGTCGATTTTGCACCACGAACATGATCATGGTTGTTAATTTCATTTATTTCAAGCCTAGAATGATTTTGGTTCAAAGAACACTTATGAACCCTAATCTGAAAAACTTAAATTAAATGATGTATTGTTCATGATTGTTTGATTTTATTGAGGGCTAATGGTCGTTGCAGTAAAGAGAATGGCCAAGAGCTTTTGTCAAAAGATTCAAAGAATTATGAGAACCAAGTTCGTGTTTATACCTGGAAAAGTGAAGATCGAAAACGATGCTAGAGTGTTTCCAGTGGTTGTTTCTTGATCATTTAAGCTTCATCGGCATGTATGGATGCTGTGAGGATAGCTTGCTTGCTTTGAACTTGCTCCAATCTCTCCACTCAAGTCAACCCGCACACTTAAAATGGAACTCGAAATTGATGTTAATGGAGTTACGATTGTTGTGATTGATCCGCATCATGTCTATGATGTATATGGATCGTGTTTGAATCATTAGAACAACAATTGATCAAGCCAAACCGAAATTCAATTATAAGGCGCTTTGAAGTTTTGAAGATGAAAAGTGAAACTGATTTTAACTTGATTTCAGTTTGATTTTAAGTTTGGAACAAGTTTAATTATGATCATGAAACATGTTGACACCAAATTTCATCATGTTTTCATGGGATTTTGAAAATGCTATGTTTGGCAATCTTGCTCTATGATACTTGATTTTAAGAAAGTAGAAAGAAAGCTTGTATATGTGAAGCTTTGGTGTGAATTTGAACTTGAAATGGGAGCTATTTATAGGCAAGAGGTTCTGAATTGTTAGGCAACAAGGACATGGCAATTGATATTCAAAGAAAGCTTAAGGGGCAAGAATGATTTTACCAAAAAGGAAACTTCCTTTTTCACCATGTGCTATATTTTTACATTTTGATCCAATCTTTCAATTATCACTCTAGGCTGATATTTATCAGTTCATTCATCCACTTGGCAAGGTTAGAAAGCTTCTAGATGAAGAAATACAAAATGACCTATAATTTGATGTTTTGAACTTTGAAAATCAAGTTTCATGGAGCCTTATGTTTCAATTTCAAAAGTATAGCTAGACTCCATGGATTTGAGAGTTCTTGGACATTTTGGAAAGATCTTTCCACAAGCTACAACTTTCATGTTTTGAGTTTTTCAAATTCCAATTGGAACTAGGTGAAAAATGGCTTGAAGTTTGAAAAATGAGAAATTTCAACACTTAGAAAAATTTCTAAGTATGAAAACTTTTGACTTTTGTTGACTTTTCCAAATTCTTTGATTTTTATGATCATGATGGATCATTTGAAGTATTTTGATGATGGAAAAGTTTTGTTTTGAAAATTTGACCAAAAGTCAAAGTTTGACTTTTCTGTGCAGATGAAATTTCATCAGATGTTTCTGAAAACGACTGATGAATTCTGTGAACCTCTGTGATGTTTTGAATCTAGAAATTAGGTCAAGATGTTGTATCTAAGATATAATGACCAATCTCTATCCAAAAAAGTCAATCACGCTCAAAAATCGAGAATGCCTATGCTCGACCAAAACCCTAATTGGTCGATCCTCGATCGATCGTGAAGAAAATGGATATCCGAGGATTGAAGTGATGATTTGATCAAGATAGATCAAATGGAGTGAGAAAATCTCAAACCCTAATTGGTTGGCTCAAGAATCAGATGAAAATCTGATGCAACCCTAATTTTGACCTGTGAGTGCTATACCCGATTAATGTTGTCTGAGTTGTTAGTTATGCAGATGATGCAAATGTAAGGTGGTATATTAGGTCAAAATTTGGGGTATGACAGCTTGATGAAACGAGCCACAACATTCTTGGTAACAGATGCGAATGAAGCTGCTTCCACCCATTTGGTGAAATAGTCGATTTCCACAAGGATGAAACGATGTCCATTGGAAGTCAGGCTTGATTCGATCGTGTCAATGCCCCATTGCAAAAGGCCAAGGAACTGTTAGAACATTCGAGGTACCGAGGTACGCGCACTTTGTCGGCATAACCGCACTTGTGACAAGATCGAGCGTAGCGGTGACAATCGCCTTCAATGGTGGACCAATAGCAACCCGTTTCGTAATCTTCTTAGCCATCGTATGTCCACCGGAGTGAGTACCAAATGCGCCTTCGTAACTCTTCCATGATGCGCTCCGCTGTTTTCCTACACAATGAGTAAGCACAAATCGTGATTGCGCTTGTATAATATGTCGTTGTTGAGGAAGAATTTGATGCAAATCTTCTCAAGAACTTTATTGTTGATGATGCCCTCGGATATTCCCGAGTCTCGAGATACCTCTTCACGTCAGTACCAAGGTTTCTCTTTGTATCGAGCTCATAACAATACGCTGGTTCACAAACTTTTCGATGATGATCCGGGAACCTCGTTGTCCCATCCGACCTTGAACATAGATGACATAGTAGCTAATGTGTCTCCAACCGATTTCTTCTCGTGGAATGTGATTAAAAGCAATCTCTTCAAGTAGGGATCAAACTCAAAACATGCTCTCGATATGGAATGAGATTCGGATGCTTCAGATCCCACTCGCCTTAATCGACCGATCACCAAAGCCGAGTCTCCATACACTTGTAAGAACTTGATTCTTAAGTCAATAGCAGCTTTGATACCCATGATGCACGCTTCAGATTCGCCATGTTGTTAGTGCAATCAAACAAAATCGACGTGAAAGGCGGTGTCCGTCATAGAGATGTAATGATGGCACCAATGCCATTGCCAAGCGCGTTGAGGCTTCATCAAAGACCATGGTCCATCGGATCCTTGTTCGTGTCCTTCGTCTGGGCCTCGTTCTTCGCAATCAAGAATTATCAAAACATCTTCGTCTCGAAATTGATTTGCATAGACCGATAGTCATCTATGGCTTGATGAGCCAAATGATCGGCTACTACACTTCCTTTGATCGCTTTCGAGAAGTGTAATGGATGTCGATTCGTCAAGATCATCTCGCCATCTTGCTATTCTTCCGAGAGAGCTGGCTTCTCAAATATGTATTTTATCGGATCCATCTTAGAAATCAACAAGGTAGTGTGAGTCAACATATATCGCCTTAGTCGCGAGCAGCCCAAGCCAAAGCGTAAGTTTTCTCAAGTCGTGAGTATCTTGTTTCACAATGGTAAACTTTTGCTAAGGTAGTATATTGCATACTCTTTTCGACTGACTCGCCATGTTGCCCCAACACACACCCCATTGAGTTCTCTAGCACCGCAAGTACATGATAAGAGGTCTTCCTTGACATCGGATAGGAGGATTTTGTAGGTACTCCTTGATTTTGTCAAAAGCGATCTGAAATCGCTGCTCCATTCTACTACTTGATCTTTCTTCAAGAATTTAAAGATTGGCTCACAAGTTAGATGTGCAATGAATCGCAATGTAGTTCAATCACCCAAGAAACCTCCGACTTCCTTCTGCATGTATACCGGCATTTCTTGAATAGCTTTAACCTTGAGGGGTCAACTTCAATACCTTTCCATCGACAACAAACCCTATGAGCTTTCCGGATCGACCAAAGGTGCACTTGTTGGGATTAAGTCTCACTATACTTCTTCAACTTGTCAAATAGTTATCGAGATGATCAAGATGTTCTTCTTCACCGTGATCGAGCTATCATGTCGCCGACGAGACTTCTATCTCGTGATGAATCATGTCATGAAATAATGTCACCATAGCGCCGATAAGTGGCGCCTGTTTCTTCGTGCCGAACGGCATGACCTTGTAGCGTAGTGCCCCACCGTAACGAAAGTAGTTTTCCATGTCTTCTGGAGCCATTTTGATCCGATTGTAACCGAGAAACCATCCATGAAGGAGAAGACCTTATGCGAGCGGTGTTGTCAACCGTAACATCAATATGAGGAAGTGGAAAATCGCCTTTCGGACTCGCTTTGTTCGATCTCTCGTAATCCACACACATTCGTATTTTCCATCCTTCGGGCACGTGCACCACATTAGCCACCCATCATGGATAGGAAGTAACATAAGAAACCGCGTTGAATCGCTTCATAACTTCGCTTTGATTTTCTCTCGACATCTCGTGACACATGCGAACCTTCGCTTCACCGAGAAAACCTTTTTTGTCGGCATCGGTACCACAATATCAATGTCTAAACCCGCATGTCTTCGTATGACCTAGCAAAACCTCAATATAGTCTCGTAGCATCTAAACTAATCTTTCTTTGACACTGCTCTCAAGACCCGCTTCCTATCTTGATCTCTTTTCTGCCTTCATCGGCACCCAAATTCACAACCTCAACTTGCTCTTCGTGGTCAGATAACTCGCTCTTCCTGCAGTAGTCGGACAAGTGCTCCGGCACTTCACAATCTTCCTCACCTTCGCCTTCGCTTGGTAGATCGGATTATCAAGTCATATTTAGCAATAGCATAGCTGTTATCAACGAGATTCGAGTGATTCGCAGTATCACGTGGGTGTGTGTAAAACACATAGCTATTTTGAATGGGTGATAAAGTAAAAGAAAGAAAACAACAATTGAATGCAAAATTCCAACGATTTTATTGAATGAAAATATGCAAATGATGATAATAACCTCACAACGAGCCATGATGCCCGGCAAGGCACTAGGCTTTAGAGTTTATTGTTCAAAACATAGAAAATACGAAAAGCAAAACAAAACAAAAGCAATTACTCCCGCCTAAAGGAGATTGGTATGACGCCTTCGCCTTCTAATTGCCGAGTCCGTTGTCGGAGTTAGGAAGATCCACTTGTCGATGTCGAAGTCGTTGTCATCGCCTTCTATAGCATGAATTCCATTCGCCGATGCGGAAAGGAAGTTGGCACACTTTCTGGCGATCATCTTCGACCTTTGATGGTGAAGCCTAAACCGCCTTGTCGATTTGAAAGGAAGATCACGGAGCTGACCCCAAATAGTACTATTTCCTTCTTCTACAACAACTTGAGCATCTTTCAACGAGGCTATCCTAGGTGGAACAGGTGTAACTTCAGGAGTGACGGAGAGTCAGCAGGCATGACTGGGTATTGTTTCAAAAGCTTGACAGGAGTCTCAAAGAATTCACCTCCACCTCGAGGTATCGGAATGATCAGATGATCGACCATATACTTCTTCACCACATACCGTAACAACCTTCCCTTTCACCGGTACGCAGCTTCGATGCAAGGTAGAGGTACCGCCCCATGTATCCAAGGCGCCCAAGTAGGTAAGAGTAAGTTGGACGGATGTCCATGACAAAGAAAGTGGAGTCGAAAGTCCGGAACCGACTTTAACAGTGTAATGAACTTCCAAGTATTGTTCGCTAGAACCATCAAAAGCTCTCACATAATGTCACCGGGTTTCGTAACCAACCTTCAACATCAAGTCGATCAAAAGCGCTTTGGTAGGATATTCGAGAGCCGTATCCACCAAAACATGAGATAATGTAGTGCCTTGCATTCAATGTAGATGTGCAAGGCTTTGTTGTGTTTCCTTCCGCAGAGTTAGATCAAGATCGAGAAGCCTAGACTGTTGGCAGCCGTGCTAGCAATACAAACTTCAAACCGTCAAGAGTAGTGTCTTGCGGCACGTGAGCATTCTTCGTAAACTTTACCAAGGCATTAGTATGAGCCTCGAGCACAAGAGCAGCAAGCACGGAGATCTTGGACGGAGTCGTCCCAACTGCTCCACAACATTGTAGTCACTCTACTTGATAATCTTTAATTTCCTCCATTTCTTGTTTGAGGTGTCTTCGAACTTCCTTTGGTACTTGGATTAGCAGGATGAGTCACCGTTCTTTCCTCTAGCTTGGGGAATAGATTGAATAGCGGAATGCGAAATGGAGTCATGTCTTTGGAGGAGAGATATCTGAGAGAATACCCTTCCGGCTCGTCACCTTACTAGATTCGTGATGTTGTCAATGTCGTGAATGGTAGCTTCAACTGTAAGATTTTCAATGGTCAGAGGGTCTTGCTTGCCGCCATGATAGTAAACATCAGCTCCATAATTCCAAGGAATAGCCTTGTCGGAGGAATATGGAACTGATCTGGGAGAAGTAATGATGAGAGGTGCCACTCTAGGCACAGGATCAGTAGAGGAAATCCTTACTGTGTTAACATCAATATAGTCTTCTGGGAAATCGTCACCCCATCCGGTTGCCTTAACATCTCCAATAGGAATCTTGTAGCTCTCAGGAACAGTGTACTTTACCATGTAATCAAACATTCCACTTGGCTGCCCCAAGGTATCCCATGCAGACGGTACAGCTTCATTCACATCTTCGATCTTCAATTTCTTAGACATGTCTTCACACAGACTCTCCACAGGTGGTTTTAGGAATAGTATTTCACGGTTATCCATCATGCATCGAACACGCCTTCTCAACCAAGCACAACCATCGTGTGCAGATGGGCACCAACGTAATTCTCGGGCATCCTGGTTGACACCGCTTGCAGAAATTCTTCTTAATACCATCGAGGAATGGTCAAGTCATCAATGTTGAAAATGTAAGTATCTTCACCAAAGATTGAACTTTTGTCATGGTTAGCATAGGAGCATTGATCACATTTGAGTCTCAACAGAGGATCAAACTCAACTGCTTAGCTTCAATCATATCTTGAATCTTGTTCTTCGTGAGCCCAACAGCTTGTCAATGTCGTGTCTGTTTGGAGTGGTAAACACACTTAGCATTAGGATTGTATCTCGGGAGGAAGTGTTGACACTGGAGGATCCTTCAAAGTAATCAGCCTACTTTCAACATGTGTTGCAAGGCTTGCATGACAATGGCATGTTGATGAACTGCCTTCGTGGGCGCTGCTCGCCACGCTGTCTCGCCGAGGTTGTGCCGATGTAGGATTGAGATCACAACCGCCTATGTATTGAGTGCGGTCGGTCTTGGCTTTCCATACACAACATTAGTTTTTTCTTACCACCAAAAGATCTCTTCGCAGCATTTGAAGATGACTCTACCGAATCTTCCCACTTTGATACCGCCTTCAATAAGCTCTCCACAATATCACCAATGAATGGTCAAGAGTTTCCAATCGATGATTGAAGAATGGGCCTGCTGTTGTTCTAAAACATATCAACCAACTCCCTATTGGACAAGGGTGGTTGAACTCTCGCTAGATCTTTCCATTTCGAGCATATTCCTTGAACTTCTCATCACGACCCATGGACATGCTCGTAGTTGCATGCGAGTGGTGTCAATTCAGATTGTACTATACCGTCTAGAAAGCATCGCTAAGTCACTCCAAGTACGGATACGGTCATTCACTAGCTGATAATACAACTCCAATTGAGTTCCGGACAAACTCTCTTGAAAATAGTGCATCCACAACTTTCTGTCATTAGTGTGGGGTTGATCTTCCGAACATAGGACTTCAAATGCGCTCGACAAGAAATGCCATCATACTTAGCAAAAGTTGGAATTTGAACTTGGGAGGAATCACTACACCAGGAACAAGACTCAAATCATCAAAATTCAGCCCGGACATCTTCAGGTTTCCACAGCATTCAAACGGCCTTCAAGTTGCTTGTACTTGTCATCTTCATCGAGTATTGGTCATTGTCATAGTGATCCTCTCTCTTCTCGCACCGTCTGCCTTCTTCATTGCCCTTGACACCCCTCATTCTTGACACTTCCTTCTCGAGAGCTCTATCCGCCGACTACTTTAGGACCACCTTTGTAGCGTCGCCCATGTTGAGAACACCAACGACCCTCTTTTTCGTTGATGAGCTTCTTCGATCTTCTTGGCCTTGGACCAAGCTAGTGAACATCTCCTCGAACTAAGCATTCGAGCTCGGAGATCTTTGACACTGTCAAGAGCCATTTCGCTAAAATAAATAGCGAGCAAATGAGAAAACCAATCTTCAATGTACCGTTATGAAATGTTATGCCATGATATGCAATGTTTATGCGAATGCAATGCAATGTTTTCAAGGACCTTAGAGATTTAAATTTGTTAAACAAGCACGAACAAACATTTATTAGTTCTCTTTATTCTTTTTCTTTTAAGTACAAAAGATAGTTCAAAACAATAAAAGAAAACATATAAATCCTAAAGCTCTAAGTCTCCCATGGGCGCTCCTCTGGTGCCGAGGTAGGCGTTGATGTTTCGCTTCCTCGTGAAGTAGCTTGGTCAACTCTAGCACTTTCTTCTCACTTGCATAGCACTCGAGCTTCAAATGTATCCCTTTCTTCTTGAGCTGAATCCAGATCTCTTCAAGTCTTCAAAATCAGAGGCATGTCGATGGAGAACAAGATAGGGTACGCCACCTATAGCAACAGTTCCATAATTACCGGTAAAAAAGCGTGAATGGCATCATGAGGTTTTGAGCTCGAGCTCTCACCCATTTCGGTAAGGTTCCCAAGGAATGGAGTTTTGTGCCCCAAAGTCTTGGTATCGGTCTTCTTTACCATGCCCCAAGCGTGTATGAACCTTCATCGGTAATTCTGGAGATCATGGTTGTAGTCGAACACAATGTCTTGGAGAAGCATATCATGTGGACCATCTCTTCGAGCAAAACCAAACTGACGAAGAGCTAAAGAAGGTTTGTAAGTAATACCCCCCTTATACCAAGTAGTGGTACATTAGGGAATTCTCCACAACGCTCGATGAATGTGAAGTCCTTTTGAGAGAAAAGACTCCAAAGGATATCTGAATGAGAGAGTGACATTAGTCTTTGAGACCATCTCAACCTTTGTTCGTTCTTCAAAACTGATGGAGGAAGGTGCGAAATAAACCACCTGGAAAGTAACGGTATGCAACGCATGAGAGTTCCTTGCCTTTTAGTAGTACGAGTGTGGAGAGAATGCAGAATGTCTCCAAGTAAGGTAGGCACAGGATTGCGGGTAAGAAACAACTTGATGGCATTGACATCTATGAATTGATCCGAGTTAGGAAATAGAACCAAACCATAGATTAGCAAGGCCACAATGTCTTCGAATGGATGGAAACTCATAACTTTGAGGAATTCTTTCTTAATTAGGAACTTAGCAAGTAAACCCTTAATTCCACTTCGTTTCCCAATTGGCTTCAATGTCTGAGCGCTTAAGATGTAAGGCTGATGCAATGTCTTCGCACCTAGGACTTTTTCTAGACCGTGAATGGCATTTGATCAAGAATAGGTATCCCAAGTAGCTTAGAGAACTCTTCCAAGGTAGGAACTAATCGATAACTGGGAATGTAAAGCAATGGTGTTTCGGATCAAGAACCGGAATAGACATGCATCATATCTTCTTCAAAACCGGAGGTAACCAAGTCAAGTAGATAACCATGTCTTTTAATGAACCGAGCATGGTCGGGAATTTCAAACCAATTGAAGTGAGAAGGTAAACCCATGAAGTTGATTCGGATAGTCTTTCTAGAAGCCATAATTCCCTACAAAATGAGCAAAGATAAATCCCTAGGTCCTTGAAATAGTTAGAAATGATATGCAATGCAATGATGTCATGATGTCATGTTTAGCACACACAAACAATTCACACAATGAGCCTAGGATTAAGGCTTGCATGAGGTATAGGTGATTACCCCACCAAAAGTTTGAGTTGGTTCATTCGTCCTATAATAGTAACCGGTTCTAGGAATCTCATATCATTGATCTTTCTCGAGGCGCTTATTTCAATACGACTACCAAGTGGTCGATCGAAAATATCCCAAAAGTCTGATCTTAATGAGCGTAGCATCGAGTATCAACCAACCTTAGTCTCACCAAAGCCACCATCTCACTACCTTCTAATGGCCAAGATGGGTCAATTAAGGTTCTAAAAGTTTAGTTAGTGCTTGATGACACCACGAAGAAGCCAAATATATCCTCAACTTGGAAATGAAGAGTATCGTGACATCCAAAGTGTCACACTAACGTAGCCATCATGTTGACCGCTTCGATACGCCTAACGGTCGCGACGATTTATTGCTACTTACCTAAAGGAAACCCGATCCGGTGTAGGATCCCCACAAATATAATACCCGAGCAACCCTTAAAGATAAAGCAGGCAAGTCAAACAGAAAGCAGTAAAAGTGAGCTAGAAATCCCTAAGGTATTCTCTCTTTAAGGGTGTCTCCCCGGCAGAGTCGCCAATTCTGTAATACGGTGAACTGACTTTGAGATTTTTGTATTGCAAATGTGCGGATAGCAAGAGTCGCCACCGGCTTTTCTTTTATCCAATTAAGGGAAGGTAAAAATTACAGAAAAAGACCTTCGTTAGATTCTGAGTAAGGGAGAAGGTTATGAAAAGGGAAGGTATTAGCACCCCTTTTCATCCGTAGTTATCTACGGGCTCTTAGTTGCTCTTAGATCACTTTAAAATTGTGGTTTCTGTGTGTTTGAAAAATATTTTGAAAAGTCATTTCGCTTTGACTTTGTAATGATTCATGTAGGAATGTATACAAAGTGTTTGGAAATGTTTCGCTTTTGAAAAGAGTTTGAACTTTGATGAAGTGTGAGGTGTGAAAAGTATTTTGATAGAGCGAGCAACTAAAAGTCTTATTACCCACTCGTAATTGGTCGCTTGTTATTTTACGCCTTTAGAATAACGCCATCCATACCATTAGTTGGTAGGTAACCTTATTCATTGGATGTAAGACATTGAAGGGACATCGATGGTCATAGAAAGCAACTTGAGGAAGTATCCTAGCACATTCAAGGACTATCATCATTTTCGTGAGGCGATAATCGAGGATCAAGATCATGTATTCGAGGCGACATCATGGGTCTATGATCTTTGTATCAAGGGACTATGATGATTTGTTTTGAAGGCAACAGAGCTAGAATACCTCTACGTTCGAGGGACATGACCATTTGATTTGTAAGGCAACGAGAGAGAATTACCCTAAGGGGTGCATGTGTGAAAAGAGTGTGTGAATTCAGATATATGTTATCTTTGAAAATTATGAGTGATCTATGTCCAATTTTATCTTGCCATACACGCCTAATTACTAGCAGCTTATAGGTGCGGAAAGTAAATCATGGAAAGATAAAGTGCGGAAAGATAAAGTCCTACGCTATTACATGGCTTTGAGGCAGATACATAATGAGAGTGCGGAAAATAAAAGTCCTAATTAAACTATTACATCCCATAGGCAATTACATAATTGGAAAAGAAAAGCGATAAAATCGTCCAAACTGTAACTGTGAATGATGCAAAATTGGAAAACGGAAGAAAATTGCACAAGAGGAAAATATTAGTAAAAAAAAGTGTTTTTGAATGAGAAAAAGTTTTTGTGTTAGTGATGACATTAATATGATAAAATAATTTTTTGGGAATTTTTGGAGTTGATTTGATAATTTAAAAACAATTAAAAGCTATTTAAATGATTAATTAGAAATTAAATTAAATATGCATGCAAAAATAATAATTTTTATATTAAAAATTAAATAAGCATTTTTCTGATGATTATGCAAAAAATAAATATTTTTGGTGTTTTTTAAATGCATGATAAATATATTAGAAGATAAAATAAATTAGATGGAAAATATTAAAAGAAAAAATAAGAAAATATGAAAATAAGAGTTAGTTTGTAAAAGAGGAAAAAAACATTGGTCTTGCCAGGGATCTAACCGGTGACCTTGGAGAGCATCTTCACATACCAACGCCTTAACCACTACGCCAGCGTGCATTTCGTGTTATGTAATTGAAACGGAGGCGTTTTAAGCATTTTTGAATTTTGGAAATTCAAATCACGCGCGAAGAACATCGTCTTCTTCATTTGAATTTCTGTCTGGAAAGATAGCGTCGGCCTTGGTTCGACGCTACAGCCCCTGCAATTTTTAAAATCTCATACAGGTAATGTAAATGAATTGTGAGTACTGTAACACAGTGAACTGAGTTTTAGTGTTTTGTATCGCAAATGTGCGGATAGCAAGAGTCGCCACCGACTTTTCTTTTATCCAATTAAAGGAAGGTAAAAAGTACAGAAAAAGACCTTCGTTAGATTCTGAGTAAGGGAGAAGGTTATGAAAAGGGAAGGTATTAGCACCCCTTTCCATCCGTAGTTATCTACGGGCTCTTAGTTGCTCTTAGATCACTTTAAAATTGTGCTTTCTGTTTGTTTGAAAAATGTTTTGAAAAGGGCATTTCGCTTTGACTTTGTAATGATTCATGTAGGAATGTATACAAAGTGTTTGGAAATCTTTCGTTTTTGAAAAGAGTTTGAACTTTGACAAAAGTGTGAGGTGTGAAAAGTATTTTGATAGAGCAAGCAACTAGAAGTCTTATTACCTACTCGTAATTGGCGCTGTATTGTTTTACGCCTTTAGAATAACGCTATCCATACCATTAGTTGGTAGGTAACTCTATTTGTTGGATGTAAGCGGACATTCGAAGGGACATCGATGGTCATAGAAGGCAACTTGTAGGAGTATCCTAGCACATTCAAGGACTATCATCATTTTCGAGGCGACAATCGAGGGTCAAGATCATGTATTCGTGTTTACATCGTGGGTCTTATGATCTTTGTATCGAAGGGACTATGATGATTTGTTTTGAAGGCAACGGTGCTAGAATACCTCTACGTTCGAGGGACATGACCATATTTGAATTCGTAAGGCAACGAGAGAGAATTACCCTAAGGGGTGCATGTGTGAAAGAGTGTGTCAGGTTCAGATATATTATCTTGAAAATTAGAGTGAGCTATTGTTCGATTTTATCTTTCCATACACGCCTAGTTACTAACAGTTTATAGGGTGCGAAAATTAAAATGCGGAATGTAAAGATGCGGAAAGATAAATGTCCTACGCTATTACATGGCTTTGGGGCAGATACATAATTTAAACTTGCGGAAAATAAAAACCTAATTTAAACTATTACATCCCATGAGCAGTTACATTATTGGAAAAAAGAAAACAGTAAAAGAAACCGTTTGAAACGGAATAACCTGTGAAAAGTTAAGAAAATCGGAAAATACGATGAAATCGAATAAGCGGAAAATGTTAGTAAAAATGCAAATGTTTAGATGAGAAAAATATGACATGCTGGAAATAACATAAATATGCTAAAATAATTTTTTGGGATTTTTTAGATGCAATTTAATAATTAAAAACTAATTAAAATTGATTTAAATGCTAAATTATGAATAAAAATAAATATGCATGCAAAATAATATTTTTTAATTTTGTAAATTAAATAAGTATTTTCTGAAAATAAATGCAAAAGGAAAAAATATTTTGATGATTTTTAATGCATGAATAAAAATATTGAAATAAATTAAAATAGATGCAAAATATTAAATAAATATGAAAATATAGAAAAGTTGGAAAATATGGGAGAAAACCAAATGGTCCCGATGGGAATCGAACCTGTGACATGGCTTTCATCCATCCACGCCTTTGCCATCCGATCCAACGCGCCACGTGTTTGAAGATTGAGCGAATGAAATACAAGCACGCTCCGCCTTGCACCAAACTCGCGCCAGACTTCATCTTCTCCGATTTGAATTTTTAAAAGCTCAGCGTCGGCCATTGTTCGACGCTACGTCCCTGGAAAAATTGAAAATCACACACAGATGATATAAATGATTTCTAAGACCATGGTTCGATTCAGGACATCATTCCAAATTCATTGGCAATGGTCTTGAGGTCTAATTTTTCCATTTGAGGGAAACCCTAAATCGTGGTTAAAAACCCTAACTATGGCATATTGAGTTCCTGGCCATGAAAATGCAATCAAACAGCCCAGATTGCTTGCAAACTCATCACTGATCACAAAAACAACAATGAAACATGTTAATAATGCATGAAAAACAGAAATCGATTTCAAGAAAAAGTGTCAAAATCGTGAGTTTGATTTTGATTCTTGATGGATTCTTGATCCGTAAGGGTCCGAATGAATCAATGGACCTCCGTGAAGCTATTGGATGGCTTAGAATCGGTTGAATCAAGCAAAAGCAAGATTGCTAGTAGCTTGTAACCCACGATTTTTTGAGTTGCAATAAGGGTTTCTCCAGCCAAAATTTCTACCCTAATTCGTGTGGCATGAGTCATGTATATATAGTAGAAGGATTTGGAGTTAATTTGAGGAAGAATCAATCATTATTCATCGTAAATCAAATTTGATTTTGTACAAAATCAAATTTTCATATTTTGATCAATTTTCAATCAAATCTTGCCATACCAATCCAAATTTCGAAATATGTTGGCTTTATTGAGTTACTTGGATCTCAAGGAAGAGAGAAAAATCAATTTTGCATTTAATTTTGATTTTATACCTTATTTTTAAATTTAATTTGTATTTAAATGAATAAATTCCAAATTAAATAGAAAAATAAAATAAAAATTCGTGGCATTGGGCTTGATATTCCTAATTGCATAAGGAACAAGTTTGGATGAAGAAAAAGTAAGCCCATTTGCAAAAATTTTGATTTTTGGAAGCATCTCTCTTTGTGCACTCTTTCAAAATTGCCCAACTTGTGAATGGTGTATTTTCTTCAATTTTCCACATTTTTGAGTGTTCTTGGACTTTTTGGAAAGCTCTAAGAGTCCTCTAACCAACATTTTTGGTCTCATCTCAATTGGAGTTTCCATTCTCAATATATCCTCAAAACAAAATGTTGACTTTTTGTTGACTTTGAAAATGACCTGTAATGTTTTGAGCCATACCTCTCAAATGAAGCATTTTTTGGACATTCTTGTGAGACATGAAGTTGTAGAGAATTGGATTTCCTTCAATACAAGAGGTGGTGGAAAAATTTCTGAGAAAGTATGAGAAAGTTATGATCAGTCAAAGTTCAGTTGACTTTTCACCTAGAAACCCTAATTTAGAAAGTTTGACTTTTGAGCAAATCTTGAGTTTTCTTGATGAATCATGATCAACCCTTGATCAAATGATGAATGTAACTTCAAAATGAGGATGTTGACCAAAATTATGAAGTTTGACTGTATGTTGACCACAGCTGACTTTTTGTCCAATACAACCGATTTTCAACCATCCGAGCAATTGTCTCGAGCAATCTTGACTTGTAAGGCTTGAAACTTGACATGGAGAATCTTTGAAGCATATGAGGAGGCATGATGAACATTGAGATGTTGAAGTCCATCTTGAGTCGAGAATTGCCAAACCCTAGTTTGGGTTGATTGTCTAGGAGAGGGTTTGTCGATCAACCTTAAGGAATCCTTGAGTCCGGATGTATGAGATATCTTGAGAAGATGGAGGGAAAATTTTGGGTATGACAGCTGCCCTGCTCAATCTTCTTGTACCGAAGGTTAGATTGACATACTTGTCTTTCGTGACCAAGGTAGAAGATGATTGAACACCGAGTACACGTGAAAATTTGCACTCGCTGCTGGTGGATGATGCGGAATGGGCTTACGATGCCATTTGGAGAAGGTAGAGACTTACTGGGGATGAGTCGATGCTAGACTCGAGGTTGTTGATAGGAGGAGAATCGCCGAGATGGGCTTAAGATGCCATCCGAAAGGTCGATGTCGGGGAGTGAGCCGACGCTAGCTCTATAGTCGCTTCGAAGGAGCATGGAGACGGGCTTAAGATGCCATCCGAGGAATCGACGTTAGACTTCGTGCTCATCTTTGAATGAAGTTATTGGTTTGTATTGATTTTTAACCAAATATGCAACATTCTGAAAGCGGAGAAATGTTGATAAGTAGTCGGAGATGGGCTTAAGATGCCATCCAGGGCAACTGAGTCGTACGCTAGACTCTGTAGTTGCTGTTGATAATAGGAAGGATTCAGAATAAATCTTCGTACTGATTACTCTGAGGGGACAGTAATTTGGCAAAGTGTGGATATCGCCCCGAGGCATCGGGTGTTGATCCACCGCTCGTTATCGGAGGATAACTTGTGATCGTCGATAGGGTTTCCGTCCTGCTTCGGTCTTAATCCTGGATCCGTTGTCGGAGGACAACGAGGGCGGTCGTTCAGATAGTTGTCCCGCCGAGATTCGGGCTTAATCTCGACCATTTTCGAGGACAACTAGGGGCGGTCTTTCGATAGTTTTCCGCCGAGATTCGGGCTTAATCTCGACCATTGTCGAAGGACAACTAGGGCGGTCTTCGATAGTTTTCCGTCGAGATTCGGGCTTAATCCTCGAACTCGCCAAAAGTGATTTCCACCTGTTTTTGAGAAAACAAGAGAAACTTTGATAGAATATTTGTTAGTCTTATGCAAAGTATGATGCATGACAATGTATATGAATGACATGAATTATGACTTTATGAGTAATGTATGAATGATAGATGTTGTGGTATTTCAAAACATATCCATCTTGAAGAAGATGCGGATGTTCTGCTTGAGGATTCCTGACTTCTATTTGGGGATGGAGATCCCGAGAAGAAAAGAACTTCGATCTCTCCGATGCACTATCTGACCAAGTCTTGGGCCTAGATATTGTTGAGGAAGGTAGAGATTGAGAAACTCGTTGTTGGAGATCTCATACATAGACCCTGCTGGGGAGAGTCCGGGAGGCAATTTGTTGGGGATCTTTATGTAGATCCCGCTGGAAGAATTAGAGGCGCCCATCGATTTTGAGTGTAGATCTCACCGAGAGCGTTTGATGGTTGCTGGGAGACCGGGTTAGGGCCCGTTGGAATCTCTGACTAAGGAATAGAAGATGTAGATTTTCTCCGGTGCATTATCTGACCAAGTCTCAAGTCTGGATACCGCTGCTGGAGAAAAGGGGAATTGTTGAGAGATATTCTGCTGATGATAAATACCTTGGCCGGGATGAAGTGTTACCGCCGGAGATCGATGTAACATTGCTCATTGAGTGGAATCACTGCTCGGGACTAACGATACTACTGGGAAGGTTTGTTGTGAGTGACACTGTGGGGATCATGCTCGTGGGAAATGCATTGGTGACTTTCGTCGTCATCTCAATTCCTAGAGCTCGTAGTAACTACTTTTGTATGTCCACTTTTCGCATGTTTGTGAATAGATTCTTATTGTCAAATGCATATAATCATTCAAAGCAAACGTTGGACTTATTACAAACGACAATAGTGAAAATGTAAAGAGAAAGAACTTGTATTCATTTGAAATGTATGGCCAAGTAGTTTGTACACAAGAAAGGTAAAAAGCTATGCGGAAACAATCTCGTTAAGTTCCAATCATGCTAGTACTCATATTTCAACTATCTCATCTCCTTGTCACAAGAGAAAGTGAGTAGATCGATCTTCGCCATTTGAATCTTGAATGCCGATAGTAGTCCGAAGGTGTGATCCGAAGAGACATAGTCGACGCTTAAATCCCTAACTTTTGCTCTAGACCGCCTCTTTCGGTTTTCACCCACGGATACCCTTTTTGCCCAAGCCGCTTTTCGTGTTTTTGACTTGCCGTGTACATGTTTTGTATATATCCTTAACTTTTGCCCGAACCCTTTGGTTCGCCAGATGCCCTTATTTTTGCCTAGGTCACCGACCTAGCGGGTCTCTTCTATGCGTAGTATTTTTGACTATGTTTCGTGGTGTGGGAAGTCTTCATCATCCATGGTGCTAAGTATCATAGATCCTCCTGAAAACACTGCCTTGACTACAAACGGTCCCTCGAGGTGGGAGTCCATTTGCCCGGATCACCTTGTGGAAGAATGATGCGCTTGACTACTAGGTCACCAACTTGATAGACGGTGTTGACCTTCTTGTTAAATGCCCCGATCATTCGCTTCGATAGATCTGTCCATGGCGATGGACGCGAGTCGCTTCTCATCAATCAAGTTAACTGGTCAAGGCGGTCTGACGCAATCGCCTCGCTTAACTCCGCCCGAGGACTCGTTGAGGGTATCTCGAACTCGATGGGTAAGACGGCTTCCATACCGTGATACGAGAGAAAGGTTGCTCGTTGATGTTCGCACAAAGCGGTAACCATGAAGAGCAAATGGTAACATCTCATGCCAATCTTTGTAAGTCACCGCCATCTTCTCAGATAATCTTCTTAATGTTCTTGTTGGCGGCTTCCATCGCGCCATTCATCTTAGGCCGATATGGAGAAGAATTGTGATGCTTGATCTTGAACTGCGTGCAGAGTTCGATGATCATCTTGTTGTTGAGATTAGAGCCATTATCTGTGATAATCCTTTCGGGAGTTCCATATCGACAGATAAGATTATGTTTGATGAATCGAGCCACAACATTCTTGGTAACAGATGCGAACAAGGCCGCTTCTACCCACTTGGTGAAATAGTCAATTGCCACAAGGATAAAACGATGTCCATTGGAAGCTGTGGGCTTGATTTCTCCAATCATGTCAATGCCCCACATTGCAAAAGACCAAGGAGAAGTTAAAACATTCAGAGGTACTGGAGGTACGTGCACTTTGTCGGCATATATCCGCATTTGTGACAAGATCGAGCGAAGGTGACAATCGCCCATGGTGGACCCATAGTAACCTTCTCAAAATCTTCTTAGCTATGGTGTGTCCACGAGTGGGTACCAAATGCGCCTTCGTAAATCTTCCATGATACGTATTGTTGATCTATACAATGAGTAAGCACAAGTCGTGGTTGCGCTTTGTAAGATGTCGCTGTCGAGGAAGAATTTGGATGCAAATCTTCTCATGAACTTTTATCATTGACGGATGTTCTGGATATTCCCGAGTCTCAAGATACCTTTTCACGCATAGTACCAAGGTTTCTCTCTCAGATCAAGCTCATAACAATATGCGGTTCGCCAAACTTCTCAATGATGATATGGGAGCCTCGTTGTCCCATCCGACCTTGAACATAGATGACATAGTAGCCAATGCGTCCGCCAACTAATTCTCTTATCGTGGAATGTGATTGAAAGTTATCTCTTCAAAGTAGGGATCAAACTCAAAACATGCTCTCGATACGGAATGAGATTTGATGCTTCAGATCCCACTCGCCTTTAACTGATCGATACTAAAGTCGAGTCTCCATAAACTTGTAAGAACTTGATTCTTAAGTCAATAGCTTTTGATACCCATGATGCACGCTCAGATTCGCCATGTTGTTAGTGCAATCAAACATAATCCGTGAAAGGAGTATGTCCGTCATAGGATGTAATAATGGCGCCAATGCCATTTCCAAGTGCATTTGAGGCTCCATCAAAACCATGGTCCATCGATCCTTGTTCGTGTCCTTCGTCTGGCCTCGGTTCTTCACAATCAGAACTAGTAAAACATCTTCGTCTCGAAACTCGAATTGCATAGATCGATAGTCATCTACGGCTTGATGAGCCAAATGATCGGCCTACATTCCCTTTGATCGCTTTCCGAGAAGTGTATTGATGTCGATTCGGTCAGATCATCCGCCATCTTGCTATTCTTCCGAGAGAGCCGGTTTCTCAAATATGTATTTTATCGAATCCATCTTAGAAATCAAGGTAGTGTGAGTCAACATATATCGCCTTAGTCGGCGAGCAGCCCCAAAGCGTGCAAGTTTTCTCAAGTCGTGAGTATCTTGTTTCACAATGGTAAACTTTTGCTTAGGTAGTATATTGCATGCTCTTTTCGACTGCACTGCCATGTTGCCCCAACACACACCCCATTGAGTTCTCTAACACCGCCAAGTACATGATAAGAGGTCTTCCTTCGGCGGGAGGCATTAAGATAGGAGGATTCTGTAGGTACTCCTTGATTTTGTCAAAAGCGATCTGGCAATCGTCGTTCCATTCCACTACTTGATCTTTCTTAAGTAACTTGAAGATTGGCTCACAAGTAGCAGTTAGATGTGCAATGAATCTCGCAATGTAGTTCAATCGGCCCAAGAAACCTCTGACTTCTTTCTTGGTGCGGGGTGATGGCATCTCCTGAATGGCTTTAACCTTGGCAGGGTCAACTTCAATACCTTTACCACTGACAACAAACCCTAAGAGTTTTCCTGATCCGACTCAAAGTGCACTTGTTAGGATCGAGTCTCAACTGCACTTCTTCAATCACAAACAGCCGAAATGATCAAGATGTTCTTCTTCACCGTGATCGAGCTATCATGTCGCCGACGAGACCTCTATCTCGTGATGAATCATGTCGGAAATAGTGTCACCATAGCACGATAAGTGGCGCCCGCTTTTTCATCCGAACGACATAACCTTGTAGCGAAAGTGCCCCACCGTAACGAAGTAGTCTTCCATGTCTTCGTGAGCCATTTTGATTTGATTGTAACCGAGAAACCATCCATGAAGGAGAAAACCTTATGTTGAGTGGTGTTGTCTACCGTAACATCAATATGAGGAAGTGGGAAATCGCCTTTGACTCGCTTTGTTCGTATCTCGTAATCCACACATTCGTACTTTACCATCCTTCTTAGGCACGTGAACCACGTCAAACCCATTGGATAGGAAGTAACAGCTTAAGAAACCGTGTTGAACTGCTTTATAACTTCGGCTTTGATTTTCTCGACATCTCGTGACGCATGCGACGAACCTTCCGCTTCACCGAGAAAACCTTCTTTGTTGGCAATCGGTACCACAATATCAATGTCTAAACTGTGCATGTTCGTATGACCAAGAAAAACCTCAATATAGTCTCGTAGCACCGAACCAATCTTTCTTTAATGCTCTCAAGACCCGCCCTATCTTGATCTTTTTCGTCGCTAGTACCCAAATTCACAACCTCAACTTGCTCTTCGGTGGTCAGATAACTCGCTTCTTGTCAGAACCGCAAGTTCTCCGGCACTTCACAATCTTCCTCACTGTTCGGCTTGGTAGATCGGATTATCAAGTCATATTTAGCAATAGCATGGTCGTATTAACGAGATTCGAGTGATTCTCGCAGCAGTATCACGTGGGTGTGTGTAAGAAACACATAGCTTTTTGGACGGGTGATAAATTAAAGAAAGAAAACAAACAATTGAATGCAAAAGTCCAACGAGTTTATTGAATGAAAATACGCAAATGACAGATAATAACCCTCGCAAACGAGCCATGATGCCCCGGGTAAGGCACTAGGCTTTAGAGTTTATTGTTCGAAACATGAAAATACGAAAAAGCAAAACAAAAACAAGAGCAATTACTCCTGGCTAAAGGAGATTGGTATGACGTCTTCAGCCTTCCAATTGTCGAGCCCATGATCCGAGTTGGAAGATCCACTTGTCGATGTCGAAGCCGCTGTCATCGCTTCTATAGCATGGATTCCACTGGCCGATGAAAGGAAATTGGTCGGCACGTTCACGACATATCATCTTCTGACTTTGATGGTGAAGCCTAAACCGCCTTGTCGGATTTGAAAGGAAGATCGAGTCGACCCCAAACAAGACTACCTCCTTGTTCAACAAAGCTAGAGCATCTTTCGAGGCCATCCTCGCGAACTTGTGTAATTTCAGAGTCAGGAGAGTCAATGTGCATGACTGGTATTGTTTCAAAGCTTGACAGGAGTCTCAAAGAATTCGCTCCATTTCGAGGTATCGGAATGATCAGATGACCGACCATATACTCTTCTTCACCACATACTATAACAACCTTCCTTTCACCGGTATTTCAACTTCGATGCAAGGTAGAGGTAATACCGCCCCATGTATCCAAGGGCCCAAGTAGGCAAGAGTAAGTCGGACGGATGTCCATGACAAAGAAAGTGGAATCAAAAGTCTGGAACCGACTTTACAGTGAGTGAGCTCTCCAAGCATCGTTAACTTAGAACCATCAAAAGCTCTCACAATTATGTCACCGGTCTCGTAACCAACCCGACATCAAGTCGATCAAAAGCTTCTAGGATGTTCAAAGCGAACCAAGATCCACCAAAACATGAGATAATGTAACGCCTTGCATTCAACAGATGTGCAAGGCTTTGTTGTGTTTCCTTCCCAGAGTCAAATCAAGATCGTAGAAGTTTAGGCCGTTGTTGGCAGCTAGCAATACAAACTTCAAACTGGTCATGGTAGTGTCTTGCAAGACGTGAGCACTTCTTCGTAAACTTCACCAAGGCGTTAGCATGAGCCTCGCACAAGAGCAGAGCAAGCATGGAGATCTTGGACGGAGTCCGTCCAACTGCTCCACAACATTGTAGTCACTCTTCTTGATAATCTTCGAATTTCCTCCATTTCTTGTTTGGAGGTATCTTTAGTAACTCCTTTGGTACTTCGGCCGAGCAGATGAGTCACCGTTCTTTCCGTAGCTTGGGAATGGATTGAATAGTTGGAATGCGAGTGGAGTCGCAGTGTCTTTTGGAGGAGAGATATCTCGAGAGAATACCCTTCCGTTCGGGTCACCTTACTTGATCCGTGATGTTGTCGATGTCGTGAATGGTAGCTTCAACCAAGACCTTCAATGGTCGAGGGTCTTGCTTGACACCATGATAGTAAACATCGCCCATAATTCCACGGATAGCCTTGTCGAGGAATATGGAACCGGTCTTGGAGAAGTAATAATAAGAGGTGCCACTCTAGGCACGTGATCAGCAGAGGAAATCCTTATAGTGTTAACATCAAGATAGTCTTCGGGAAATCGCCACCCCACCCGTTGCTTTAACATCTTCAATAGGAATCTTGTAGCTCTCGTGAACAAAGTACTTCACCATGTAATCATACTTTCCAATGGCTGCCCCAAGGTATCCCACATGATGGTATTGTTTCATTCGCATTGTCAATCTTCAATTTAGACATTTCTTCACACAACTTGTGTGGTTTCGTAAATAGTATCTCGCGGTTATTCATCATGCATCGACACGCCTTCTCAACCAAGCACAACCATCAAAAGCGGATGGGCACCAACGATAATTCTCGGGCATCCCGATTGACACCGCTTGTAGCAAATTTTTCTTAACAACATCGAGGAATGGTCAAGTCATCTATGTTGAAAACATAAGTATCTTCTCCAACGGCATTGGAACTCTTGTCATGGTTAGCATAGGCGCTGATCACATTCGAGTCTCAACAGATGATCAAACTCAATCTTCTTAGCTTCAATCATATCTTGAATCTTGTTCTTCGAGCCCAACAATCATCAAGACTATGTCCTGGCTATTGGAATGGTAAGCACACTTAGCATTAGGATTGTATCTCGAGAGGAAGTGTTGACATTCGAGGAGGATCCTCAAGGTAATCACCGCTTTCAACATGTGTTGCAAGGCTTGCGACAATGGCATGTTGATCGTGAACCGCCTTCGTGGGCTGCCTCGCTACGCACGTTGTCTCACCGAGGTTGTGCCGGTGTAGGATCGAGATCACAACCGCCTCTACGATTGAGCGGGTCGGTCTTGGCTCGGCTTTTCCGACCATACACAAGATTAGCTTTTTCTTACCACCAAAAGATCTCTTCGCAGATTTGAATATGATTCTACATGAATCTTTCCACCCTTGATACCACTTCAATACGCGTCAAGACGTCGGTGAATCCGGTCAAGAGTTTCCAATCGATGATTAAAGAACGGGCCTCAGTGTTCCCATAAACATATCAACCAACTCCCTATTGGACAAGGGTGGTGAACTCGCTAGATCTCTCCACTTCGAGCATACCCTTGAACTTCTCATCACGACTCATAGACATACTTTGTAGTTGCATGCAAGTGGGTGTCAATTCAAGATTGTACTCATACTGCTCAGAAAGCATCAACTAAGTCACCCAAGTAACGGATACGGTCATTCTCTAGTCGATAGTACCATTCCAACCGGTTCCGGACAAACTCTCTTGAAAATAGTGCATCCACAACTTTCATAAGTGTGGGATTGATCTTCGGACATAGGACTTCAAATGCATTAGGGCAAGACATGCCATCATACTTGGCAAAGTAGGAACCTTGAATTTGGGAGGAATCACAACACCAGAACAAGACTTAGATCATCAAAATTCACCGACATTTTCGTGTTTTCCACAAAGATTCAAACGGTCTTCAAGTTGTTTGTACTTGTCATCTTCATCGTAGTATTGGCCATCATCATAGACTTTTTCGTGCTCATGTCGACTACCTTCACCATCACCCTTGTTACTTTTCTCATCCTCCTTCTTGACACTTCCTTCAGAGAGCTCAATTCGACTAACCACTCTAGGACCTCCTTTGTAGCGTCTGCCCATGTTGAGAAGACCAACAACCTTCTTCTTTCTGTTGATGAGCTTCTTCAGATCTTCTTGGCCTTGGACCAAGTCAGAACATCAAACCGAGCATTCTGAGCCTGGAGATCTTTGACAGTTTGTTCAAGAGCCATTTCTGCTAAAATAAATAGCGAGAGAATGAGAAAACCAATCTTCAATGTACCTGTGATGCAATGTTATGCTATGCTATGCGATGTTTATGCAAATGCAATGCAATGTTTTCAAGGACCTTAGAGATTTAAATTTGTTAAACAAGCAATGAACAAACATTTATTAGTACTCTTTTTATTATTCTTTTTCTTTTTAAGTACAAAAGACAGTTCAAGACAAGAACAACAGAAAAGCATAAAAATCTGAAAGCTCTAAGTTTCCCATGGGCGCTTCCTCTTGGTGTCGATGTAGGCGTTGATGCTTCGCTCCTCGTGAAGTAGCTTAGTCAACTCTAGCACTTTCTTCTCACTTGCATAGCACTGAGCTTCAAAGGTATCCCTCTCTTCCTTGAGCTGAATCCAGGATCTCGTCAAGTCTTCAAAACCAGTAGGCATGTCAGGATGGAGAACAGTATAGGACTCGTCACTTATAGCAACAGGTTCCATAATTACTGGTAAAACAGGCGTGAATGGCATCTTGAGGTTTTGAGCTCGAGCTCGCACCCATTTGAAGTAAGGTTCCCAAGGAATGGAATTCTGGTGCCCCAAAGTCTTGGTATCAGTCTTCTTTACCATGCCCCAAGCGTGTATGAACCTTCGTCGGTAATTCTGGAGATCGTGATTGTAGTCGAACACAATATCTTGGAGAAGCATATTGTGACACCCCGATTTAATTTAAATATTAATTAAGTGAGGATTTAATTATTTAATTAAATGAAGTCTCGAGTATTAGTTTTAGTTAGATTAATTGGGTCATTAAATGAGGAAATGTTTTGAGGTGTGAAGAGTAAACGGTGGGTGTAAGAGAGTAAATCACTCTACTAATTATTAAGTTTTAATTATTTTATTGGAATAATTAAAGGAACATTAAAAGGAACATAAAAAGGAAAAAGAAAGGAAATAATAGGTTTTTGGAGAAACTGTTTTCACGTGGAATTGGAGAGAAGAGGAAAAGAGAGGAAAAGCCGACACCAAGAGAATCGAAGCATCATCGCGAGGTAAGGGGTGGTTTCGATCGATTAATATGCCTTATGGGTTTTGGGAATCATAGGGATAATTGGGTATGTTAGAGAATTTGAATTATGATGATTATGAGTTATAGGAATAAACCCTTTTTGTGTCGGTGTTGGAATTAGGAATCATAAGTATGTCAGATAATTGATAGGGGTGAATAAGCCATGTTGTTTGATGTTAAAATGGTGTGAAATGACGATGAAATGATGTTCCTAATGTACCAAATCGTATTAGTAAGTTTGGAAATGAGTAAGAATGGAAAATGTCAAAAGTAGCAAACTGTCATTGTCGTGGGAACCGGTTCCTGTGGAGGACGAGTTCCCAATTTGGCCAAAATCGAAAAAATAGATCAGAACCGTTCCTCGATATGTAGGAACCGTTCCCCATTCAAAACCAGGGCGTAGGTATTTTTAACTCACGTGAACCGGTTCTCGATAGGTAGTAACCGGTTCCATGTGCATTTTTCCAATTTTTCTAAAACTTCAAAATTCATATTTTCTAAACCGTAACTCGATTCGAAAGTGCCGCTGGCGTTATTTCCTAAATTTCGAATACTACCTTTTGGAAAGAGGAAAACATTATTTTGCTAAATTATTTTTAAAATGGTCGCGCTCCCGATTTTTGAAAAGGATGAGTAATTAAGAATAATGAGAACTATTATGAGTGGTATGAGTTACCTGATGAGGTATTGATGCTTACAGTGTTATATAATTGTTATTCATTTTGATTAAATGAGATACACTGGTGAATTGACATGATGTGATTTGTATTAATATCATGATATGTGAAATGATGATGGCATGCTTTTATGATGCATGCATATACATTTATTGATTTGGTTCATTCCCATTGTGCGGAAGTGAATTGGTTGAGCCAATAGACTTACCCGGAGGTTGAGGTAGTGAGGCTGGATTCTTGACCCAATAGCTATGGGCGAATCATGAATTTGCACTGTCTATCCACATGTAAACGGAGCGGTGTGTGAACTCGGTTCACGTTTTGGTACCACATGCATAGAGTCTGCATTGCATATGGGATTGTAACATGCTAGGATGGATTCCAGTGTTGCAATTTCCATTGTTTGAATTATGTACATGTTCATTGTGTGAGCTATGTTGTGATTTGATTATGACTTGTGCTTGATTAATGGATTAATGCATCTTTTATCCTATTGTATTCTAAAAACGTATAATGCATGTTATATTGAATTGAGATCTCACCCTTACTCAACATTTTCAGATCCGAAGTGATTAGCTGCTTGGAATTGGTGAGGATAGCTCTAGTATTGAGTCAGTCAGTTAATCCGCGTGTCAGTGTCGTGCTCTGGTAGATGTAACACTGGGGAACGGTTGCTTGAATCCTTTAATGGATATTTTTGAATAACTTGGAATTATGTTGACTTATTATCCTGGAAATCTTTAATGTTGTGATTCAGGTTTTAGTTTATTATTCTGGAATACTGTGAATGTTGTATTCAGAAGTTTTGGTTATGTTACATTTCCGCTGTTAAACATAACTGTTGCATTATTTATTTGATAAGTCTTCTTCGGTGGAAGCATGACACATGTTTGGAAAATTTTTATGGTTTAAATTGTGACGCCTTCTTGGTTATGATTAAATACTCTGATTATTATTATAAAAACGCGGGTAAATAGAAGGGGGTGTTACACATATCATGTGGACCATCCCTTCGAGCAAAACCAAACTGACGTAAAGCTAGAGAAGGGTTGTAAGTAATACCTCCCCTTATACCAAGTAGTGGTACATTAGGGAATTCTCCACAACGCTCAATGAAGGTGAAGTCCTTTTGAGAGAAAAGACTCCAACAGATATCTGAATGAGAGAGTGACATTAGTCTTTGAGACCATCTCAACCTTTGTTCGTTCTTCAAAACTGATGGAGGAAGGTGCGAAATAAACCACCTAGAAAGTAACGGTATGCAACACATGAGAGTTCCTTGTCTTTTGATAGTACGAGTGTGGAGAGAATGTAGGATATCTCCAAGTAAAGTAGGCACTGGATTACGGGTGAGGAACAACTTGATGGCATTGACATCTATGAATTGATCCGAGTTAGGGAATAGAACCAAACCATAGATTAGCAAGGCAACAATGTCTTCAAATGCATGGAAACTCATAACTTTGAGGAATTCTCGGGCTTTCTTAATGAGGAATTTGGCAAGTAAACCCTTAACTCCACTTCTTGTTTCCCAATTGGCTTCAATGTCTGAGCGCTTAAGATATAAGGCGGATTCGATGTCTTCATACTTAGGAACCTTTTCTAAACCGGTGAATGGCATTTGATCAAGAATAGGTACCCCAAGTAGCTTAGAGAAATCTTCCAAGGTAGGAACCAACTGATAATCTGGGAATGTAAAGCAATGGTGTTTCGGATCGAAGAACTGGAATAGGACATGCATCATATCTTCTTCAAAACCGGAGATAACCAAGTCAAGTAGATAACCATGTCTTTTGATGAACTGAGCATGGTCGGGAATTTCTGAAACCAATTCTTTGAGTTGAGAAGGGATACCCATGAAGTTGATTCGGATAGTCTTTCTAGAAGCCATAATCCCTACAAAACAGAGCAAAGATAAATCCCTAGGTCCTTGAAATAGTTAGAAATGGTATGCAATGCAAATGATGTCATGATGTCATGTTTGGCACACACAAGCAATTCACACAATGAGCCTAGGGTTAAGGCTTGCATGAGGTATAGGTGATTACCCCACCAAAAGTTTGAGTTGGTTCATCCTGTCCTATGATGGTAACCGGGTTCTAGGAATCTCACATCATTGATCTTTCTCGTAGGCGTTTATTTCAATACGACTGCCAAGTGGTCGATCGAAAATATCCCAAAATTCGGATCTCAATGAGCGTAGCATCGAGTATCAACCAACCTCGGTCTACAGCAAAACCGACCATCTCACTACCTTCTAATGGCCAAGATGGGTCAATTAAGGTTCTAAAGTTTAGTTAGCGCTTGATGACACCACGCAAGCCAAATACTATCCTCAACTTGGGAATGAAGAGTATCAGGACATCCAAAGTGTCACGCTAACGTAGCCATCATGTTGACCGTTTCGATATACGTCTAACGGTCGCGACGATTTATTGCTACTTACCTAAAAGGAAACCCGGATCCGGGTGTAGGATCCCCCACAATATAATACCCAAGCAACCCTTAAAGATAAAGCAAGCAAGTCAAACAGAAAGCAGTAAATGTGATTTAGAAATCCTTAAGGCATTCTCTCTTTTTAGGGTGTTTCCCCAGCAGAGTCGCCAGTTCTGTAACACGGTGAACTGACTTTTAGTGTTTTGTATCGCAAATGTGCGGATAGCAAGAGTCGCCACCGACTTTTCTTTTATCCAATTAAGGGAAGGTAAAAAGTACAGAAAAAGACCTTCGTTAGATTCTGGAGTAAGGGAGAAGGTTATGAAAAGGGAAGGTATTAGCACCCCTTTCCATCCGTAGTTATCTACGGGCTCTTAGTTGCTCTTAGATCACTTTAAAATTGTGCTTTCTGTGTGTTTGAAAAATGTTTTGAAAAGGGCATTTCGCTTTGACTTTTTAATGATTCATGTAGGAATGTATACAAAGTGTTTGGAAATGTTTCGTTTTTGAAAAGAGTTTGAACTTTGACAAAAGTGTGAGGTGTGAAATGTATTTTGATAGAGCAAGCAACTAGAAGTCTTATTACCTACTCAGAATTGGCCGTTTTCATATTGTTTTACGTTCCTTTAGAATAGCGCTATCCATACCATTAGTTGGTAGGTAACTTTATTTGTTGGATGTAAGCGGGACATTCGAAGGGACATCGGATGGTCATAGAAGGCAACTTGTAGGGAGTATCCTAGCACATTCGAAGGGACTATCATCATTTTTCGTAGGCGACAATCGAGGGTCAAGATCATGTATTCGGAAGCGACATCGTGGGTCTTATGATCTTTGTATCGAAGGGACTATGATGATTTGTTTTGAAGGCAACGGTGCTAGAATACCTCTACGTTCGAGGGACATGACCATATTTGAATTCGTAAGGCAACGAGAGAGAATTACCCTAAGGGGTGCATGTATGAAAGAGTGTGTCAGGTTCAGATATATTATCTTGAAAATTAGAGTGAGCTAATGTTCAATTTTATCTTGCCATACACGCCTAGTTACTAACAGTTTATAGGGTGCGGAAATTAAAATGCGGAATGTAAAGATGCGGAAAGATAAATTTCCTACGCTATTACATGGCTTTAGCGATACATAATTTAAACTTATGGAAAATAAAACCTAATTTAAACTATTACATCCCATGAGCAGTTACATTATTGGAAAAAAGAAAACAGTAAAAGAAATCGTCTGAAACGGAATAACCTGTGAAAAGATAAGAAAATCGGAAAATACGATGAAATCGAATAAGAGGAAAATGTTAGTAAAAATGCAAATTTTTAGATGAGAAAAATATGACATGCTGGAAATAACATAAATATGCTAAAATAATTTTTTGGGATTTTTTAGATGCAATTTAATAATTAAAAACTAATTAAAATTGATTTAAATGCTAAATTATGAATAAAAATAAATATGCATGCAAAATAATATTTTTTAATTTTGTAAATTAAATAAGTATTTTCTGAAAATAAATGCAAAAGGAAAAAATATTTTGATGATTTTTAATGCATGAATAAAAATATTGAAATAAATTAAAATAGATGCAAAATATTAAATAAATATGAAAATATAGAAAAGTTGGAAAATATGGGAGAAAAACCAAATGGTCCTGATGGGAATCGAACCCAGGACATGGCTTTCATCCATCCACGCCTTTGCCATCTGATCCAACGCGCCCACGTGTTTGAAGATTGGAGCGAATGAAATACAAGCACGCGTCGTCTCCTGGTTGCACCAAACTCGCGCCAGACTTCATCTTCTCCGATTTGAATTTTTAAAAGCTCAGCGTCGGCCATTGTTCGACGCTACGTCCCTGGAAAAATTGAAAATCACACATAGATAATATAAATGATTTCTAAGACCATGGTTCTGTTCGCGTTAAAAGGTGGCGCGCCTGAGGATGCGAACTTGAGTTCGGATCTTCTGGTACGCAACGATTTAAATCTTTTGATTTGTTTATAAAGATGTCGCGAGCATCAAGCTTTATTATTTTCAACACAAGAAAGATGATTTAATGATTATGAAAAAGGGGAAAGCTGAAATACCCTCAATTGATATTGGTATGCGTAACGACTAGCGCAAACTAGACGTAACGCATTGGGGAGATTCTGAGTAAGGGGGATTGGTATATAAAGGGAATAGATGGAGCACCCTAAATATATGTAGTTATCTACAGCTTTATATATGAATATGTTTGATATGTTGTGTGTTTTTTAATTGCTATTTCTATGATTGGGAAAGTTTCTCCTTTGGGATTTTAAGAAACAGTAGATTATGTGGGATTCTAGGTTTTGTTATTATTGTGCTCGCAAAGATCTGTGGATCTTCTGCATACATATCCCCTAGTGGGAATCAGAGCATTTGTAGCTCGGATCTACAGGGTTCTATGGTTTGTTTGGTCTGAGAGAGATAGAAATTTGCTCGGCAAGGATGAGACCTTGTGCCTACGTATTCTCAAAAGGATGTTGAGAAAGTCAGAGCAATCGTAGTTCCCACTTATGCTAGTGGAAAGCAACGGGATGTTAGTAAGAGACAGACAAATGTCATTTTAATGAAAGATGTGTCTAATCTATTTCATCACATACATTTTTGAAAAGTTTGATTGATAAAAATCTTTCGTCGTAAGTATTAGGTGTTTTGCTTGAGTGTACAAGCGTTGCCACTTACATGTTTAAGAAAGATGTTTGAAAAAGATGATTGAATCTTTTAACTGTAAGTATTGGGTGTTTTGCTTGAGTATACAAGCGTTACCACTTACAATTAAGAGATGTTTTTGTTTGAAAAGAGTTTGAAAAGAGTTTGAAAAGAGTTTGAAAAGTTTTTGATTGTATGTGATGTGATAGATGAGATACTTCTTCCATAGAGATGATAGATGTCTAAATCTCAAGGAGAAATTGATTGGATTAAAGGGATGCTTTTAAGAAGCCCGTGGGTCCTTGTATTGTTAGCCCAAGAGGAGGCATTCCGAGGGTCATCGAGGGTCATCGAGGGTCCTTGTATAAAGCTCAAGAGGAAGCTATAGGGTATGGCTGTCTTTGGCTTGAAAGGGATTTCACCGAGAAATCATCCTTTTCTGAATAAGAGCAATTTCACCGGGAAATTTTACTCTCTGGGGAATTTGAAAGTGATTTCACCGAGAAACCATCCTTTCAGGGTTCTATCTTAGCGCGGGTGATTCTTTGTATTGGAAGCCCAATAGGAGGCTGTTAAGAGATTTCCTGTCTCTTTCATTGTATAATGCCCAAGAGAAGGCTAAACTCAATGAGGAGTTCTTTTGAACGAAGCCCAAGAGGAGGCTGACTCAACAGGGGAGTGTTGTCTTATACGAAGCCTAAGAGGAGGCTAACTCTGTGGGAGAGTTTCTTTGTACAAAGCCTAAGAGAAGGCTGACCCATGCTGGGGATAAGTTATCTTGTATGAAGCCCAAGCGGAGGCTAAACTCAACTGGTGATGAGTTGTCTTGTATGAAGCCCAAGCGGAGGCTAACTCATGCTGAGGATGAATTGTCTTGTATGAAGCCCAAGCGGAGGCTATACTGTGGGGAACCTATTAATTAGTCTAATTGTTATGTTATTTATTAGACGGTTGTATAAACAGGTGTGTGTGTGATATGTATTCACAGGAGTTTATGAAGGAAATATAAACAATGCATGATGTTTATTTCATGAAATATAAACAAGTGTCTGTGAACGAACGTTTGAAACGAGCGTAACTTGATTATTTACAAGTTTGAACTGTGTACAAGGAAATGAATATGTACACGAACGAGTTTTTATGTACAGGGAAACATGGATGTACATAGGAGGGTTGGGACTTACACCGTAAGGGAGGCCCATTGATTTGAAAGCGCTTCATGTGAATAATGCTCCTTTCAATACCAATGGTATTCATGTAAAATGTATGATGATGAAATGATTGATTGAAGTTTATCTGTAAAAAGTATTTTCAAAAGAAAGAGTATCTGTATTATGTACAGATAAAAGATTTTGAAAAATAAGTATCTGTGTTATGTACAGATAAAAAGTGTTTGAAAAGAAGTATCATGTTATGTATGATAAAAGTTTGTTTTGAAATATCCGTGTATGTATAAAAAGTTTGTTTAAAAATGTTTGACAAAAGTTTGATATATACAAGGAAATATTATGTACATAAAAGAATGTTATGGGACTTACACCGTGATGGAGGCCCATTGGTTTGAAAGAAGTTTTACTCAGAGAATTCTTCCTTTAGAACCAATGGATTCGCGATAGACAAACGAATGAAAACAAATGAAAGAAATTTGTTTATGTTTGAATATTGACAAAGATGTTTTGAATATGTACAAATAAAGCTAAGTATGTACATAAAGGATTGGGACTTACACCATAAGGGTGGCCCATGATCGATTGAGAAATTCAAGAAGAAACGAATCCAGCTTTTATCGCTTTAAATCGGATCGATCATGGTAAAAGATGCAAGTTTTGATGAAATGTTTTGAAAAATGATTTGAAAATGTTTTGAAATGTGAGGTTCATTTATGAAAAGTTTTGAAAAAATCGAAGTCGAAAACTTGAAAAATTCACCTTTAAGGAGGTTTGAAAAAGTGTTCGTAACATCGCTTGCCGATTAAAATTTAATCGATGAAAATATTTTGGATTTTTTGACATAATCATAAAATATATGTATTAAATGACAAGTGTGCAAAAATCATCTCAAAATGAGAAGTTTTGATTGGTCAAAAAATTGTTGAAGTTTGATAAAAAAAACATGAAAATATTGAAGTTTTGTGAAAAAAGATAGAAAAAATGGTCTTGCTGGGTTTTGAACCCATGACCTTGAGGTGGGACGCGTGGCAAAGGAACTTAAAGGCAAGCAGACAACCACTGGGCCAAATGCGCTTGGATGTGTTAGTGGAAAATGACACGCGTTGATATCATGTTGGATTATTTGAATTTTCAAAAATGAAGAACAATGAAGAACACGCGCGAACCTGGGTTTATAGTTTTTGATTTTCAGAAACTTTGATCCAATCCAAAACCTTCATTTCTCAACCAAATTTAATGATGTAAACATCAAAGTTGCTCGATTTTTCATCACGAACATGATGGTGCTTGTTAATTTCATTTATATTTAGCCTATCACGTTTTGATTTCTGGAAACTTGAATAACCCTAGATACTGGAAAAGTTGAGATCGAATTCTGAGCAAACGTGTTTTCAGAGCTTGTTTCTTGATTGTGTGAGCACCAACGACATGTAAGGAAGCTATGTGAGTGGTCTGCACCTCATGGAATTGCTTGGATAACTCTATAGAAGTCGACCTGCATCAATGAAAAATAGAAACTGGAAATCGATGTAAATCGTGTTACAGGTTATAACCAATGGTCTGGATCACTCATATGATGTATGGTGATGAGGTTCAAAGGATCAGAACTCAAGTTGCTCACACCAAACTCAGAATCCGATGGCTATGGCAGTTTTGCAAGCTTTGGAGCATGAAAGATGAAAACTGATTTTTAGCTTAGCTTGGGTTGATTTTAAGTTTCAAATAGATTACATGTTAGTATTAGAACATGTTAGACACCAATATACTTAAAGTTTCTCACTGATTTTCAAAAATGTAAGTTTTCACAATTTGAACAATGATTCTTGAATTTGGAGAAAGTGGAAGGAAAGCATTTTTTTGTGAAGCTTTGGTGTGAATTTGAACTTGAAATGGAAGCTATTTATAGGCAACAAGTCTGAATTTGTTAGGCAAGAAGTACATGGCATTTGGTAACTCAAAGCTTGCTTAGAGGGCAAGATGGTCATTTGAAAAGTAAAAGGAAGGTTCCCTTTTTTACCATGTGTGAATTTTCACAATTTGATCCAATCTTCAATTATATCTTCAAGCTGATATTTATCAGTTCATGATGACTCATTTTGGCAAGGTGGAAAGCTTCTAGAACAAGAAAATGCAAATGGCCTATAATCTTGATGTTTTGACTTTGAAAATCAAGTGTCATGGAGCCTTATGTTTCAAATTCAAAGACATAGCTAGCCTCCATGGATTTGAGAGTTCTTGGACATTTTGGAAAGATCTTTCCACAAGCTACAACTTTCATGTTTTGAGTTTTTTTCAAATTCAAATTGGAACTTGGTGAAAAAATGGCTTGAAGTTTGGAAAAAATGTGAAATTTCAACACTTAGAAATTTTTCTAAGTTATAGAAATTTTGACTTTTTGTTGACTTTTCCAAATTCTTTGATTTTTTATGATCATGATGGATCATTTGAAGTATTTTGATGATTGAAAAGTTTTGTTTTGAAAAATTTGACCAAAAGTCAAAGTTTGACTTTTCTGTGCAGATGAAATTTCATCAAACGTTTCTGAAATTGACTGATGAATTCTGTGAACCTCTGTGATGTTTTGAATCCATAAATTAGGTCAAGATGTTATATCTAAGATATAATGACCAATCTCTATCCAAAAAAGTCAATTACTGCTCAAAAAATCAGAGAATGCCTATGCTCGACCAAAACCCTAATTGGTCGATCCTCGATTGATCTATGAGAAAAATGGATATCTGAGGATTGAAGGCTGATGATTTGATCAAGATAGATCAAATGGAGTGAGAAAATCTCAAACCCTAATTGGTTAGCTCTTGAATCAGATGAGAATCTGATGAAACCCTAATTTTGACCTGTGAATGTTATACCCGATTAATCGTTCGAATCGTTAGTTGTGCAACAATGCAAATGTAAGGTGGTATATTAGGTCAAAATTTGGGGTATGAAAGATGCCCCTATTTAAGTTTCTTTAACCTGAAAGATGAAGATGAATATCTTTGTTTTGATAGGTGTAAAGATACTTAAATATCAGAATACGCAAAATTTGGACCTAAGATACCAAAAAATGCGGATGATGCAAAATGATTAAAAAAGTTTTACCCAAAGGATGTCAAAGAAATGACATGATGGGAAAAATTTATGAGGATGACTCGATCTGTTTTGAGAAAAGAGAATCCTATCTGTTGGGAAACAAACAATATGTTTCGCTGAGGAAAGAATGATTCACAGAGGATGTGAATATCTGTTTCGTTTTGGGAAACAAAAAGATTACTTTCTGTCAGCTTTGTGACAATGTTTAAGGTAAGTGGAAATGATATTACCAATTATCACCTTGGATATAGTATGGTAATGAATTCGAAGATGCTACCAATTATCGAAAGTGATAACTATAACAAGGTAAATCTTTGAGAAATGAGTTGTCGTATTCGGCTTTGTGAATAATGATGTTGTTCTATCCAGAATGAACCGAGAGAAAGAAGTTAATCAAGACATTGTTCCCAACGAGGATAATCTCAGCGAATATGATAGAGAAGAAAATGCATTTCTTGGGGACTTTGCCCGGAAAAAGGAAGACATATCCTTCTGTTTGGGAATACTCCGTTGGGGAAACAAAGAAAAAGTATCTTTTCTGTTTGGAGATATTCTGCTGGGGATATGATATACTCGTATGAGTATATATATAACCAGTGATTTGGAAGCAAACATTTTGAGAGATGCAAAAAATGCAATGAATGATGCTATTATGTATGAATGTCATGAATGTTATATGCATGCTAACAATACTTGACAAAAACACTTAAAGGGATATTTGAGAAAAGGATCCACGTCGAACAAATACTTGGTGAAAATTGCAGCAATGGTGCAGATATTCACTAATGAAGAATTTGAGTTGCATGGTTTACACTTTCCGAGAAAGGTATTTCATTGGCAACTTGGTCGGAGATTCTTTTTTGATAAGAATACCGTCCTTTGATGATTTCTGATGAGGAGAAGATCACAGCAGCTTGGCGACTCCACTGGGGATCGAAACACTCTTGGAGAAACGGTTGAAGTTATTTCCGTGTTCATGGTTTCAAAGGAGAATTTTGCTTTTGTTTCAAAATTTTGAAGTAAAAATTCATTTAAAACATTTTAGTTTCAAAAAGTGATTTTCACAATAAAAGCGTTATTTTGCAAAATGTAATAAAGTAGGAATTGCAAACAAAAGGCACAAGGCTCAAATTTATTGAATAGAATGGTAATCAGCCAAAGGCGTGATTCCATGGACTATTTACAAAAGTTGGAAATGATAATTTATTAGGAAAAGGCTACATTGAAAGCAAATAACCACTACTATCCCTAACAACTTTGAATTCCAACTGTGCTTGTTGCTTCAGAAGAGTTGATTGAAGATCCGTTGATGGAAGATTCTTCATGTGGACAAAATACGATCGACCGCAGCATTTTGTCGCTTTGTATCCTTCTTTTGCCTAGATCGCCTTTTCGTGTTTTCGATCTATCGGGATAATCGCTTATTGTCTCTAATTTTGCCTCGATCGCCTTTTCGTGTTTTCAATCCACCGAGACGCTCATTTTTGCCTAAGCCGCCTTTTCGGTTTTCGACTTACCGAAATGTTCTTTTGTTTTTAGACAAAGTATTTTTTGATCGTCAAGATTCACGGATACGGAGTTCATCGCCGTCCATGGTTGTGAGAGTCATAGCACCGCCATAGAAGCTTCTTTTGACGATGTATGGGCCTTCATAATTAGGAGTCCATTTGCCCCTAGAATCTGTTAGAAAAGACAGAATCTTTTTAAGCATGAGGTCGCTTTCTCGGAATTCACGAGGTCGGACCTTTTTGTCGAAAGCTTTCTTCATTCTTCTTTGATAAAGTTGTCCGTGACACGAGCGGTCGCGCTTTTCTTCAATTAAGTTCGTTGGTCGATCCGCTTTGACACCATTCACCTCGATAGCTTTGTTTCCATGAGAACTCTCATTGACGGATCTCAACTTCTACGGGAGCACTGCCCATGCCGTATACTAGAGAAAAGGAGTTGCCCTCTGAATCGCATCAAGTACGATACCCATGCAGCAAATGGCAACATTTCGTGCCGCCTTTGTAAGTGATGACCATTTTCCGGATGATCTTTTGATGTTCTTGTTGGTCGCTTCAACCGCTCATCTTTGGCCGATAAGGAGACGAGTTATGATGCTCAATCTTGAATTCCTCACACAGTTCTTTCATCATTTTGTTGTTCAAGTTAGATCCATTGTCAGTAATGATTTTACTTGGAATTCCATATCGGCAAATGAGGTTGTTCTTGATGAACCTCACAACCACTTGTCTTGTGACGTTGGCGTAAGATGCTGCTTCGACCCATTTGGTGAAGTAATCAATAGCCACCAGAATGAAACGATGTCCGTTGGACGCTTTTGGTTCAATCATTCCAATCATGTCAATGCCCCACATGGAGAACGGCCACGGAGAGGAGAGAACATTGAGTAGAGTCGGAGGCACATGGATCTTATCTGCGTAGATCTGGCTCTTGTGACATCTTTTAACGTGTTTGCAGCAATCAGATTCCATCGTATCCAATAGTATCCCGCTCTTAAGATATTTCTAGACATTGCATGCCCATTTGAATGGGTTCCAAAGGACCCTTCATGCACTTCATGGATGATCGTGTCTGCTTCTTGTCTGTCGACGCATCTGAGCAGAACCATGTCGAAGTTTCTTTTGTAAAGAACATCTTCATTGAGGAAGAAATTCCTGGAAAGCCTCCTTAGAGTTTTCTTATCCTTGTACGATGCCCCGAGTGGGTACTCTCGTGTTTGAAGGAAACGTTTGATGTCGTGGAACCACGGTTTATCGTCGAAGACTGCTTCTGTTGTAAACACATATGCAGGTCTTTCAAGGCGTTTGATGCGAATTCTGGGCATATCATTCCAATCGTTGATTTTGAACATGGAAGATAGAGTAGCCAAGGCGTCTGCCATCCGGTTTTGATCTCGAGGGATATGATGCAGTTCTACTTTGTTGAAGAAAGTCAACAACCGTCTCGCATAATCTCTATAAGGAATTAGACCAAGATGATGAGTTTCATACTTGTCTTTGATTTGATTGATCACAAGGGCTGAATCTTCATATATGTCAAGGATCTTGATCCTTAAGTCGATGGCTTCTTCGATACCCATGATGCAAGCTTCATATTCTGCTATGTTGTTGGTCCAATCAAATAGCAATCTGGCGGAAAAAGGGATATGAGAACCCTCGGGAGTAATGATGACTGCCCCAATTCCATTGCCAAAAACGTTAACGGCTCCATCGAAGACTAAACCCCATCTAGATTCTGGATCTGGTCGTTCTTCGAGTAGCGGTTCGTCGCAATCTTTCATCTTCAAGTACATAACATCCTCGTCTGGGAAGTCGAACTTGAGAGATTGGTATTCATTGAGCGGCTGATAATCCAAGTGATCAGCGAGAATGCTTCCTTTAACCGCTTTCTGGGCGCGGTATTGGATATCATATTCAGATAGTAGCATTTGCCATCGAGCAATTCTCCCGGTTAAGGCAGGCTTCTCAAATACGTACTTGATAGGATCCATTTTGGATATTAACCAAGTCGTGTGATTGATCATGTATTGGCGAAGACGTTTTGAAGCCCATACCAAAGCGCAACATGTTTTCTCGAGCATGGAGTAACGAGTTTCACAGTCTGTGAATTTCTTACTCAGGTAGTAGATGGCATGCTCCTTCTTATCGGTTTCGTCTTGTTGTCCAAGTACGCAGCCCATGGACTCTTCTAGTACGGTAAGGTATATGATCAATGGTCTTCCTTCCACTGGAGGGATCAGTATTGGTGGTTCTGACAGGTATTCTTTGATACTGTCGAATGCTCTTTGGCAATCTTCTGTCCACACTACCTTTTGATCTTTGCGCAGAAGTTTGAATATCGGGCCCACAGGTAGCAGTCATCTGAGAGATAAATCTGGAGATATAGTTTAATCGTCCAAGAAATCCTCTTACTTGCTTTTCCGTATGTGGTGTAGGCATTTCCTGAATAGCCTTGACTTTGTCAGGGTCAACTTCAATTCCTCTTTGACTGACGATGAAACCTAGGAGTTTTCCTGATCTTACCCCAAAGGTGCATTTGTTAGGATTCAGGCGGAGCTGAAACTTCCTTAGTCGTTGAAACAACTTTAAGAGATAGTCTATATGTTCCTCTTCAGTGTCAGACTTTGCTATCATGTCGTCCACGTAGACCTCGATCTCTTTGTGCATCATATCATGAAAGAGAGTAGTCATTGCCCTCTGGTAAGTTGCGCCTGCATTCTTTAATCCAAATGGCATTACCTTGTAGCAAAAAGTGCCCCATGGCGTGATGAAAGATGTCTTCTCCATATCTTCGGGAGCTATTCTGATCTGATTATAACCAGAGAAACCATCCATGAAGGAAAAGACGTTGAATTTGGCAGTACTATCCACTAGCATGTCGATATGCGGAAGCGGGAAATCGTCTTTTGGACTAGCTTTGTTCAGATCTCGGTAGTCAACACACATTCTGACCTTTCCATCTTTCTTGGATACAGGTACTATGTTGGCTAGCCATTGAGGATACTCAGAAGTGACAAGGAAACCAGCGTCGAGCTGTTTTTGGACTTCCTTTTTAATTTTCTCAGCCATTTCAGGATGAACTCTCCTCAGTTTTTGCTTAACTGGCGGACATTCTGGTTTTAACGGCAAGTGATGCTCCACGATGCTGGTATCCAAACCCGGCATATCTTGGTAGGACCAAGCGAACACATCAACGTATTCTTTGAGAAGATCTATCAGTTTGCTTTTGACACTGCTGTTGAGTGAAGCTCCGATATTGACTTCTTTTGTATCTTCCTCAGAACCCAAGTTGATTGCTTCTAGAGGTTCTTTGTGAGGCTGAATGATCCTTTCCTCGTGCTTTAGCAGTCTAGAAATTTCATCCGGGATCTCTTCTTCAACTTCTTCTTCAGCGACTTCGCAGGGGATTTCAATGTTGAGAGAGAGCGTAGAGTTACTGCTTTCAATGGGTTTGTCCATTTGTTTAATCTGCAATTTTGATTTATGTTCGATTAAAAAAGTTTTTATCATCTTTTTTTTTTTTTGAAAGTTAATGTGAAAGTGTTGCAGATTAATTTTTCATTATGATGATTTTTTTTACTGTGTTTTTTAGGATTATCATTTCCAAAAAAGGGTAAAAATGAAAATAAACACAGAGAGTGGAAACAAAACAACGCATTTTATTTATGTTTCACAATATGAACAGGGCCCTAAAATACAAACTCATTTGTCTTGGGCAAGACAAAGAGAAATTATTTAAAAGCTAAACCCTATAAAACATCTCTTCGCTTTGGGCGAAGCGAGAGTTCAAAACAAAAAGCAAAGATAAACTACTTAGAGCTATGAACATTAGTCCTAACTTCAACAGGTTTCCAATAGTGACGAACTCCTTGGAAGTCGAGGTACTCGGGTAATTTTCCGCTTGGTTTAACCCTTGAGTAAACTTTGATTGCTGGCTGAGCAGGCTTTGAGGACTCTGAACGATGGCCTTTGCCTTTGGTGCTGCTAAAGCGATCTTCTTGATTAATAGATCGGGAAGTATGAGAGCTAGCCTTTGTACTTCCTGTTGATCTTTGTGTTGAATACTGGGGATGTTCCTTCCAGTCTTCGGAGTGAAGAGACTCGTTGTCAGCGACACTTTCCGCATCGTATCCTGAATCATACTCTTGATCTTCAGTGATCATGTTGATGTAATGGTAACCAGGATCTGGCTTGGTGAAATCCACAGACGTGTTGAAACAGAGATCTTCATTTGGGACCTCGATCTGTTGATTAGTTTGAGAAGACGAGTATTCCTCTTCTGATCGACTAGGGTAGTCACAGTCATCACCCCATCCTGTGGGTTGGATATCTTCGATCCGGATTTTTTGAGCTTTCTGGCGCAGAGTATTTCACCATGTAGTCGTATTTGCCACTTGGTTCTCCCAAGGTATCCCAAATTTCAGTAGGGACTGGTGGATTTTCATGTTGCTGCAAGGACATGTCTTTGAATTGATCAGTCGGTGCATATGATTCCTCCTGAGACACATATTCAAGGCTACTCAGATAAATGCTCCATTCCTCAGATTCAGATGGATCATCTTCATCCTCTTCAATGGTTACAACATTAACCTCTTGCGGAACAGGGTTTAAGAAACCTCCACTATGAAATACTTCCTTGATCGGGGAAAGTGTTTCATCTTTCTGTTTTTCTTTGGAGGATACGGGTGTGAACCCGAGTCCGCTTTTGTTTCATTCTTGATGTTTGATAACTTGTCCCCATCCTCGAGTATTGCCATCTTTCACCATTTGTGCCGCTTTATATGAAGAGATAGATGATCCGCTTTTAGTAGATTCATCTTCTAACGGATTTTCTCGGGAGATGCGGCGCTTCAATGTCATTGGCGTGATGAAAGAGAAACCGATGATGACTTACAAGTAAAGCTTGTTCACCGATGGTCACCAACTTTCCATTTCGTGAATTTTAATTTCGATGGAGTAGAAGTTACGCCTCGCATCGTGGATCCAAGGTCTTCCTAGCAAGCAACTATACGCATACGTCCATGACTTGGAACGTAATTTTGAAAGTGTGAGGGCCAATTGTCATTGGAGATCAACTTCCCCAATAACCGACTTTCTCGATCCATCGAAAGCTCTTACTATGATGTCGTTGAACTTCATTGGCGTTCCTTTGTAAGCTAAACGAGCGAGCCGCTTTTGGCATTACGCTTAAAGACGAACTGTATCCACTAATACATTGGATAGGAATATGACCGAAAATCATCGAGATGTGCAAGGCCAAGTTGTGATCTTTCCTTCTTCCCAAGTTCTTCGTCACTAAAACTCGATTGTTGCAGGGTTATGTTGGAGACGATCCTCCAAATTGGTCTCAGTCACATCGTGATCCACATAAGCTCGGTCTAGTACTCTCATCAAAGCTTCTTGAGCTTGAGTTAAGGAGTAAAGAGATTGAAATTTTTGAAGGAGTGCGATCAATTGGTCTACGACTCGATATTCGCTCTTCTTGATTAGTTTCGTGATCTCGCCAAAGTCCGAGTTGATGTTGGTTCCATCAAGAGAACCAATGTTTGTACCGGTTAACAATGGGAATCGCTGTGATTCTTAGAGGATATGCTAACTTGGTTTTTAACAACAGGAGCTGAAGGCGATTTTGGTGGCAATGGAACGTGTACTCGCCCACTTCGCGTACTCGTCCGATTTCTGTTATATTGACATTAATCGGAAGTGTAGGCATGGGTTTCTTTTCCCATCCTCTATCAAGGTTGCATTGTACGGTAAGGAATTGCTCTAGTAGAACTGCATAACAGACCAGTGGGCAAATTACCAAAGGAGATGTTGGAATGTTGGAACCACCGACGCGATCTCCACATGCTCGGGTATGTTGAAACAAGGGATCACAACGCTTACTTGGATTTTCCGAGTTGATATCGAGACTAAAAGCTCATGCGGAAAATGCCCTATTGTATTTACGCCATGGTCATCTCTTTCAGAATTTGTAGGTCACCAATGTCTAACAAATGTTGAATATTTGCTCTTATGGTGGGACATCCATGGATATTCTTGGAACAGATATAGCAGCTGCATAATCATGCTTAGTGAAGGTGCTCATGGTAATGTATGCTTCATGAAGATGCACCAAGTTTCCTTTGACTAAGTTTACGTCGCGACAAGGTACCGTCTGTATTCCTTAGCATTAGATTCACCGAGTGTCCACTATGGTCGGAAGTGGATTGGCTTGCACATTCGGACTTGTGTTTCTGAAGGAAAGAAGATTAGCCTTCACTAATCTCTGTACTTCTGCCTTCAATGCTATGCAATGCTCAAGGTCATGGCCTGGTGCCCCTTGGTGAAAAGGGCAAGACATGTCAGCTTTGTACCACCATGGTAGTTTTTCGGGACCGAGGTGGTAACCTTGTCTCAGATTAGATTCCTTTCTATCGTAGGTAAAGTTACGTACGCTCATGGGAATTGGGTCGAACTGAGTGACCCGAGGCGTACGGTTTTGGTTGTGAAACTGCTGAGCCTGTTGACGAGGCTGTTGAGTTTGTTGACTTTGTTGAAATTGCGGAGCAATTCCTGGAGTTGTGTTGACAGTGGGCGCTATGGCAGCTACCTGTCGTTGTTGAATGACATTCTTGCGTGGTTTCCCTCGGGATACCATTCCTACATCATGTTCTTTTTTCCTTGGGAAACTGGTTCCAACTTTCTTGGTATTACTAGAAGATCCTACTTCCTTGGTTAGACGTCATGTCCGAACCCCTTCTTCTAGTCGCATTCCCATGCTTACCATTTCGTTGAAGTCACCGGGAGCGCTAGCGATCATTCGCTCATAGTAGAATGAGTTTAGAGTATTCAAGAATACCTTAGTCATCTCTTTCTCTTCCAAGGGCGGGTTGACTTGGGCAGCAATTTCCCTCCATCGTTGCGCATATTCCTTGAATGTCTCTCTTTCCTTTTGAGACATGGAGCGGAGTTGATCCCTATCAGGAGCCATATCCAAGTTGAATTTGTATTGTTGTACGAAGGCTTTACCTAAGTCGTTGAATGTTTGGATATTCGTGCTGTCTAAACCCATGTACCACTTCAGTGCGGCACGTTGAAGTAATGAATTAACAGATCCTCATTGTGAGACATTTTCCATGTAATGAATTGAGGACAAGAATTCCTTTGTACTTTTCAAAATCCGGATTTTGAATTTCAATTTTACAAAATTTGCCCTCCATCTACTCAAGAGATTTCATACATCCATACTCAAGGACTCCTCGAGTTGATCGGACAAACTCTCTCCTAGACAATCAACCCAAACTAGGGTTTGGTATCTCTCAAGTCAAGATGGATTTCCAACATCTCCAATGGCCTTCATGCCTCCTCATATGCTTCAAAGATTCTCCATGTCAAGTTTCAAGCCTCACAAGTCAAGTTTCCTCAGACAATTGTTCAGATGGTTGAAAATCGGGTGTATTGGACAAAAAGTCAACTGTGGTCAACATACAGTCAAAACTTCTTATTTTTGGTCAACATCCTCATTTTGAAGTTACATTCATCATTTGATCAAGGGTTGATCATGATTCATCAAGAAAACTCAAGATTTGACCAAAAGTCAAACTTTCTAAATTAGGGTTTCTAGATGAAGAGTCAACTGAACTTTGACTGGTCATAACTTTCTCATACTTTCTCAGAAATTTTTCCACCACCTCTTGTTTTGAAGGAAATTCAATTCTCTACAACTTCATGTCTCACAAGAATGTCCAAAAAATGCTTCATTTGAGAGGTATAGCTCAAAACATTACAGGTCATTTTCAAAGTCAACAAAAAGTCAACTTTTTGTTTTGAAGATATTTTGAGCATGGTAACTCCAATTGAGATGAGACCAAAGACATTGGTTAGAGGACTCTTAGAGCTTTCCAAAAAGTCCAAGAACACTCAAAAATGTGGAAAATTAAACAAGTTACACCATCTACAAGTTGGGAAATTTTGGAAGAATGCACAAAGAGAGATACTTCAAAAAAATCAAATCTTTTGCAAATGGGCCTACTTTTTCTTCATCCTAACTTGTTCCTCAAGCAATTAGGAGTGTCCAAGCCCAAAGCCACGAATTTTTGATTTATTTTTCTATTTAATTTGTAATTTATTCATTTAAATGCAAATTAAATCTTAAAATAAATTATAAAATTGAAATTAATGGCAAAGATTGATTTTATTCTTTCCTTAAGGTCCAATTAACTCACAAATGCCAGCAAATTCGAAATTGGAGCAAGAAAGGCAAGATTGGATTGAAATTGATCAAGCTTTGAAGATTTGATTTTCATGGAAATATCAAATTTGATTTCCATTGAATATTGATTGATTCTTTCCAAATTCAATCCCAAATCCATCCAGTATAAATACATGATGCATACCTATCAAGAAAGAACGAAAAAATTGGCTCAGAAACCCTAATCCAAACTCAAAGAAATCGTGTTCTTGAAGTAACTGGCAATCCTAGTTCTAGCCATCCACAGCTGATTTTGAGGATTCCATTGCATTCCTTGGGTTGTTTAGAGTCGATCCAGACTCTTATATCATTCAAAACCATCAAGAATCACGAAATCCGAAATCGGTTTGTTCTTGAAATTTCAAAAATCGTATTCTTTGATTCATGCATTGTTAACATGTTTTGTGTTTGTTTTTATGATCAGTGATGTATTTGCAAACTTTCTGGGTGCTTTAATCGAATTTCCATGGCCTGAAACGTGTTATGCCATGATTAGGGTTTCCTATGCCGTTTTAGGGTTTCTCTATACAGGAAAAATTGGACTTCAAGACTAGTACCATTGCATTCGGAATGAAGTTTCCAATCGAACCATGGCTTTAGAATTCATTTATATTATGTGTGTTGCATTTTTGATTTTGCCAGGGTCTGTAGCGTCGAACCAAAGCCGACGCTATCTTTTAAAAATTCAAATCGGAGAAGACGATCGTTGGCGCGAAGGAGGAGACAATGGGAAGGCGACGCGTATAATCCACTAACTCCGTTTCCAAACAGTTGGCACGTCTAGCTCAGTTGGTCAGCGCATTGGTTTTCAAGGTTTGAAAGGGATGTCCCCAGTTCGATTCCTGGTTCAGACAATCCCTTTTTCACTTTTACAAAACTCTGTTTTCCTATTTTCTAATTATTTTTAATATTTCCATTCAATTTTAATTGTTTTCATTATTTTATTTCTGCATTAAAAAATTACCAAAAAAATATTTCCTTTTGCATTTATATTCTAAAAACCTTTATTTAATTTAATAAATTAAAAAATATACTTTTGCATGCATAGTTATTTTTATTTATATTTTTGCATTTAATTCACTTTTAATTGCATTTTAACTATTAAATCTTTTCCAAAAAATCCCAAAAAATTATTTTAATATATTTATCTTATTTCCAGCATATAATAATTTTTCCATATTTAAATTTGCATTTTTCTAACATTTTTTCTCTTGTTCGATTCATATTGCATTTTCCGATTTCTTCTTTTTGTACAGGTTGATCCGATTCAGACGATTTTCTCTTTATCATTTTATCATATTATTTTCCAATAATGTAATTGCTCATGGGTTGTAATAGTTTAATCTAGGTTTTTATTTTCCGCAAGTTTAAATTATGTATCTGCCCCAAAGCCATGTAATAGCGTAGGATTTACCTTTCCGCATTTTACATTCCGCATTTTACTTTCCGCACTCTTATCAATCGCTAGTAATTAGGCGTGTATGGCAAGATAATAATTGGACATAGCTCACACTAATTTCAAGATAAAATATCTGAAATCAACACACTTCTTTCACACACGCACCCCTTAGGGTAATTCTCTCTCGATGCCTTTCGATTCAAAATGGTCATGTCCCTCGAACGTAGAGGTATTCTAGCACCGTTGCCTTCCAAACAAATCATCATAGTCCCTTCGATACAAAGATCATAAGACCCACAATGTCGCCTCCGAATACATGATCTTGACCCTCGATTGTCGCCTACGAAAAATGATGATAGTCCCTTCGAATGTGCTAGGATACTTCCTACAAGTTGCCTTCTATGACCATACGATGTCCCTTCGAATGTCCCGTTTACATCCAACGAATGGAGCTACCTACTAACTAATGGTATGGCTAGCGCTATTCTAAAGGAACGTAGAAGTACGAAAACGACCAATTCTGAGTGGGTAAATAAGTCTCTTAGTTGCTTGCTCTAAATCAAATGCTCTTCACACCACACACTTTTTTCAAAGTTCAAATTCTTTTCATAAACAAACATTTCCGAACACTTTGTATACACTCCTACATGAGTCATTACAAAGTCAAAGCGAAATGCCTTTTCAAAACATCTTTGTCAAACACACAGAAAGCAATTTTAAAAAGTGATCTAAGAGCAACTAAGAGCCCGTAGATAACTACGGATGGAAAGGGGTGCTAATACCTTCCCTTTTCATAACCATTCTCCCGAACTCAGAATCTAACGAAGGTCTTTTTCTGTTACTTTTACCTTCCCTTAATTGGATAAAAATAAAAGTCGGTGGCGACTCTTGCTATCCGCACATTTGGATACAAAATCCTACAAAGTCAGTTCAACGTGTCACAGGCGGCGACTCTGTGGGACTACACCCTAAAAAGAGAATTGCCTTAGGGATTTCTAGATCATTTTTACTGCTTTTTGTTTGACTTGTATGCTTTATCTTTAAGGGTTGCTTGGGTATTATATTGTTGGGGGATCCTACACCCGGATCCGGGTTTCCTTTTAGGTAAGTAGCATTAGATCATCGCGACCGTTAGACGTATAACTACGCGGTCAACATGATGGCTACGTTAGCGTGACACTTTGGTTGTCCCGATACTCTTCATTCCCAAGTTGAAGATAGTATTTGGCTTCTGCGTGGTGTCATCAAGCGCTAACTAAACTTTTAGAACCTTAATTGACCCATCTTGGCCATTAGAAGGTAGTGAGATGGTCGGCTTTGGTGTAGACCGAGGTTGGTTGATACTCGATGCTACGCTCATTGAGATTAGACTTTTGGGACATTTTCGATCGACCACTTGGCCGTCGTATTGAAATAAGCGCCTACGAGAAAGATCGATGATGTGAGATTCCTAGAACCCGGTTACTATTATAGGACAGGATGAACCAACTCAAACTTTTGGTGGGGTAATCACCTATACCTCATGCAAGCCTTAAACCTAGGCTCATTGTGTGAATTGTTTGTGTGTGCTAAACATGACATCATGACATCATTCGCATTGCATATCATTTCTAACTATTTCAAGGACCTAGGGATTTATCTTTGCTCTGTTTTGTAGGGATTATGGCTTCTAGAAAGACTATCCGAATCAACTTCATGGGTATCCCTTCTCAACTCAAAGAATTGGTTTCTGAAATTCCCGACCATGCTCAGTTCATCAAAAGACATGGTTATCTACTTGACTTGGTTATCTCCGGTTTTGAAGAAGATATGATGCATGTCCTATTCCAGTTCTTCGACCCGAAACACCATTGCTTTACATTTCCAGATTATCAGTTGGTTCCTACCTTGGAAGAGTTCTCTAAGCTACTTGGGATACCTATTCTTGATCAAGTGCCATTCACCGGTTTAGAAAAGGTTCCTAAGTTCGAAGACATTGCATCCGCCTTACACCTTAAGCGTTCAGACATTGAAGCCAATTGGGAAACTAGGAGTGGAGTTAAGGGTTTACTTTCCAAGTTCTTAATCAAGAAAGCCCGAGAATTCCTCAAAGTTATGAGTTTCCATGCATTTGAGAACATTGTTGCCTTGCTAATTTATGGTTTGGTTCTATTCCCTAACTCGGATCAATTCATAGATGTCAATGCCATCAAGTTGTTTCTTACCCGCAATCCAGTGCCTACTTTGCTTGGAGACATCTTGCATTCTCTCCACACTCGTACTACCAAGAGACAAGGAACTCTCATGTGTTGTATACCGTTACTTTCAAGGTGGTTTATTTCGCACCTTCCTCCATCAGTCTTGAAGAATGAACAAAGGTTGAGATGGTCTCAAAGATTGATGTCACTCTCTCATTCCGATATTCGTTGGAATCTTTTCTCTCAAAAGGATTTCATGTTCATTGAGCGTTGTGGAGAATTCCCTAATGTACCACTACTTGGTGTAAGGGGAGGTATTACTTACAACCCTTCTCTAGCTTTACGTCAGTTTGGTTTTGCCCGAAGAGATGGTCCACATGATATGCTTCTCCAAGATGTTGTGTTCGACTACAATCACGATCTCGAATTACAAGCGAAGGTTTATACATGCTTGGGGCATGGTAAAGAAGACGATACTAAGACTTTGGGGCACCGAACTCCATTCCTTGGGAACCTTACCTCAAATGGGTGCGAGCTCGAGCTCAAAACCTCATGATGCCATTCACGCTGTTCTACCGTAATTATGGAACTGTTGCTATAGGTGGCGTACCCTATGTTGTTCTCCATCCCGACCTGCCTGATTTTGAAGACTTGAAGAGATCTGGATTCGACTAAAGAAGGGATACCTTTGAAGCTCGATGTTATGCAAGTGAGAAGAAAGTCCTAGAGTTGACCAAGCTACTTCATGAGGAGCGAAACATCAACGCTTACATCGGCACCAAGAGGAAGCGCCATGGGAGACTTAGAGCTTTAGGATTTATTTGTTTTCTTTTATTGCTTTGAACTATCTCTTGTACTTAAAAGAAAAAAATAATGAGAAGTACTAATAAATGTTTGTTCATTGCTTGTTTAACAAATTTAAATCTCTTAGGTCCTTGAAAACATTGCATTGCATTCGCATAAACATTGCATAGCATAGCATAACATTGCATCACGGTACATTGGAGATTGTTTTCTCATTTGCTCGCTATTTATTTTAGCGAAATGGCTCTTGAACAGATATCAAAGATCTCCAAGCTCGAATGCTCGGTTTAGATGTTCACCAACTTGGTCCAAGGCCAAGAAGATCGAAGAAGCTCATCAACAAGAAGAAGAAGGTTGTTGGTCTCCTCAACATGGGTAGGCGTTTCAAAGGGGTCCAAAAGTGGTCACCGTATTGAGCTCTCTGAAGGAAGTGTCCATACCGGGGGAGTACCAAGGGTGATGAAGGTGATCAGTGAGCCAAAGAAAGGAGGAGAGGATCATTCGATTATAGCCAACACTCGATGAAGATGACAAGTACAAGCAACTTGAAGACCGTCTGAATCTTGTGGAAAACACGAAGATGTCGGGTTGAATTTTAATGATCTGAGTCTTGTTCCTGGTGTTGTGATTCCTCCCAAGTTCAAAGTTCCTACTTTTTCCAAATATGATGGCATGTCTTGCCCTAAGCTGCATTTGAAGTCCTATGTCCAGAAGATCAACCCCTGATGATGAGAAAGTTGTGGATGCACTATTTTCAAGAGAGTTTGTCCGAACCCATTGGAATGGTACTATCGGCTAGAGAATGACCGTATCCGTACTTGGGTGACTTGGTGATGCTTTCTCTGATATGAGTACAATCTTGAATTGACACCCACTGCATGCAACTACAAAGCATGTCTATGGGTCGTGACGAGAAGTTCAAGGAGTATGCTCGAAGTGGAGAGATCTAGCGGAAGAGTTCAACCACCCTTGTCCAATAGGGAGTTGGTTGATATGTTCATGGGAACAACGACAGCCCGTTCTTCAATCATCGATTGGAAATTCTTCATCCGGATTCACCGAAATATTGACAGGCGTATTGAGGTGGTATCAAGAGTGGGAAGATTCGTAGAGACATCTTCAAATCTGCGAAGAGATCTTTTGGTGCTAAGAAAGAAGCCAATCTGTGTATGGTCGGAAAAGCCGAGCCAAGACCGACCGCTCAATCTGTGGGGGCGGTTGTGATCTCGATCCTACATCGGCACAACCTCGGTGAGACAACGGCGTGGCAGCAGCGCCGAAGGCAGTTCGAAGATCAACATGCCTTTGTCGCAAGCCTTGCAACACATGTTGAGCGATTGATTACCTTGAGGGATCCTCCTCGAATGTCAACACTTCCTCTCCGTACAATCCTAATGCTAAGTGTGCTTACCATTCCAATAGCCAGGGCACGACACGACAATTGTTGGGCTCAAGAACAAGATTCAAGATATGATTGAAGCTAAGCGGTTGAGTTTGATCCTCTGTTGAGACTCGAATGTGATCAACGCGCCTATGCCTAACCATGACAAGAGTTCCAATCTTTGTTGGTGGCGATACTTATGTTTTCAACATAGATGACTTGACCATTCCTCGATGGTATTAAGAAGAATTTGTTGCAAGCCGGTGTCAATCCGGATGCCCGGAGAATTGTCATTGGTGCCCATCCACGATGGTTGTGCTTGGTTGAGAAGGCGTGTTCGATGCATGATGGATAACCGTGAGATACTATTTTGAAACCACACGGCGAATGTGAAGAAATGTCTAAGTTGAAGATCGACAATGCGAATGAAACCGTACCATCTGTATGGGATACCTTGGGGCAGCCAAGCGGAAAGTATGATTACATGGTGAAGTACGTCCTGGCTACAAGATTCCTATTGAAGATGTTAAAGTGACCGGATGGGGTGGCGATTTCCCGAAGACTATCTTGATGTTAACACTATAAAATTTCCTCTGCGATCCTGTGCCTGGTGGCACCTCTCATTATCACTTCTCCAAGACCGGTTCCATATTCCTCGACAAAGCTATCCCTTGGAACTATGGGTGATGTTTACTATCATGGCATCAAGCAAGACCCTCGACCATTGAAGATCTTACATTGAAACTACCATTCCTGACATCGACAACATCACGGATCCAGTGGGTGACGAAGCGGAAGGGTATTCTCTCGAGATCTCTCCTCCAAAAGACACTGCGACTCCAGCTCGCATCCCAGCTACTCAATCAATGTCCCAGCTAGGGGAAAGAACCGATGACTCGTCTGCTCACCGGAAGTACCAAAGGAAGTTGCTGAAGACACCTCCAAACAAGAAATGGAGGAAGTTCAGAAGATCATCAAGAAGAGTGATTACAATGTTGTGGAACAATTGGGACAGACTCCGTCCAAGATATCCATGCTCGCTTTGCTCTTGTGCTCGAGGCTCATGCTAATGCCTTGGTGAAGTTTGAAGAATGCTCATGTGCCGCAAGACACTACCACGACCAATTCGAAGTTTGTATTGCTAGCTGGCTGCCAACAATGGCCTAGGCTTCTCGATCTTGATTTGACTCCTGGAAAGAAACACAACAAAGCCTTGCACATCTTTGAATGCAAGGCGTTACCATCTCATGTTTTGGTTGACACGGTTACGCTCTGAATATCCTACCGAAGCTTTTGATCGACTTGATGTCGAAGGGTTGGTTCGAGACCCGTGACATTATTGTGAGAGCTTTTGATGGTTCTAAGCGCACATGCTTGGAGCTCACTCACTGTTAAAGTCGGTTCCCGGACTTTTGATTCCACTTTCTTTGTCATGGACATTCGTCCCTTATTCTTGCTTACTTGGGCCCTTGGTACATGGGGCGGTATTACCTCTACCTTACATCGCTGAAGTACCGGTGAAAGGAAGGTTGTCACGATGTGGTGAAGAAGAGTATATGGTCATCATCTCTCATTCCGATACCTTGAGATGGAGGGTGAATTCTTGAGACTCCTGTCAAGCTTTTGAAACGATACCAGTCGTGCTGTCAACTCTCCGTCACTCCACGAAGTTACGCAAGCTCCACCTAGAATGGCCTCATTGAAAGATGCTCAAGCTCTTGTTGAACAAGGAGGTAGTGCTATTTGGGGACAGCTCCTAATCTTCCTTTCAAATTTGACAAGGTGGTTTAGGCTTCACCATCAAGGTCGAAGATGATACGCGAGCGTGCCGACCAACTTCCTTTCCACATCGGCCAGTGGAATCCATGCTATAGAAGACGATGACAACGACTTGACATCGCAAGTGGATCTTCCAACTCGGATCATGGGCTCGACAATTGGAAGACCGAAGCGTCATACCAATCTCCTTTAGTCGGGAGTAATTGCTCTTGTTTTGTTTTGCTTTTCGTATTCTTTATGTTTTGAACAATAAACTTTGAAAGCCTAGTGCCTTACCGGGCATCATGGCTCGTTTGAGGTTATTATCATCGTTTGCGTATTTTCATTCAATAAATTCGTTGGACTTTTGCATTCAATTGTTTGTTTTCTTTCTTTTACTTTATCACCCCTTCAAAAGCTATGTGTTCTTACACACCCCGTGATACACTGCGAGAATCACTCGAATCTCGTTAATAACAGCTATGCTAGTGCTAAATATGACTTGATAATCCGATCTACCAAGCCGAAGGCGAAAGTGAGGAAGATTGTGAAGTGCCGGAGAACTTGCGACTACAGCAAGAAGAAGCGAGTTATCTGCCACCGAAGAGCAAGTTGAGGTTGTGAATTTGGGTGCTGCGAAGAGAAAAGAGATCAAGATAGGAGCGGGTCTTGAGCAGTGTTAAAGAGGTTGGTTCGGATGCTACGAGACTATATTGAGGTTTTGCTTGGTCATCGAAGACATGCGGGTTTAGACATTGATATTGTGGTACACGATTGCCGACAAAGAAGGTTTTCTCGATGAAATAGAAGGTTCGTCGTATGCATACGAGATGTCGAGAAAATCAAAGTCGAAGTCATGAAGCAGTTCAACGCTGGTTTCTTAGCTGTCACCTCTTATCCCCAGTGGGTTGCTAATGTGGTACCCGTGCCTAAGAAGGATGGTAAAGTACGAATGTGTGTGGATTACAGAGATCTAAACAAAGCAAGTCCGAAAGATGATTTCCACTTCCTCATATTGATGTCTGGTTGACAACACTGCCGGCATAAGGTTTTCTCCTTCATGGATGGTTTCTCCGGTTACAATCGGATCAAAATGGCTCGAAGACATGGAAAAGACTACTTCGTTACGTGGGGCACTTTCGCTACAAGGTTATGCCGTTCGGATTGAAGAACGCAGCGCCACTTATCGCGTGCTATGGTAACATTATTTCATGACATGATTCATCACAAGATAGAGGTCTCGTCGGCGACATGATAGCTCGATCACGCGATGAAGAACACCTCGATCATTTGCGAAATTGTTTGATAGGTGAAGAAGTGAGTGAGACTTAATCCCAACAAGTGCACCTTTGAGTCGATCCGGAAAACTCCTAGGGTTTGTAGTCGTGGAAGAGGTATTGAGGTCGACCTGCGAAGGTTAAAGCCATTCAAGAGATGCCAGCTCCCGCCGAAGGAAGTCGAGGAGGTTTCTTGGGCCGATTGAACTACATTGCCGATTCATTGCACACCGACTACTTGTGAGCCAATCTTCAAGTTACTAAAGAAAGATCAAGTAGTAGAATGGAGCAGCGATTGCCGGATCGCTTTTGACAAAATCAAGGAGTACCTATGAATCCTCCCATCCCGATGCCGCCAAGGAAGACCTCTTATCATGTACTGACGGTGTTAGAGAACTCGATGGGGTGTGTGTTGGGGCAACATGGCGAGTCAGTCGAAAAGAGCATGCAATATACTAACTTAGCAAAAGTTTACCGATGTGAAACAAGATACTCAGACTTGAAAACTTGCAACGCTTTGGCTTGCTTTCGCGACTAAGATATATGTTGACTCACACTACCTTGTTGATTTCCAAGATGGATCCGATAAAATACATATTTGAGAAACCAGCTCTCTCGGAAGAATAGCAAGATGGCAAATGGTCTTGACCGAATATGACATCCATACACTTCTCGAGCGATCAAAGGAAGTGTAGTAGCCGATCATTTGGCTCATCAAGCCGTAGATGACTATCGTCTATGCGGTTCAATTTCGAGATGAAGATGTTCTACTAGTTCTGATTGCGAAGAACCGGACGAGACGAAGGACACGAACAAGGATCCCGATGGACCATGGTTTTGATGGAGCCTCAAGCACTTGGCAATGGCATTGGCGCCATCATTACATCCCCTATAGGCGGACATACGCCTTTCACCGCCAGATTATGTTTCAATTGCACGAACAACATGGCCGAATATGAAGCGTGCATCATGGGTATCAAAGCTGCTATTGACTTAAGAATCAAGTTCTTACAAGTGTATGGAGACTCAGCTTTAGTGATCAGTCAGATAAGAGGCGAGTGGGATACGAAGCATCCGAATCTCATTCCATATCGAGAGCATGTTCTGAGTTTGATTCCTTACTTTGAAGAGATCACTTTCAATCATATTCCACGAGAAGAGAATCAGTTGGCAGACGCATTAGCTACTATGTCGTCTATGTTCAAGGTCAGATGGGACAACGAGGCTCCCCAGATCATCATTGAGAGGTTCGACGAACCAGCGTATTGTGGTGAGCTTGACGCAGAAGAGAAACCTTGGTACTATGACGTGAAAAGGTATCTTGAGACTCAGGAATATCCAGGGGGCATCATTAATGATAAAGTTCATGAGAAGATTCGCTTCAAATTCTTTCTCAAGACATCGATACAAGCGCAACCACGACTTGTGCTTACTCGTGTAGATCGAAAACAATTCGAATCATGGAAGAGTTACACGAATTTGGTACCCACTCCGGTGGACACACCATGGCTAAGAAGATTTTGAGAACAGTTACTATTGGTCTACCATGGAAGGCGATTGTCACCGCTATGCTCGATCTTGTCACAAATGCGGTTATGCCGACAAAGTGCACGTACCTCGGTACCTCACGAATGTTTTAACTTCTCCGTGGCCTTTCGCAATGTGGGGCATTGACATGATTGGAGAGATTAAGCCCACAGCTTCCAATGGACATCGTTTCATCCTTGTGGCAATTGACTATTTCACCAAGTGGGTAGAAGCAGCCTCGTTCGCATCTGTTACCAAGAATGTTGTGGCTCGATTTATCAAACATAATCTTATCTATCGGTATGGCACTCCCGAAAGGATTATCACAGATAACGGTTCCAATCTCAACAACAAGATGATCACTGAACTCTGCACGCAGTTCGAGATCAAGCATCACAATTCATCTCCTTACCGGCCTAAGATGAATGGCGCAGTGGAAGCCGCCAACAAGAACATTAAGAAGATTATACAGAAGATGACTGTGACTTACAAAGATTGGCATGAGATGTTACCATTTGCTCTTCATGGTTATCGCACCGGCACGAACATCCACGGGCAACCCCTTCTCTCGTATACGGTATGGAAGCCGTCTTACCCATCGAGGTTCGGATACCCTCAACGAGTCCTCCGGAGGCGAGTTAAGCGAAGGCGATTGGGTCGACTCGGCTTGACCAGATTAATTTGATTGATGAGAAATGACTCGCATCCATCGCCATGGACATTTATCGAAGCGAATGATCGAGCATTTAACAAGAAGGTCAAGCACCGAGTCTACCAAGTCGGTGATCTAGTAGTCAAGCGCATCATCCTTCCACAAGGTGATCCAGGGCAAATGGACTCCCACCTATGAGGGACCATTTGTAGTCAAGTCGATATTTTCCGCGGAGCTATGATACTTAGCACCATGACGGTGAAGACTTCCCACACGTGAGCGCAGACATAGTCAAAAATACTACGCATAAAGAGACCCGCTAGGTCGGCGAACCTAGGCAAAAATAAGGGCATCTGGCGAACCAAAAGGTTCGGGCAAAATTAAGGATATATACAAAACATGTACACCCGCAAGTCGAAAACACGAAAAGGCGGCTTGGGCAAAAAGGTATCGGTGGTGAAAACCGAAAGGGCGGTCTAGGCAAAAGTTAGGGATTTAGGCGCGACTATGTCTCTTCGGATCATCGCTTCCGGACTCATCGATTCAAGATTCAAATGGCGAAGATCGGTCTACTCACTTTCTACCGGCAAGGAGATGAGATAGTTGAAATATATGAGTACTAGCATAGTTGGGACTTAACGAGATTGTTTCGCATAGCTTTTACCTTTCTTGTGTACAAACTACTTGGCCATACGCCATAGATCTGACTTCTTTCTCTTTACAATTTACATTGTTGTTATTTGCAATAAGTCCAACGTTTGCTTTGAAGGACTATCGCATTTGACAATAAGAATCGATCACAAACATACGAAAAGTGAACATACAAAAGTACTTACTACGGTTCCGGGGTGGGATGACGAAAGTCAACAAATAGTTCCCCACGAGCATAAAGGTGTCACCACAACACACCTTCCCAGTATATGTTAATCCACAAGCGGTGATTCCACTCAACCGAGCAATGTTACATCGGTCTCAAGCGGTAACACTTCATCCCATGGATATTTCTCAATCCTCCCCTTCTCCCCGCAGTATGCTCGAAACTTGGTCGATGGTGCATCGGAGGAAACATACACCTTTTATTCCCCAGCCAGAGATTACAACGGACCCCAGACTCTTCAAGCCTGGTCTCTCAGCAACCATCAAATGCTCTCCAGCAAGATCTACACTCGAAATCCCCAGTAGAGCACCTCTTAAATTTCCTCAGCAAGATCTACATACAAGGTCCCCAACGGATCGCCTTCCAGATTCTCCTCAGCAGGGTCTATATATGAGATCTCCGACAACGAGCCTCTCAAATCTCTACCTTCCTCAACAATGTCTAGGTCCAGGACTTGGTCAGATAATGCATCGAGGAATCCAGGATATCTTTCTTCTCCTTCAAAGGCGGGGTTCTCACCTACACAAATCCCCAAGCAGAAGTCAGAAATCTTCAAACAGAATATCCGCATCTTCTTCAAGATGGATATGTTTTGAAATATCACAACATTCATCATTCATACATTTCTCATAAAAGTCATAATTCATGCATATGTCATTCATATACACTGTCATGCATCATACTTTGCATAAGACTAACAAATATTCTATCAAAGTTTTTTCTTGTTTTGTTTTCTCCAAAGCAGTGTGATCATTCGTAAGCAGTCGAGATTAAGCCCGAGCGGAAAACTATCGAAAGACCGCCAAAACAGGTCGAGATTAAGCCCGAGCCGACGGGAAAACCATCTGAAAGACCGCCTCCGACAACTGGTCCAGGATTAAGCCCCGAACCGACGGGAAAACTATCCAAAAGACCACCTCTGGTTATCCTCCGATAACATGCAATGGATCAACACCCGATGCACAACAGGGAAGCTATCCACATTCTTGCCAACTACAATTTCCCTCAGAGTAATCAACACGAAGATTTATTCTGATTATCAACAGCAACTACGGAGTCTAGCGTACGACTCAGTTGCCTTGGATGGCATCTTAAGCCCATCTCCTCTCCATTCAAGGAACATCTACAGAGTCTAACGTACGGCTCGCTCCCCAGCATCGACTTTTCCAGATGGCATCTTAAGCCCATCTCCGTCAGCTCTCCTATACAACGACTCCGAGTCTAGCGTACGACTCGTTCCCCAGCGAAGTCTCCAACTTCTCCAAATGGCATCTGTAAGCCCATTCCCGCATCATCCACCAACAGCGAGTGCAAATTTTCAGGTGTACTCGGTGTTCAATCATCTTCTACCTCCAGGTCACGAAAGACAAGCATGTCAATCTAACCCTTCCAGTACAAGAAGATTGAACAGGGGCAGCTGTCATACCCCAAAATTTGCCCTCCATCTACTCAAGAGATTTCATACATCCATACTCAAGGACTCCTCAAGAGTTGATCAGACAAACTCTCTCCTAGACAATCAACCCAAACTAGGGTTTGGTATCTCTCAAGTCAAGATGGATTTCCAACATCTCCAATGGCCTTCATGCCTCCTCATATGCTTCAAAGATTCTCCATGTCAAGTTTCAAGCCTCACAAGTCAAGTTTCCTCAGACAATTGTTCAGATGGTTGAAAATCGGGTGTATTGGACAAAAAGTCAACTGTGGTCAACATACAGTCAAAACTTCTTATTTTTGGTCAACATCCTCATTTTGAAGTTACATTCATCATTTGGTCAAGGGTTGATCATGATTCATCAAGAAAACTCAAGATTTGCCCAAAAGTCAAACTTTCTAAATTAGGGTTTCTAGATGAAGAGTCAACTGAACTTTGACTGGTCATAACTTTCTCATACTTTCTCAGAAATTTTTCCACCACCTCTTGTTTTGAAGGAAATTCAATTCTCTACAACTTCATGTCTCACAAGAATGTCCAAAAAATGCTTCATTTGAGAGGTATAGCTCAAAACATTATGGTCATTTTCAAAGTCAACAAAAGTCAACTTTTGTTTTGAAGATATTTTGAGCATGGTAACTCCAATTGAGATGAGACCAAAGACATTGGTTAGAGGACTCTTAGAGCTTTCCAAAAAGTCCAAGAACACTCAAAAATGTGGAAAATTGAGCAAGTTACACCATCTACAAGTTGGGAAATTTTGGAAGAACGCACAAAGAGATACTTCAAAAATCAAATCTTTTGCAAATGGGCCTACTTTTCTTCATCCTAACTTGTTCCTCAAGCAATTAGGAGTGTCCAAGCCCAAAGCCACGAATTTTTGATTTATTTTTCTATTTAATTTGTAATTTATTCATTTAAATGCAAATTAAATCTTAAAATAAATTATAAAATTGAAATTAATGGCAAAGATTGATTTTATTCTTTCCTTAAGGTCCAATTAACTCACAAATGCCAGCAAATTCGAAATTGGAGCAAGAAAGGCAAGATTGGATTGAAATTGATCAAGCTTTGAAGATTTGATTTTCATGGAAATATCAAATTTGATTTCCATTGAATATTGATTGATTCATTCCAAATTCAATCCCAAATCCATCCAGTATAAATACATGATGCATACCTATCAAGAAAGAACGAAAAAATTGGCTCAGAAACCCTAATCCAAACTCAAAGAAATCGTGTTCTTGAAGTAACTGGCAATCCTAGTTCTAGCCATCCACAGCTGATTTTGAGGATTCCATTGCATTCCTTGGGTTGTTTAGAGTCGATCCAGACTCTTATATCATTCAAAACCATCAAGAATCACGAAATCCGAAATCGGTTTGTTCTTGAAATTTCAAAAATCGTATTCTTTGATTCATGCATTGTTAACATGTTTTGTGTTTGTTTTTATGATCAGTGATGTATTTGCAAACTTTCTGGGTGCTTTAATCGAATTTCCATGGCCTGAAACGTGTTATGCCATGATTAGGGTTTCCTATGCCGTTTTAGGGTTTCTCTATACAGGAAAAATTGGACTTCAAGACTAGTACCATTGCATTCGGAATGAAGTTTCCAATCGAACCATGGCTTTAGAATTCATTTATATTATGTGTGTTGCATTTTTGATTTTGCCAGGGTCTGTAGCGTCGAACCAAAGCCGACGCTATCTTTTAAAAATTCAAATCGGAGAAGACGATCGTTGGCGCGAAGGAGGAGACAATGGGAAGGCGACGCGTATAATCCACTAACTCCGTTTCCAAACAGTTGGCACGTCTAGCTCAGTTGGTCAGCGCATTGGTTTTCAAGGTTTGAAAGGGATGTCCCCAGTTCGATTCCTGGTTCAGACAATCCCTTTTTCACTTTTACAAAACTCTATTTTCCTATTTTCTAATTATTTTTAATATTTCCATTCAATTTTAATTGTTTTCATTATTTTATTTCTGCATTAAAAAATTACCAAAAAAATATTTCCTTTTGCATTTATATTCTAAAAACCTTTATTTAATTTAATAAATTAAAAAATATATTTTTGCATGCATAGTTATTTTTATTTATATTTTTGCATTTAATTCACTTTTAATTGCATTTTAACTATTAAATCTTTTCCAAAAAATCCCAAAAAATTATTTTAATATATTTATCTTATTTCCAGCATATAATAATTTTTCCATATTTAAATTTGCATTTTTCTAACATTTTTTCTCTTGTTCGATTCATATTGCATTTTCCGATTTCTTCTTTTTGTACAGGTTGATCCGATTCAGACGATTTTCTCTTTATCATTTTATCATATTATTTTCCAATAATGTAATTGCTCATGGGTTGTAATAGTTTAATCTAGGTTTTTATTTTCCGCAAGTTTAAATTATGTACGCCAAAGCCATGTAATAGCGTAGGATTTACCTTTCCGCATTTTACATTCCGCATTTTACTTTCCGCACTCTTATCAATCGCTAGTAATTAGGCGTGTATGGCAAGATAATAATTGGACATAGCTCACACTAATTTCAAGATAAAATATCTGAAATCAACACACTTCTTTCACACACGCACCCCTTAGGGTAATTCTCTCTCGATGCCTTTCGATTCAAAATGGTCATGTCCCTCGAACGTAGAGGTATTCTAGCACCGTTGCCTTCCAAACAAATCATCATAGTCCCTTCGATACAAAGATCATAAGACCCACAATGTCGCCTCCGAATACATGATCTTGACCCTCGATTGTCGCCTGAAAAATGATGATAGTCCTTCGAATGTGCTAGGATACTTCCTACAAGTTGCCTTCTATGACCATCGATGTCCCTTCGAATGTCCGTTTACATCCAACGAATGGAGCTACCTACTAACTAATGGTATGGCTAGCGCTATTCTAAAGGAACGTAGAAGTGCAACGACCAATTAAGTGGGTAAATAAGTCTCTTAGTTGCTTGCTCTAAATCAAATGCTCTTCACACCACACACTTTTTCAAAGTTCAAATTCTTTTCATAAACAAACATTTCCGAACACTTTGTATACACTCCTACATGAGTCATTACAAAGTCAAAGCGAAATGCCTTTTCAAAACATCTTTGTCAAACACAGAAAGCAATTTTAAAAGTGATCTAAGAGCAACTAAGAGCCGTAGATAACTACGGATGGAAAGGGTGCTAATACCTTCCCTTTTCATAACCATTCTCCGAACTCGAGAATCTAACGAAGGTCTTTTTCTTACTTTTACCTTCCCTTAATTGGATAAAAATAAAAGTCGGTGGCGACTCTTGCTATCCGCACATTTGGATACAAAAATCCTACAAAGTCAGTTCACCGTATCACAGGGACTAAGTAGAGATCCTGGGCGCTTTTCCCAAACAATTCTTTCCCTTGAATCGTTTTTATCTCAAGCTGCATTTTGAGGAGTTGTTCCTGGAGATTTTCCATTGAACCACGAGCGTTCGTGCTATTTCCTGGAATGTGATGAACTTCTTCGTCTGTGGTAGTGTGCACTACGGAAGCTGAGTTCAACATGATCGGTTGAGAAACCGACATTGTTACTTGTGGAAAAGTTATTCCATGTTGTGGAGTGAATGTAGCGTTTTGCTGCAAAGTAGGTATTTCAAGCGAGGTTGTTTGAGAAGTCGGTTGGCGAACTCCAATGCCGTTAAAGGCATTCCCATGGATAGCCCTCGGCTTTGAAAGGTGAACTCTTGATGACGTGGCCGGAGTAGTAGTATCCTCTGAAGTTGCTATTTGGTTTTGACTGCTCGATGCTGCTTGTTGACTTTGCGTTGTGGCAAGCGAGTTGACCAAAGATGTGAGTCTCTCCACTTCTTCTTGTAGTGTAGTTACCGTACTACGGAGTTCAACGTTTTCTTGCTCAAAATTCTCCATTACTTTTCTTCTTTTTGATCTGGTATCGTACGTTCGAGTTGGTGCGGACGCAATCGAGAAACTCTAAGCGCGCTTGACAATTTTTCTATCTCGAAAAGTGACGGTTCAAAGCTGAATGATTAGACTCTAGATGGTAGACTTAAATGCAAAGTATGATGCATGAATATGATTGTAAAGAAAGAAATTTCCAAAGAATTTACACTAAACGAGATATTTCGCAAATATTTGGATGGAAAACACAATTTTATTGATTAATGAAGGAAGATTACAACAATTGTTTTTGTTGGAGCATTGCTCACACAAATGATACAATAAAATGATAAAATTACAAACTAAATTAAACTAATTAAACGTCTTCGTGGATGACGATCCAAAGGCTTGATGCGACTTGACGATTTCCTTCCCATAGTGAGCTTTTAGTTTGGCTTTCTCGCTTTTAGCTTGCTAATGACTCTCTTCCACTCGTTGGGAGCGGGCTTCTGGTTGTCATTTCCTCGAGCTTTCTTTTCCTTTCCTTGGTATTTACGGATGGTGTTATCCTTCCGCGAATCTTCTCATCTTTCTCCATGAGCCATTCATCCTGGAAGTAAAGCGTCTTTTCATGATCTTTGACTTGCTTCTTGAGCTTCTCATTCTCAAGGTTAGTCTTAAGGAATTTGCTTTCCAAAGCTTCTTTCTCAAACCTTATCTTGGTCAAGGCTTCTTGGTATTCTCCCACAGCTTTAACGGGAAAATTTGTCGATTTGGGCGGTCGAGAACATGGGATCCTCATAAGCGTAAGGCATTCGAAATTCCTTCGCTCTTTTCTTTATCCAAGAAGTGTAGGTTTCCATGGCTACACAATTCTTTGCCTTACCTTTTCCTTTCTTTCGGATGTGATGCCAAGATTTAATCATCCTAGCCTTCAATCCTTGGGAATCCTCTCCTTCATGATAGAAGTAGCTTTCTCTTGTAAACCGGAGGTTTACGGAATTTGCGTATCCGAGACGTTTTGCTAGGAATGGGTTGTAGTTGATTCCTCCTTTCATACCAATGAGAGGTACGTTGGCAAATTCTCCACAGCTCTCAATGATTTCCATCTCATTGTTTGCCAAAGTATACCAATGGATATCGTCGTTTGTAAGAGACATGAGTCTTCTGGACCAATGCCACTCGTCTTTGTTTTCGCGAATATAGGAGATTTAGGCAGGTGTGAGACAATCCATTTGAAAAGAGGTACACAACACACGATAGTTCCGTCTCCTTGACGATTCCTATGATGAATAGAGCGTCGTGTCACCAAGCGAGTGGGAGCAGGATTTCCAATCGAAAGATCCTTATGGCGTTGATATCAACGAAATTTGGGACGTTGGGAAACAACACCAATCCATAGAGGAGTAAAGCTAAAATAGCTTCAAAGGCTACCATACTACCGGCTTCAGAGAATTTAAGAGCCTTCTCCATTAGGAACTTTGAAGTTAGTCCTAAGAGTTTTCCTCTGGTAGTTAGGTTTTTGTCTATCTCAGGTTTCTTTAAATGAATCATTGTTGCAATGACTTGTGACTTGGGAATGGCTTCCAAACCATTGAAAGGCACTTTGTCTAATACTGAGATTCCTAGGACATGCGCATACTCTTCCAAAGTAGGCATCAACTGATAATCAGGGAAAGTGAAACAGCGATAGATTGGATCGTAGAATTGAACGAAGGTTTTGAGAAGTCCTTCATCGACGTTAGCGTTCAGAAGAGTTAAAAGAGTTCCATAGCGTTTTCAAATCAGGGGATCTTCTACCAAGGATGCTAACTCTTTCAACTTTCCTACGTCAGGAATCCTAAAACTGTATCTTTTGGTGAATCTTCCTCTGACGTCCATCACTCTAACCTAAAATATTTTACAAAGAAAACATCTCTAAATTCTTTGGAAATGGAGAGAGAAAATGAAGAAGTTTTATTTTTATTTTTATGAATGAATGAATGCATGAATGCAACAAACATGGTTAGTAGTTATACACACGGGCAAGTTGAAGTCACGAGCATGAAGCCAACGATAAGAATCAACGGGTTAAGTTCTAAGGGCTTATTCATCCGTGAATCGGGTTCTCGATAATCTGAGCTCAACACTCCCTTCAAAACATTATTGGATTTGTTGAATACTCGATGGTCCAATAATATTTTCAAGAGAAACTACTTTGATCGTAGTATCGCATGACAATTACTCTAGGCTTACACCGAATAATCTACACTACATCCTAATGGCGGGATGGTTTATGTGTTCTACATCCACTCGACTTCTTAAGTTCCTCGAAAATACAGCATTTTCGCAATTACTTGCTTAAACACAATACCCTCAAGACAACCTCCACTGCGCGGGAAATATTAACTTCGAAAGCATTGAACTGCTCACGTATTAATACCTCCACCTAGATCTTAAAAATGTTTCTTAAATCCGGGTTAGGATTTCTTTCCATCAAGTGAAATCGCGAAACACACAATAAAAGAAAAACAGATATATGCAAAATATGAAAAGCTTATCCCCTTTCTTTTCTTTTTGAAAACAAAAAAAAGCTTGGTGCTCTCGGACAGAGTAACGCGTTTTCTTTTTTTTGGAAAATCAAAGTTTCAGTACTCCCAGTGAGTCGCCATTTTTCCTGTTCGCGTTAAAAGGTGACGCGCCTGAGGATGCGAACGTGAGTTCGGATCTTCTGGTACGCAACGATTTAAATCTTTTGATTTGTTTATAAAGATGCCGCGAGCATCAAGCTTTATTATTTTCAACACAAGAAAGATGATTTAATGATTATGAAAAGGGAAAGTGAAATACCCTCAATTGATATTGGTATGCGTAACGACTAGCGCAAACTAGACGTAACGCATTGGGGAGATTCGAGTAAGGGATTGGTATATAAAGGAATAGATGGAGCACCCTAAATATATGTAGTTATCTACACTTTATATATGAATATGTTTGATATGTTGTGTGTTTTTAATTGCTATTTCTATGATTGGGAAAGTTTCTCCTTTGGGATTTTAAGAAACAGAGATTATGTGGGATTCTAGGTTTTGTTATTATTGTGCTCGCAAAGATCATGGATCTTCGCATACATATCCCTAGTGGGAATCGAGCATTTGTAGCTCGGATCTCAGGTTCTATGGTTTGTTTGGTGCGAGGGAGATAGAAATTTGCTCGGCAAGGATGAGACCTTGTGCCTCACGTATTCTCAAAAGGATGTTGAGAAAGTCGAGCAATCGTAGTTCCCACTTATGCTAGTGGAAAGCAACGGGATGTTAGTAAGAGATGACAAATGTCATTTTAATGAAAGATGTATCTAATCTATTTCATCACATACATTTTTGAAAAGTTTGATTGATAAAAATATTTCGTCGTAAGTATTAGGTGTTTTGCTTGAGTGTACAAGCGTTACCACTTACATGTTTAAGAAAGATGTTTGAAAAAGATGATTGAATCTTTTAACTGTAAGTATTGGGTGTTTTGCTTGAGTATACAAGCGTTACCACTTACAATTAAGAGATGTTTTGTTTGAAAAGAGTTTGAAAAGAGTTTGAAAATTTTTGGTATGTGATGTGATAGATGAGATACTTCTTCCATAGAGATGATAGATGTCTAAATCTCAAGGAGAAATTGATTGGATTAAAGGGATGCTTTTAAGAAGCCCGTGGGTCCTTGTATTGTTAGCCCAAGAGGAGGCATTCCGAGGGTCATCGAGGGTCATCGAGGGTCCTTGTATAAAGCTCAAGAGGAAGCTATAGGGTATGGTGTCTTTGGCTTGAAAGGGATTTCACCGAGAAATCATCCTTTTGAATAAGAGCAATTTCAAAATTTTACTCTAGGAATTTGAAAGTGATTTCACCGAAACCATCCTTTCGTGGTTCTATCTTAGCGGGTGATTCTTTGTATTGGAAGCCCAAGAGGAGATTAAGAGATTTCCTCTCTTTCATTGTATGATGCCCAAGAGAAGGCTAAACTCAATGAGGAGTTCTTTTGAGCGAAGCCCAAGAGGAGGCTCGACAGGGAGTGTTGTCTTATACGAAGCCTAAGCGGAGGCTAACTCGTGGGAGAGTTTCTTTGTACAAAGCCTAAGAGAAGCCCATGCTGGGATAAGTTATCTTGTATGAAGCCCAAGGAGGCTAAACTCAACGGTGATGAGTTGTCTTGTATGAAGCCCAAGCGGAGGCTAACTCATGCTGATGATGAATTGTCTTGTATGAAGCCCAAGCGGAGGCTATACTGTGGGGAACCTATTTATTAGTCTAATTGTTATGTTATTTATTAGACGGTTGTATAAACAGGTGTGTGTGTGTGTGATATGTATTCACAGGAGTTTATGAAGGAAATATAAACAATGCATGATGTTTATTTCATGAAATATAAACAAGTGTCTGTGAACGAACGTTTGAAACGAGCGTAACTTAATTATTTACAAGTTTGAACTGTGTACAAGGAAATGAATATGTACACGAACGAGTTTTTATGTACAGGGAAAGATGGATGTACATAGGAGGGTTGGGACTTACACCGTAAGGGAGGCCCATTGATTTGAAAGCAGTTTCACAGGGAATAATGCTCCTTTCAATACCAATGGTATTCAGTGTAAAATGTACAGATGAAACAGAAATGATTGATTGAAGTTTATCGTAAAAGTATTTTCAAAGAAAGAGTATCATTATGTAGATAAAAGATTTTGAAAAATAAGTATCATGTTATGTATGTATAAAAATTCTTGAAAAGAAGTATCGTGTTATGTATGATAAAAGTTTGTTTTGAAATATACGTGTTATGTAGATAAAAGTTTGTTTAAAAAATGTTTGACAAAAGTTTGATATGTACAAGGAAATATTATGTACATAAAAGAATGTTATGGGACTTACACCGTGATGGAGGCCCATTGGTTTGAAAGAAGTTTTACTCAGGAGAATTCTTCCTTTAGAACCAATGGATTCGGCGTATAGACAAACGAATGAAAAACAAATGAAAGAAATTTGTTTATGTTTGAATATTGACAAAGATGTTTTGAATATGTACAAATAAAGCTAAGTATGTACATAAAGGATTGGGACTTACACCATAAGGGTGGCCCATGATCGATTGAGAAATTCGAGAAGAAACGAATCCAGTTTTATCGTTTTAAATCGGATTGATCATGGTAAAAGATGCAAGTTTTGATGAAATGTTTTGAAAAATGATTTGAAAATGTTTTGAAATGTGAGGTTCATTTATGAAAAGTTTTTGAAAAAAATCGGAAGTCGAAAACTTGAAAAATTCACCTTTTAAGGATGTTTGAAAAAAGTGTTCAGAACATCGTTTTCGGCTCGATTAAAATTTAATCAGATGAAAATATTTATGGATTTTTTTGACATAATCATAAAATATATGTATTAAATGACAAGTGTGCAAAAAATCATCTCAAAATGAGAAGTTTTGATTGGTCAAAAAAATTGTTGAAGTTTGATAAAAAAAACATGAAAATATTGAAGTTTTGTGAAAAAAGATAGAAAAAATGGTCTTGCTGGGTTTTGAACCCATGACCTTGAGGTGGGACGCGTGGCAAAGGAACTTAAAGGCAAGCAGACAACCACTGGGCCAAATGCGCTGGGATGTGTTAGTGGAAAATGACACGCGTTGATATCATGTTGGATTATTTGAATTTTCAAAACTGAAGAACAATGAAGAACACGCGCAAACCTGGGTTTATAGTTTTTGATTTTCAGAAACTTTGATCCAATCCAAAACCTTCATTTCTCAACCAAATTTAATGATGTAAACATCAAAGTTGCTCGATTTTTCATCACGAACATGATGGTGCTTGTTAATTTCATTTATATTTAGCCTATCACGTTTTGATTTCTGGAAACTTGAATAACCCTAGAAACTGGAAAAGTTGAGATCGAATTCTGAGCAAACGTGTTTTCAGAGCTTGTTTCTTGATTGTGTGAGCACCAACGGCATGTAAGGAAGCTATGTGAGTGGTGCACCTCATGGAATTGCTTGGATAACTCTAGAAGTCGACTGCATCAATGAAAAGCCTGGAAATCGATGTAAATCGTGTTACGAGTTATAACCAATGGTCTGGATCACTCATATGATGTATGGTGATGAGGTTCAAAGGATCAGAACTCAAGTTGCTCACACCAAACTCAGAATCCGATGGCTATGGCGTTTTGCAAGCTTTGGAGCATGAAAGATGAAACTGATTTTAGCTTAGCTTGGGTTGATTTTAAGTTTCAAATAGATTACATGTTAGTATTAGAACATGTTAGACACCAATATACTTAAAGTTTCTCACTGATTTTCAAAAATGTAAGTTTTCACAATTTGAACAATGATTCTTGAATTTGGAGAAAGTGGAAGGAAAGCATTTTTTTGTGAAGCTTTGGTGTGAATTTGAACTTGAAATGGAAGCTAATTATAGGCAACAAGTCTGAATTTGTTAGGCAAGAAGTACATGGCATTTGGTAACTCAAAGCTTGCTTAGAGGGCAAGATGGTCATTTGAAAAGTAAAAGGAAGGTTCCCTTTTTTACCATGTGTGAATTTTCACAATTTGATCCAATCTTCAATTATATCTTCAAGCTGATATTTATCAGTTCATGATGACTCATTTTGGCAAGGTGGAAAGCTTCTAGAACAAGAAAATGCAAAATGGCCTATAATCTTGATGTTTTGACTTTGAAAATCAAGTGTCATGGAGCCTTATGTTTCAAATTCAAAGACATAGCTAGCCTCCATGGATTTGAGAGTTCTTGGACATTTTGGAAAGATCTTTCCACAAGCTACAACTTTCATGTTTTGAGTTTTTTTCAAATTCAAATTGGAACTTGGTGAAAAAATGGCTTGAAGTTTGGAAAAAATGTGAAATTTCAACACTTAGAAATTTTTCTAAGTTATAGAAATTTTGACTTTTTGTTGACTTTTCCAAATTCTTTGATTTTTTATGATCATGATGGATCATTTGAAGTATTTTGATGATTGAAAAAGTTTTGTTTTGAAAAATTTGACCAAAAGTCAAAGTTTGACTTTTCTGTGCAGATGAAATTTCATCAGACGTTTCTGAAATTGACTGATGAATTCTGTGAACCTCTGTGATGTTTTGAATCCATAAATTAGGTCAAGATGTTATATCTAAGATATAATGACCAATCTCTATCCAAAAAAGTCAATTACTGCTCAAAAAATCAGAGAATGCCTATGCTCGACCAAAACCCTAATTGGTCGATCCTCGATTGATCTATGAGAAAAATGGATATCTGAGGATTGAAGGCTGATGATTTGATCAAGATAGATCAAATGGAGTGAGAAAATCTCAAACCCTAATTGGTTAGCTCTTGAATCAGATGAGAATCTGATGAAACCCTAATTTTGACCTGTGAATGTTATACCCGATTAATGCTGTCTGAACTGTTAGTTGTGCAACAATGCAAATGTAAGGTGGTATATTAGGTCAAAATTTGGGGTATGACAGGTTCGATTCAGGACATCATTCCGAATTCATTGGCAATGGTCTTGAGGTCTAATTTATCCATTTGATGGAAACCCTAAATCGTGGTTAAAAACCCTAACTATGGCATATTGAGTTCCTGGCCATGAAAATGCAATCAAACAACCCAGATTGCTTGCAAACTCATCACTGATCACAAATACAACAATGAAACATGTTAATAATGCATGAAAAACAAAAATCGATTTCAAGAAAAAGTGTCAAAATCGTGAGTTTGATTTCGTGATTCTTGATGGATTCTTGATCTGTAAGGGTTTGGAATGAATCAATGGACCTCCAGGAAGCTATTCGATGGCTTAGAATCGGTTGAATCGAAGCAAAAGCAAGATTGCTAGTAGCTTGTAACCCACGGTTTTTTGAGTTGCAATAAGGGTTTCTCCAGCCAAAATTTCTACCCTAATTCGTGTGGCATGAGTCATGTATATATAGTAGAAGGATTTGGAGTTAATTTGAGGAAGAATCAATCATTATTCAATGCAAATCAAATTTGATTTTGTACAAGATCAAATTTTCATATTTTGATCAATTTTCAATCAAATCTTGCCATACCAATCCAAATTTCGAAATTTGCTGGCTTTATTGAGTTACTTGGATCTCAAGGAAGAGAGAAAAATCAATTTTGCATTTAATTTTGATTTTATACCTTATTTTTAAATTTAATTTGTATTTAAATGAATAAATTCCAAATTAAATAGAAAAATAAAATAAAAATTCGTGGCATTGGGCTTGGTTATTCCTAATTGCATAAGGAACAAGTTTGGATGAAGAAAAAGTAAGCCCATTTGCAAAAATTTTGATTTTTAGAAGCATCTCTCTTTGTGCACTCTTTCAAAATTTCCCAACTTGTGAATGGTGTATTTTGCTCAATTTTCCACATTTTTGAGTGTTCTTGGACTTTTTGGAAAGCTCTAAGAGTCCTCTAACCAATGTCTTTGGTCTCATCTCAATTGGAGTTACCATGCTCAAAATATCTTCAAAACAAAAAGTTGACTTTTTGTTGACTTTGAAAATGACCTGTAATGTTTTGAGCTATACCTCTCAAATGAAGCATTTTTTGGACATTCTTGTGAGACATGAAGTTGTAGAGAATTGAATTTCCTTCAAAACAAGAGGTGGTGGAAAAATTTCTGAGAAAGTATGAGAAAGTTATGACCAGTCAAAGTTCAGTTGACTCTTCATCTAGAAACCCTAATTTAGAAAGTTTGACTTTTGGGCAAATCTTGAGTTTTCTTGATGAATCATGATCAACCCTTGACCAAATGATGAATGTAACTTCAAAATGAGGATGTTGACCAAAAATAAGAAGTTTTGACTGTATGTTGACCACAGTTGACTTTTTGTCCAATACACCCGATTTTCAACCATCTGAACAATTGTCTGAGGAAACTTGACTTGTGAGGCTTGAAACTTGACATGGAGAATCTTTGAAGCATATGAGGAGGCATGATGAACATTGGAGATGTTGGAAGTCCATCTTGAGCTGAGAATTGCCAAACCCTAGTTTGGGTTGATTGTCTAGGAGAGGGTTTGTCTGATCAACCTTTGAGGAATCCTTGAGTATGGATGTATGAGATATCTTGAGAAGATGGAGGGCAAATTTTGGGGTATGACAAGTACATGAATCGATTGCAAATTGAATTCTAAACACGATGGTGGTGGTCTTTTTGTCCAATTTTTCCGTTTTAAGGAAGCCCTATTTCGGTTCAGAAAACCCTAGCAATGGCATATTTCGACTCAGGCCATGAAAACACAATTCGATTGTCCAGATAGCTTGCAAACTTCAAACTAAACACAAATCAAACATCAAAACATGTTAAAAATGCATGATAAACAGAATTCGATTTTGTAAAATATAAGAACAAACCAAAATCGAATTTCGTGATTCTTGATGTTTTTGGATGATGTAAGGGTCTAGAATGCTTCAAGGGATATCAAGGAACGTGTTTGGATGCTTAAAACCAATTGAATCAAGCTGGAACTAGGGCTGCCACTTGCTTGAAACACACGGTTTTTTTGAGTTTGATTAGGGTTCTTCCAAGCAATTTTTCTGTTCTCTCTTGTTGTGTAGGCATTGTATATTTATAGTGGATGGATTTAGGTCTGAATTCAAGAGCAAATAATGATCAATGAATGTAGAAAATATTTGATTTTGTATGAAATCAAATCTTCCTTTTTGATCCAATTTCAATCACATTCTTGCCAAATCTATGCAAATTTCGAAATTTGCCAGCTTGTGTGAGTTACTTGGACCTCAAGCATGAGAGAAAAATCAATCTTGCATTTAATTTTGATTTTATACCTTATTTTTTAATTTAATTTGTATTTAAATGAATAAAATCCACATTAAATAGAAAAATAAAGCTAAAATTCGTGGCATTGGGCTTGGATGTTCCAAATTGTCTAAGGAACAACTTTGAATGAAGAAAAACTAGGCCCATTTGCAAAATTTTGGATTTTAACAAGTATCTCTCTTTGTGCACTTCTTCAAAAATGCCCAACTTGTGCAAGGTTTATTTTGCTCAATTTTCCACATTTTTGAGTTTTCTTGGACTTTTTAGAAAGCCCTAAGTGTCCTTTAACCAACCTCTTTGGTTTTATCTCAATTGGAGTTCCCATGCTCAATAAATCTTCAAAACAAAAAGTTAACTTTTTGTTGACTTTGAAAAGGACCTGTAATATTTTGATCCATACCTTCCTAATGAAGCATTTTTTGAACATTCTTGTGAGACATGAAGTTGTAGAGAATTGAATTTAATTCAAAATGAGAGGTTGTGGAAAAATTTCTAAGAAAGTATGAAGAAGTTATGCTCAGTCAAAGTTCAGTTGACTTTTCACTAAAAAACCCTAATTTGGAAAGTTTGACTTTTGTGCAAATCTTGAGTTTTCTTGATGAATCATGATCAACCCTTAATCAAATGATGAATGTTACTTCAAAATGAGGATGTTGACCAAAAATCATGAAGTTTGACTGTATGTTGACCACAGTTGACTTTTTGTCTAATACAATTGATTTTCAACCATCTGAGCAATTGTCTGAGGAAACTTGACTTGTGAGGCCTGAAACTTGACATGGAGATTCTTTGAAGCACATGAGGAGGCATGATGACCATTGGAGATGTTGGAAATCCATATGGATCTGAGAATTGCCAAACCCTAGTTTGGGTTGATTGTCTAGGAGAGGGTTTGTCTGATTAACCCTTAAGGAATCCTTGAGTATGGATGTATGAAATGTATTGAGGAATAGGAGGGCAAATTTTGGGGTATGACACCTTGCATAAGACTAACAATATTCTATCAAAGTTTATTTTTTCCCAAAACTGGTGAAAATCACTTCTGAAACAAACAGGTTCAGGATTAATGCCCGAAGCCAGACGGGAAAACTATCTGAACGACCGCCCTAGTTGTCCTTCGACAACTGGTCCAGGATTAATGCCCGAAGCCAGACGGGAAAACTATCTGAACGACCGCCCTAGTTGTCCTCCGACAACAGATCCAGGATTAACGCCCAAAGCCAAACGGGAAAATTATCTGAACGATCACAGGTTATCCTCCGATAACAGGCATTGGATCAATACCCGAAGCACAACAGGGAAGCTATCCATATTTTGCCAACTATTATCCTCTCAGAGTAATCGACATGAAGGATTATTCTGACTCTCTCTTATTATCAACAACAACTACAGAGTCTAGCATACGACTCAGTTGCCTTGGATGGCATCTTAAGCCCATCTCCAACTACTTATCAATATTTCTCCACTTTCAGAATGCTGCATATTTGGTTAAAAACCAATACAAACCAATAACTTCATTAAAAAATGAGCACGAAGTCTAACGCACGACTCCCTCCGGATGGCATCTTAAGCCCGTCTCCATGCTCCTTCCACTTTCAAGAACATCTACAGAGCCTAGCGTACGGCTCACTCTCCAGCATCGATCATTCCAGATGGCATCTTAAGCCCATCTCCGGCAACTCTCCTATTCAGACAACAATCTCGAGTCTAGCGTACGACTCATTCCCCAGCGAAGTCTCCAACTTCTCCGAATGGCATCTGTAAGCCCATTCCCGCGTCACCAGTCAACAGCGAGTGCAAATTTTCAGGTGTACTCGAGTGTTCAATCATCTTCTACCTCCGGGTCACGAGAGGCAAGCACGCCAATCTAACCCTTCCAGTACAAGAAGATTGAACAGGGGCAGCTGTCATACCCCAAAATTTGCCCTCCTATTCCTCATAACATTTCATACATCCATGCTCAAGGATTCCTCAAGGGTTGATCAGACAAACCCTCTCCTAGACAATCAACCCAAACTAGGGTTTGGCTATCCACAGATCCAGATAGACTTCCAACATCTTCAATGGTCATCATGCCTCCTCATATGCTTCAAAGATTCTCCATGTCAAGTTTCAAGCCTCACAAGTCAAATTTCCTCAGACAATTGCTCAGATGGTTGAAAATCAGTTGTATTGGACAAAAAGTCAACTGTGGTCAACATACAGTCAAACTTCATGATTTTTGGTCAACACCCTCATTTTGAAGTTACATTTATCATTTGATCAAGATTTGATCATGATTCATCAAGAAAACTCAAGATTTGCACAAAAGTCAAACTTTCCAAATTAGGGTTTTTTAGTGAAAAGTCAACTGAACTTTGACTGAGCATAACTTCTTCATACTTTCTTAGAAATTTTTCCACAACCTCTCATTTTGAATTAAATTCAATTCTCTACAACTTCATGTCTCACAAGAATGTTCAAAAAATGCTTCATTTGGAAGGTATGAATCAAAACATTACAGGTCCTTTTCAAAGTCAACAAAAAGTCAACTTTTTGTTTTGAAGCTTTATTGAGCATGGAAACTCCAATTGAGATGAAACTAAAGATGTTGTTTAGAGGACACTTAGAGCTTTCTAAAAAGTCCAAGAACATTCAAAAATATGGAAAATTGAGCAAAATACACCATTCAGAAGTTGGGCATTTTTGAACAATTGCACAAAAGGAGATATTTGTCAAAATCCAATTTTTTCCAAATGGGCCTATACTTTTATGATCTAAACTTGATCATAATATTATTTGTGACCTATTGATGCCTTTCCATGACCACTTTCTATTTTATTGATTTATTTTTGGATTTAAAACCATTTAATTCAAAATTAAAGTATATAAAATATGAAAACAAGATATATTTTCAAAAGGATTGGATTTTTATCAAACTTGAGGTCCAAGATAGCCCACAATACTTGCCAATTTCGTGCTAGCTTGCATATGGAAGAGAAAATCAATTTTTTTCCAAAATTTGATTTTATTTGAAACGAATTAATTTCACATTGAATACTGTTCGCGTTAAGAAGTGACGTGCGAGGGAATCGAATCTGAATTCGGATTCTCTGGCTCGAAACGATTTACTCTTTTGATTTGTTTATAAAGATGCCACGAGCATCAAGCTTTATTATTTCCAACACAAGAAAAATGATTATGAAAAAGGGGAAAGCTTCAATACCCTCAATTGATTTGATATGCATTACGACTAGCGCGAACTAGACGTAACGCATTGGGGAGATTCCGGGCAAGGGGGTTTGTTATATAAAGGGAATAGATGGAGCACCCTAAATATATATAGTTATCTATAGCTTTATATATGAATATGTTTTGTTAGTGTTTTAAGTTGGCATCAATTTTGGTAAAACTAGGCTTTAGAAATGTCTTGATAGATGTCATGACATTCAGAGATTGAAGATAAATCCTACTGGACAAGGATGGTAAAAGTACAGCTTACAACTGGGAAGCTAAAGCTGTGCTTGAAATTCTGCAGAAAACAGTCTGATGTCATAACAGATGTTATGACATTCAGTGTGACATTCTGTTCTGCAGAATTAGTTTTTCCTGAGATTTTTCAGGAAGTTTGTTGAGCATTTTATTTATGTTTTTCTGTTATTAGAAAGCATGCTCACGTGGCTGCTAGGTTAATCTTAATTAAACCTAAATTGGTTGTTGAACAAACCATGTTTTTAGGAGAAAATTAAGTAAACCCTAGCTATCTTTATGGAAGCCCAAAACTGAAGATTCAGGACTGCTTCTATATAAAGAATTCAACCCTTACTCTACAGCCACGCCTTCAGAGTTTATTGAAGACATTGCAGGTTGTAATTTGTGTACTGTTAAGGTTAGTAACAGTTGGTATTGTGTAATTCTAGTTTCTCTTGTGAGCCAAGCAACTATCAATTGAAAAGTGCATTGGACTAGGATTTGTTGTAAGGGTAGTTTATCACTCAAAGCTTTGAAGCACGAGTGTTTGTCTCTTGATTAAAGCTTTGAAGCAAGATCAAGATATTTTATTGAAGTGTGTCTTCATAATTCAAGTAAACAATAGGTTGATATCACTGCGGTGATTGAGGGGGAGTGAGTAGGAACTCATATCTAAGTAGGACTTAGGTAAAAGGGTCATTGGGTAGTGATTATGAGAAGGTCATCAGCAGTGTGTTGGTGTAGAGTCTTTGAATTGATACTACTAATAGTGAACTTTATCCCTGGCTTGGTAGCCTCCAGACGTAGGTTTGTTAGAACCGAACTGGGTGAACAACTTATTGTGTTATTTACTGTGTGAATTGTCAAAGCAGTGTCAGATACTGTGTCATAACATTCTCTGTACATTAAGTATCTGCTGGCAGGAATTTCAATTGGCATCAGAGCATGCACCCTGCTTGTTATTTCTGGGTGAGATCTAGGGATAATAGTTTCTGGCGTAATGGATAAAGAAGGAGGATTTGGAGGAAGACCACCTACTATGGATGGGTCTAATTATGAGTACTGGAAGCCTCGTATGGTTGCCTTCTTAAGATCAGTAGATATCAAGGCTTGGAGAGCTGCTGATAAAGGATGGAAACATCCAACCAAGGTTGAGAAAGATGGGTCTACTGTCTTGAAACCTGAGGAAGAATGGAGCAAAGAGGAAGAGGAGCTTGGGGAATTCCAAAGCAAATGCTTTATTTAATGGTATTGATGAAATATCTTGATCGGTTCATCAATGTGAGCTGGCCAAGGATGTGTGGGACACCCTCAAAACTACTCATGAGGGACATCCAAGGTGAAGATGTCAAGACTCCGATGCTCACTACCGATTTGAAAATTTGAAGATGAAAGAAGATGAGACTATTCATGAGTTCCACATGAATATCTTGAGATAGCTAACACCTCGGAGCTCGGGTGAAAAGATGTCGAGGAGAAGTGGTAAGGAAAATTCTCGGATCCTTGCCTAAGATATTTGCAATGAAAGTAATGCAATAGAGGAGGCAGGACATCAAGACCTTGAAGGTTGAAGAACTTGTTGGATCTCTTATGACTTTTGAGATGGGAATCGGTGAGAATACCGATAAGAAGAATAAAAGCATAGCCCTTGTATCCAATCGAAGAGGAGTGCAAGAAGGGTGATGAAGAGAAGATATCCAAGCCATAACTATGCTTGGAAGACAGTTCAACAAGCTCATCAAGAGAATTGATCCAAGGTCAAGGTCAAATGTCAAGGACATTCCATCGACATCAACAGATCTTATGACTCCAGAGAAGATCCGTGTCAAGAAAAGGAAGTCAAAGCGGAGGAGTCCAATGTCATGAATGTGAAGGATATGGACACATTAGAGCTGAATGTCCCACCTTTCTTAAGAAACAAAAGAAAGGAATGGCTGTCACTTGGTCTGATTCAGGAAGTGAGTCTGAGGAAGAAGCAGCTAATCTTGTCACTGCACCTTCTGGAAGTTGTAATTCAGATAATGACTCTAGTGATGAAGAAGTGACCTTTGAAGAACTTGCTGATACTTAGAAGAAACCGTATCGTATGGTGAAGTATGTCAGCTAAATGAAAAACAGAAAAAGCAGATTGAGAAGTTGGAGGCAGAAAATGTGAAGCTGGAAGCTAAAAAGAAGGAGAATACAGACACTATAAGACATCTCAACAGTGAAGTCACAGTGTTAAATTCCAAGCTTGATCAGATGACTAAATCTGTCAAAATGTTGACCTCCGGAATGATAAGTTGGAAGAAATCCTTCACCGGGTAATGCGAAATAAGCATGGTCTAGGATATGTGGTGAAAAGCAACTGTTGGTGACATTAAGAAGAAGAGACATAGGAAAACAATGTCAAAGCGGTGTCACAACCCAAAACAGAAATGTGTCCGCTCAGCATGTACCGCAAAGAGATTTGCAAATAACCGTGAATGGAACAAACACTGGGAAGTCAATGACAAAGAAGATGTCATACCACAAGCCAGTGAACAGGTATGTCACAGGGTATATGAAGACTAAGAAGTTTGTCTATAACAAAAGGAAGAACATACCTAATAGACCAATGTCAAAGCAGATGTCACAACATTGGGTGCAACATCAAAATCATAGAAACATGAACAAACAGCTTCAAAGATGGAGATGTCATTATTGTGGAAGGTTTGGTCACATAAAATCTTTCTCTGTACTTCATGGATATCCTAATCAAGGGTCTTATGTGAAGCCTAAAACCAACAGTATCATACTCTCAGCAGTGGAAGAAGAAGATGCCCGGTAGCTAACACTTCTCTTAGTGTGTCTACCAAGAAAGATTGGTACTTTGACAGTGGGTGTTCCAAGCACATGACTGGAGAAAGAAATCTTCTTAAAGATGTTAAACCTCATTCTACCAGCTTTGTTACCTTTGGAGATGGAGCTAAAGGAGAAATAAAAGGTGTTGGAAACTCAAATTGGTCTGGAGTTCCAAACCGAATGGATCTTCTGGTAAAAGGTTTGACCGCAAATCTCATTAGCATAAGTCACTATGTGATATGGGATTCATCATCAACTTCACTAAGACCGAATGTCTTGTGATCAATGATGAACAAGCTGATTATGAGAGGAGTCGATCAAAGGACAACTGCTACTTGTGGAAATCTGAGAACCCCACTCTGCCATCTGTGGGCTCTACAGACAAAGATGAAGAGAAAGTGAAGTTGGGGCAACAAGAAACTGATCAGCCACACCTCAGAGGAATGAAAAGGATCAGTTCCATAGAGGGAGTCAGAAGATTACCAAGAATTCACATGGGAAGAGGGAAAATCTGTGGTAATTGTCAGGCTGGACAGGAAATCAGAATGTCACACTCAATGTCCAGACATTTGATCACTCCTGAAGTACTAAAGCAAGGCACTAGGTTCTGGCATGAAAGGTTGACCAAGTGTCTTATCACAAATGTTGCGGGAGAAAAGTATTGGATGAAATCCTCATTGTCAGAGGAGGAAATAGCATGGTGGCTTCAATCCATGGTAATCACTTGGTATCTGAAGAAGTCTCAGACACAATGATGGATGACTCAACACTTCTTTCACAGAACAAGTGTGCAAGGAATTGTGTCAAGAAGCTTGGAATGAAGAATGGCAGCCACACTAGGACTATTACCCTTCCACATTTGAAGGTGTCCAAAAGAACAAGTGGAAAAGGTGTTGATCAAAGCTTGTGTAAAAGGATTTCTGTTGGATGTGTCCCCTTGAGAAGTAATCTCATTCCTTGGATCAGCAAGAAGCAAAACTATGTGGTCCTATACAATGTTGAAGCTGAACTCACAACAGCTGATAGCAATTGTTCTAGGGTGGTCTGTTGAAGCCGAAAACGATTGATTACAATGTCATACAGGGATGTCATGACTTTGTACTGTGACATTGTTACAAAAGTTCTTGAGGTTAGTCAGTTTAAGACTTTAAGGGACAAATTGGGTATTTGTCAATATGAGGAGTTAGCAATTAACGTGCCTACATCAAGGGATAAAATGGATTTGTTATGTCAATTACTCATAAGTGGGCTATTTAGGTACTTTCATCCTCATTTCAAAAGTCCAAGAATAGGAAGAGACACCCACATATAAGAGTTTCCCCTTCTGAAAGTAGTATCACTCTTTCTTCATCTAAAAGAAACTCTAAAATCCCTTGCCATTTTCGCTTTCATCCTCTCAACAACCATCAGCGAAAAATGTCTTCATCATCCTCATCATCTCAAGAATCAGGATCTCCATCTCTCCCATGGTCAAGATAGAGCAAACATCGAGACCATGCAAGCTGAAGCTCTGAAAGTGACACCACTGCGTACAATGGCCACTAACCCAGAAAAGGTCAAGAAGTTGCGCACAAGAAATGCAAGAAGGGCACAAATATCTCTTTCTGGTAAGACCTCAGTACCATCATCCTCTGTTCACCCAGAACTAGTGCATAGAGAAGGATCTAGGTCAGTGCATGAGGCCATAGCTAGGATAGTGTCTGATATCCTAAATGAGAATAAGTCTGTGCCTGGGATTTCAGTTCCTCTGAATCATAAGTCTGCTAGCCCTAGCTTAGCAGTTGATCTAGATGTCAATGAGAATGTCAAGACATCTCGTGATGATGTTGATTCCCCGTGAAAATGATGTAAATCCTCCACTCCACTCAAGGATGTAACGATGATAAAGAATCTCCGCTGAAAATGTGAATGAGATTTCGATGAGGTTCTTGAGAAATCTTCGATCATAGTGGTTCGATAAATCTCCTGCGCCTCCGACAACATATCGATGGCATTCTTGAAGATACTCCTAAGAAGAACACCAATCAAAATATGGTGTCTCATGTCATCAATCTAGATGAGGACTTCTCTGATAATGACCTCATAGCCAAGGTTAATCCCAGTATTGCTAGAAGGGTAATGAATAGGAAAGGGAAGAAAAGTGCTGCTCGAGCCCTTCAGAGAAGGTTTCTAAAGCTTCTCATAAGTCTCCTAAGGCTGGGAACAAGACTGTTGATGAAACTGGTAAAGAGAAGGCTAAAACTTCCAAAGGGAAGAATAAGATGAAGAGTATAGGTGGTTCATCTAAGGCAAAGAGCACCTCAATGGTGAAGAAGAGGAAGGCACCTGAGCCATCAGAACATGATGATTCTGATCTTGATGTTACAGAGAATGTCTCTGACATTCACTCAAGAAAGAGGCTGTCTCTTGGGAAATTGCCTAGTGTCCCTGAAGTGGCAATTGACAACATTTCCTTCCACCACCCTGAGAGTGCTAGCAGGTGGAAGTATGTGTGTCTGAAAAGAATTTCTCTAGAAAGAGAATTGAACAAAAGTGCCCTTGAATGTAAAGATGTAATGGAGCTGATCAAGGAAGTTGGGCTAATGAAAACTGTGGTCAAGTTTTCTAATTGTTATGATGTTTTGGTGAAAGAGTTCATTGTGAACCTGACAGGTGGCTGTGCTGATGGAAGATCAGCAGATTTCAAGACTGTGTATGTTAGAGGGAGAAAAGTGAAGTTTTCTCCAAGTATCATCAACAAGTATTTGGGAAGATCAGATGATGCTCAACCTGAGCTTGAAGAAACAGACAATCAAGTGTGCCAAACAATTACTGCCAAGCAAGTAAAACATTGGCCTGTGAAAGGAAAACTTTCTGCTAGCAAATTAAGTGTCAAATTTGCTATCTTACACAAGATTGGTGCAGCCAACTGGGTTCCCACAAATCACAAGTCCACCATCTCCATTGGTCTGGGCAGATTTATCTATGCTGTTGGCACTAAGACAAAGTTTGACTATGGGACTTATATCTTCGAGCAGACCCTTAAACACGCTGAGAGTTATGAAATTAAGGGACCAATAGCCTTTCCCTCCCTCTTGTGTGGTATTATAACTGGTCAATACCCTGACATTCTGGGAAACAGAGATTCAGTCTACAAGAGAACTCCAACCCTTGGCTTCCACTATAAGTTATTTCAAGGGAAGCATGTTCCTGACATTGTCATGACATCAGCTGAGACATCAAATGTCAAAACCAATTCTCAGCAGGCAGATGTCATAGCTGTGCTAAAGGAGACCTGTAGGGAACTTGAGGCAAGGAAGCAGACCCTTGAAGCTCTGATCTCTATTCTTGAAAAAGAAAAAGACACAGAGGTTGAGGAAGAAAGGCTTGATGGTGATACCTCTGCTGCTCATATGGAGGAAGATGATGTTGCTGACCAAGAAGTTGCTGACAAAGAAGGCTCTGAAGATGTGTCCTTTCACAGTGCTTCTTCTGGAGAAGAAAGCACTTGAAGCTGCTGTCCCTGTTGCTGCTGTTATGTCAAATATTCTGTCAATTTTCTTGTTACATTTTCTCATTTGTGCTTCTTTTTGGATGATTGTAAACTTTGTACTGACAGATGTGTATCCCTGTATACCAATGTTGGTACTTGATGATTTGCTGGTATACTTGTTTTTTTTTTTGTACTGTTTGATTAAAAGATTGGGGAACTTGTATTGTTTCCTTTGGCCCTTTATGGCTAAAAAGGGGGAGAAGAACTACTGTATGACAGTAGTAGACTTGGGACTTTGGGGAAATTGTATGCCTCCTGTTTGTGGACAATTGTGGGAAATTGTGGGATATTTGTATGGGTAGAATTTATCTTCTCTAAGTTCTAGTTACTTAAAGCTTAGGAAAGCTTAGGAAAACTTAGAACTAGGTTGTTAGTCTTCTGCTGCACTTTGTACTCTGATAGGTCAAGTAGTTTTATGCCTCCTGTTTGTGGACAATTGTGGGAAATTGTGGGATATTTGTATGGGTAGAATTTATCTTCTCTAAGTTCTAGTTACTTAAAGCTTAGGAAAGCTTAGGAAAACTTAGAACTAGGTTGTTAGTCTTCTGCTGCATTTTGTACTCTGATAGGTCAAGTAGTTTTAGCCAAAAATGTGCCAAAGGGGGAGTTTGTTAGTGTTTTAAGTTGGCATCAATTTTGGTAAAACTAGGCTTTAGAAATGTCTTGATAGATGTCATGACATTCAGAGATTGAAGATAAATCCTACTGGACAAGGATGGTAAAAGTACAGCTTACAACTGGGAAGCTAAAGCTGTGCTTGAAATTGAGAAATCGATGTCATAATGATGTTATGACATTCTGTGACATTCTTCGCAAAATCGCTTTTCCTGAGATTTTTCAGGAAGTATGTTGAGCATTTTATTTATGTTTTTCTGTTATTAGAAAGCATGCTCACGTGGCTGCTAGGTTAATCTTAATTAAACCTAAATTGGTTGTTGAACAAACCATGTTTTTAGGAGAAAATTAAGTAAACCCTAGCTATCTTTATGGAAGCCCAAAACTGAAGATTCAGGACTGCTTCTATATAAAGAATTCAACCCTTACTCTACAGCCACGCCTCCAGAGTTTATTGAAGACATTGCAGGTTGTAATTTGTGTACTGTTAAGGTTAGTAACAGTTGGTATTGTGTAATTCTAGTTTCTCTTGTGAGCCAAGCAACTATCAATTGATAAGTGCATTGGACTAGGATTTGTTGTAAGGGTAGTTTATCACTCAAAGCTTTGAAGCACGAGTGTTTGTCTCTTGATTAAAGCTTTGAAGCAAGATCAAGATATTTTATTGAAGTGTGTCTTCATAATTCAAGTAAACAATAGGTTGATATCACTGCGGTGATTGAGGGGGAGTGAGTAGGAACTCATATCTAAGTAGGACTTAGGTAAAAGGGTCATTGGGTAGTGATTAAGTGAGAAGGCTGTCAACAGGTGTGTTGGCTGTAGAGTCTTTGAATTGATACTACTAATAGTGAACTTTATCCCTGGCTTGGTAGCCTCCAGACGTAGGTTTGTTAGAACCGAACTGGGTGAACAACTTATTGTGTTATTTACTGTGTGAATTGTCAAAGCAGTGTCAGATACTGTGTCATAACATTCTCTGTGACATTAAGTATCTGCTGCCAGGAATTTCATGTTTGATATGTTTGTGTGTTTTAAATTGCTATTTCTATGATTGGGAAAGTTTCTCCTTTGGATTTTAAGAAGGATAGATTATGTGGGATCCTAGGTTTTGTTATTATTGTGCTCGCAAAGATCATTGGGACCTTCTGCATACATATCCCTTAATAGGAATCAGAGCATTTGTAGCTCGGATCTAAAGGGATCTATGGTTTGTTTGGTTTGAGGGAGAAAGAAATTTGCTCGGCAAGGATGAGACCTTGTGCCTACGTATTCTCAAAAGGATGTTGAGAAAGTCAGAGCAATCGTAGTTCCCACTTATGCTAGTGGAAGCAACGGGATGTTAGTAAGAGACGAATGTCATCTTTAATGAAAAATGTATCTAATCTATTTCATCACATACATTTTGAAAGGTTGATTGATTGAAATCTTTCATCGTAAGTTATAGGTGTTTTGCTTGAGTGTACAAGCGTTACCACTTACGAGTTTTAGAAAGATGTTTGAAAAAGATGATTGAATCTTTTAATCGTAAGCATTGGGTGTTTTGCTTGAGTGTACAAGCGTTACCACTTACAATTAAGAGATGTTTTTGTTTGAAAAGAGTTTGAAAAGTTTTTGATTGTATGTGATGTGATAGATGAGATACTTCTTCCATAGAGATGATAAATGCCTAAATCTCTAGGAGAAATTGATTGGATTAAGGGGATGCTTTTAAGAAGCCCGTGGGTCCTTGTATTGTAAGCCCAAGAGGAGCCATTCCGAGGGTCATCGAGGGTCCTTGTATGAAGCTCAAGAGGAAGCTATAGGGTATGGCTGGCTTTGGGTTTAAGAAGGGTTTCACCGGGAAACCATCCTCTTAGGATTTCAAGAGCGATTTCACCGAGAAATCATACTCTCAGGGTTCTATCCTAGCGCGGGTGATTCTTTGTATTGGAAGCCCAATAGGAGGCTGTTAAGAGATTTCCTGGTCTCTTTCTTGTTTGATGCCCAAGAGAAGGATAAACTCAATGAGGAGTTCTTTTGAACGAAGCCCAAGAGGAGGCTGACTCAGCAGGGGAGTGTTGTCTTATATGAAGCCTAAGCGGAGGCTAAACTCAGATGAATGAGTTTTCTTATATGAAGCCTAAGAGGAGGCTGAACTCAGATGAAATGATTTACCTTGTACAAAGCCCAAGAGGAGGCTAACTCTGCGGGGAACTTAATGCTTAGACTAGTTGTTATGTTATAACTAGACAGTTATATGAACAAGTGTGTGCTATGTATTCACAGGAGTTTATGAAGGAAATATAAAGAATGTGTAATGTTTATTTACAAGAGTTTATGAAGGAAATATAAACAAGTGTCTGTGAAACGAACGTTCGAAACAAGCGTAACTTGATTATTTATAAGTTTGATTGTGTACAATGGAGTGAATATGTACATGAATGAGTATTTATGTACAAGGAAATATGTATGTACATAGGAGGGTTGGGACTTACACCGTAAAGGAGGCCCATTGGTTTAAAATCAGTTTCACCGGGAATAATGCTCCTTTTAATACCAATGGTATTCAGTGTACATACAAGCAAAATGAAAACAAACGAACAAAGTTTGTCTATACTTGAATATTGACAAAAGACGTCTGTATTATGTACAAGTAAATAGATATGTACATAAAAGAATTTGATATGTACAAGGAAATAGATATGTACATAAAAGAATTTGATATGTACAAGGAAATATGTATGTACATAAAAAGAAATTGGATATGTACAAGGAAATGGATATGTACATAAAAAGAATTGGGACTTACACCGTGAGGGAGGCCCATGATCGGTTAAGAAGTTCGAGGAAAAACGAGTTCGGTTTCATCTTCAAATCGGGTCAATCATGGAAAAAAAAAAGAGTGTAAGTTTGTTGAAATGTTTTGAAAAGATCTTGAAAGTGTTTTTGAAAGATGAAATATACTTACAAGAAGTTTGGAAAAGATTCGGGCTTCGAAAGTTTAAAAGAAACATCTTTGAAAGTGCTTGAAAAGTACTTAAAATGTATCGTTTTCGGCTCGATAAAAATATAGTCAAAAGAAAGTATTTTTGAATTTTTTGACACTATCCTAAAATAGGTATGTTAAATGACACGTGTACAAAAAATCACCTCAAAATGAGGAGTTTTGATTGGGTTTTGAAAGTATTGAAGTTTGAAAAAAATATGAAGAGAAACAAAAAAGTTTGGCAAAAATGGTCCCAAGGCTACTCGAACCCGGGACCATTGGGCAAGGCATGGCAAGTGACTTAAAGGTGAGCTGGCAACCGCTGGGGCGACAATACATCCGTTTATTTATTTTACTTCATGTTATTATATTATAAACGAAATATTTGAATTTGGAAAAACAACAAGAACACGCGCAAACTCATCTTCTTCTTCCTCGATCCTTCCTTCAGCCATGGATTCTTTGTTTCTCAATAAAAATGGATGATGTAAACATCAAACTTGATCGAAATTGAACCAGGAACATGATGGTAGTGATTAATTTCATTTATTTTTAGTTGAACATGATTAATTTTCCAGAAAACACGAAGAACCCTAATTCCTAAAAATCAAATTGAAATCGTGTATGGCCATGGATTTGATCAATTGATTGAGGGTTAATGATCAGTGAAGGTCCAGAAACAAAACGGCCAAGCCATTTTTGAACTGTAAATCAAGAATCAAAGATTTCGAAGTTGAGCAACTTACCTCTTGAAGCTGAGATCGAATTCTTCAAAGGAGTGTTTCCAGTTGATGTTTGAGGATTGCTGGAGCACCAGTGAACCTTATGGAAGGTGTTTGATCACTATGCACACTCTGAAATGGTCTGGAACTCTCTACCCAAGTCCACCTATAGTTGCTTGAAGTGAAACTTGAATTCGTGTTTAGAGGTGTTACAGTTCAAGAGCAATGATTTGTATCATCCATATGAAGTATGTTGATGATGTTTGAATCAAAAAATCAAGACTAGCTCGAGCCAATTGTCAGTTTGAATGATAAGGCAGTTTTTGTAAGCTTTGGAATTTTGAAAAACAAATCTGATTTCTGGTTGTTTTTAAGTTGATTTTAAGTTTCAAACCAATTCTATTTGATGTTTATGACATGTTAGACACCAAGTTTCTCATAGTGTTTCACAAGATTTGCAAAAGTACAAAATTCTCACTTTGAACTATGTAACTTGAATTTTAAGAAAGAAGAGAGAAAGCTTGATCTTGCATAGCTTTGGTGCAGTTTCAAATTGCAAACATGACCTCTATTTATAGGTCAAGAAATCAGAATGGTAAGTGAAGAAGATTGGCTTGGATTTGTACAACTTGCCTTAGAGGGCAAGAAAGTCTTTTTTGCCATAAATGCAAAAGGAACCTTCCTTTTAACCATGGTTAAAACTCAAATTGATCTTATCTCCATCATAATTACTTTCCATCTGATTTTTATCAGCTCTATCCATCTTGGCTAGGTGGCAAGGCTTCTAGAAGGAGAAAACTCAAAAAATGACTTGTAATTTTTGAAGCATGAACTTGAAATCCATGGTTTTGGAGCTCTATGTTTCAAAATCAAAAGTATAGCTAGACACAGTGGATTTGCAAGTTTTTGGACATTTTGGAAAGCTTGTAGCAAGGGCTACAAATTTCATGTTTTGAGTTTTTTCTAATTCGAAATGGAACTATGTGAAAAAATGCCATGAAAGTAGGAAAAAACATGAAATTTTAACACATGAAAATTTTTCTAAGTGTTGCAAATTTTGACTTTTTGTTGACTTTTCAAAATTTCTTGATTTTTTATGATCATGATGGATCATTTGAAGTATTTTGATGATTGAAAAAGTTTTATCTTGAAAAAGTTGACCAAAAGTCAAAGTTTAACTTTTCAGTGCAGATGAAATTTCATCAGATGATCCAGAAATTGACTGATGAAAATTGTGAACTTCAGTGATGTTTTGAATCAAGAAATTAGGTCAAGATGTTGTATTGAAGATATGAAGATCAATCTCCAAGAAAAAAAGTCATTCATTGATCAGAAAATCAGTAATTCCTTATCCTCGATGAAAACCCTAATTGGTCGATCCTTGATAGATCATGAGGAAAAGTTGGATATCTGAAGATCAATTGTTGATGGTTGATTAAGATATATCAATTTAGGTGAGTGAGAACTCAAATCCTAATTGATTACCTCTTGAATCAGATGAAAAGTTTGTGAAACCCTGATTTTGACCTGTAGAAGCTATACCCGATTAATTCTGTTCTGAACTGTTAGTGATGCAGTGATGCAAATGTAAGGTGGTATATTAGGTCAAAAATTGGGGTATGACAAATACCATATATTTTTTCACTCTCTTTGCAGTCATTCCTCACTCTATAAATACCAAGCATGCTGCACAAGACAAGGGACGAAACCCTAGCCTCTACAGCAACCCTTACTTTGCTAAAATTTTTCTCAAAATTGTCAAAATCGTGTTTCAAATTCCAGCCACTTTCAGCCATCCAAAACCATTCCATTGTGTTCCTGAGGTAATTTGGAGTAAGTATACATCATTGCCCATGGTTGAAACTGCTTGAATCGTGCTATACACATTCATACATATTCAAAATTTTCTTGATTTTGCATTTTTATTATCTGTGTGTTTTAATCGAAACTAACCACTCTAATGTGTTCATGAGGTTCCACAGATGAGATTTGGGCCATCGTTGCGTAGCTTGAACGTCAGAAAATTGATTTTCCATGTTTAGGGTTCTTAAACTGATGAGCTTCAAACTGGTAGTTAGAGGCGTTTTCAATCGAAACTAATGCCACCATTGGATTTGCAGGGGTCAATTAAGGGGGGTAGGGTATCCCTTTGCCTTTTAATCTTCGTATTTTGCAGGTTTCGATTTCAGGTTGGCCGGAGAAGACGACCGGAGCTAGGGCTCCGGCGTCGTTGACGTGGTTTGACCGGTGAAGGCTGGCTGGCGTGGCGCGAGGGAGATCTCTGATTCGTCCATTCGTTATGACTGGGGCCCACACGGCTGACTGTGTTTTGAATTCAAACTCGGGACACATAAACCCTTAAAAACAATTCTTTGTATTTTCATAACGAAAGACATGTTGGCGCAGTGGTTAAGGCGTTTGGATTGGAAGATGCTCTCAGAGGTCACAGGTTCGAACCTGGTCAGGACCATATTATTTTTCTCTTTTGCAAAACTAACTCTTTTTCATATTTTTCTATTTTTTTTCTTTAATATTTTCCATCCAATTTATTTTATCTTTAACATTTTTTATCATGCATCTAAAAAACTCCAAAAATATTTATTTTTTGCATAATCATCAGAAAAATGTTTATTTAATTTTTAATATAAAAATTGTTATTTTTGCATGCATATTTAATTTAATTGCTAATTAATCATTTAAATAGCTTTTAATTGTTTTTTAAATTATCAAATCAACTGCAAAAATTCCCAAAAAAATTATTTTGTCATATTAGTGTCATTATTAACACAAAAAATTTTCTCATTCAAAAATACTTATTTTTGCTAACATTTCCCTCTTATGAAATTTTCTTCCGTTTTCCGATTTTGCATTTGTTCACAGGTTATACCGTTTCAGACGATTTTTATTGCTTTTCTTTTCCAATTATGTAATTTCCTATGGGATGTAATAGTTTAATTAGGAATTTTATTTTCCGCACTTTCAATTATGTATCTGCCCCAAAGCCATGTAATAGCGTAGGACTTTACTTTCCGCACTTTACCTTCCGATTTACTTTCTCGCACCCTATAAACCGCTAGTAATTAGGCGTGTATGGCAAGATAAGATTGGACATAGATCACTCATAATTTCAAGATAACATATCCGAATTTGACACACTCTCTCACACATGCACCCTTAGGTAATTCTCTCTCGTTGCCTTTAATACAAATGGTCAAGTCCTCGAACGTAGAGGTATTCTAGCACCGTGCCTTCAAAACAAATCATCATAGTCCCTTCGATACAAATATCATAGACCCATGATGTCGCCTACGAATACATGATCTTGACCCTCGATGGTCGCCTACGAAAAATGATGATAGTCCCTTCGAATGTGCTAGGATACTTCCTACAAGTTGCCTTCTATGACCATCCGATGTCCCTTCGAATGTCCCTCTTACATCCAACGAATAGGGTTACCTATCAACTAATGATATGGATAGCACTATTCTAAAGGAAAGTAAAGTAACACGAAAACGACCATTCTGAGTAGGTAATAAGACTTTTAGTTGCTTGCTCAATCAAATACTTTTCACACCTCACACTTTTGTCAAAGTTCAAACACTTCTCAAAAACGAAACACTCACGAACACTTTGTATACATTCCTACATGAATCATTACAAAGTCAAAGCGAAATGCCTTTTTCAAAATATTTTTGTCAAACACACAGAAAGCACTTTTGAAAATGATCTAAGAGCAACTAGGAGCCCGTAGATAACTACGGATGAAAAGGGGTGCTAATACCTTCTCTTTTCATAACCTTCTCCCTTACTCAGAATCTAACGAAGGTCTTTTCCTGTTCTTTTCACCTTCCCTTAATTGGATAAAATAAAAGTCGGTGGCGACTCTTGCTATCCGCACATTTGCGATACAAAAATCTCAAAGTCAGTTCACAGTATTACAGGTGCCCCTTGGTGAAAAGGACAAGACACATCAACTTTGTACCACCATGGTAACTTATCAGACACTAGCGGTGGTGCCCTAGTTTGAACTAGATTTCTCCCAATTAAAGCATGATATAATTTCGTGTAAGACATCGGAATTGGGTCAAACATTAAAATTCTAGGAGCATGATTCTGATTATGGAATGGTTGAGCCTGTTGTCGAGGTTGTTGATTCTGTTGTTGAAATTGTGGGGTAAATTCCGTGTTTGAAGTTGAACTAACAATTGGTGCAATTGCGGCTACTTGTCATTGGTGATTAATGTTTCTTCTTGGTCTCCCTTGGGATACCATTCCAATATCTTGTTCTTTCTTCTTTGGGAAACCACTTCCAAATTTCATGGTTTCGCTTGAAGATCAAACTTCTTTGGTCAAACGTCCTGCTCGGACTCATTCTTCCAATCGCATCCCCATGTTTACCATTTCAGTGAAAATTTTGGAGCATTGGCGATCATGCGCTCGTAGTAAAAAGATCCAAGAGTATTCAAGAAGATCTTGGTAATCTCTTTATCTTCTAATGGTGGTATGGTTTGGGCAGCAATTTCCCTCCGTCGTTGGGTATACTCTTTGAAAGTCTCTTTATCCTTTTGAGAAATTTGATGTTGGAGATGTTATAGGTCAGTGATGAGTGCTTGGATCACTCCTATGAAGTGTATGGAAGGTGTTTGAAGTGAAAAATTGAAGTTTACACGAGTGGAATGGAAGTTTGGATGTTAAGGCTCAAAATTGCCATTTATGGAGTTTGGAGGCAATTATGAGTTTGGCTAGTTTATGGGCTAGCTTGAGGATTCCAACAACTTTCTAATGATATTTATAAAGTGTTTGAAGCCTAAGATTGCTCAGAAATTGCAAGGCTTGGAGTTTTGCAATTTCTCCAACTTGAAACTTGAAACTTGAAAAACAAGAAAGAAAGAAGGAAAACTTGGTTTATGATGCTTTGGTGTGAATTAAGAGTGAAGTAGAGACCTCTATTTATAGGCAAAGAAGTTTGGCTAGAATTGTTAAGGATTAGCTAGAAATTTAACAACTTGCCTTAAAGGGAAAGAAAGACATTTTTGCCATAAATGCACATGGAATCTTTTTTTTTAACCATGGTTAAAATTTCAACTTGATCTTATCCATCTATAATCCAAGATCATCATATATTTACAATCCATGACCTATCTTAATGGTGACAAGGCTTCTAGAAGGAAGATTTTGCAAAAAAAAATGACGTATAATATTGAAAAAATGACTTGTAAAATATGGTTATGGAATGTTTCAATCTCGAAACCCTAGCTACGCAAAAAAATTTTCCAAGTTCTTGGACATTTTAGGAAGCTTGTAACAAAATCTAAAACTTTCATGTTTTGAGTTTTTCTTGAATCAAAATGGGTCTAGGTCAAAAATGGCTATGAAAATGAGGAAAAACAAAGTTTTTAACAATTGAAAATTTTTGAAGTGTTAGAAAAAATTTCAATCTTGACTTTTTGTTGAGTTTTTCATACATATTGATTGTTTATGATCATTATGGATCATTTTAAATGTATTGATGATTGAAAAATCTGGATTTCAAAAAGTTGACCAAAAGTGAAAGTTTGACTTTTTCTAAATAGTTAAATTTTCATCAGATGATTCAGATTTTCTTTGATGATCAATCATGATATTTGGAATGTTTTGAACCTAGAAATTAGGTCAAGATGTTGCATTTATGATTTTAAGATCAATATCCAATCAATTAGGTCATTCATTGGGGGAAAAGTTAATGATACACCATCCTCGATCAAAATCCTAATTTGTCGATTCAAGATAGATCTTGAGGAAATAATTGGAATTTGAAGATCAAATATTGATGATTGATGAAGATATATCAATTGAGGTGAGTGGATACTCAAACCCAAATTTGATCACATCTTGAACAGATGAAAATTTGATAAAACCCTAATTTGGCTTAAGGAGCACACACACGATCTATCCTGTTATGAAATTGTTAGTGATGCAATGATGCATATGTGAATGATATGATGTGGTATCTTAGGTCAAAAATTGGGGTATGATAGGTGCCCCTTTTTAATTTTATTTAACTTGAGATATGAAGATGAAACTCTTCGTCTCGGTATGGGTGAAGAGATTTAAATATCAGAATACATAAATTTTGGACCTAAGATACCAAAAAATGTGACTGATGCAAGGTGATTGCAAACAGTTTTCCCAGAAAGTACCAAAGAGTGACATGCTGGGGAAGAAAGACAATTTTTGAGGATGTCGTAATCTGTTTAAGAAAGGTGAATCCTGTTTCTTTGGAAACAAGTATATGTTTCACTGGGAAAATAGATTCACAGAGGTAGTGAATATCTGTTTCGCTTTGGGAAACGAGGAGATTACCTTCTGTCAGCCTTGTGACAATGTTTAAGCTAATTTAAAGATGAAATTACTAATTATCAGCCTAGTGATAGTTTATAAAAATTTGGAATGAAGACTTATTTACCGATTATCAGCCTTGTGATGGTAAATGGTATAAGTTCTAAAGATATTACCAATTATCCGCAAAGTGATAACTATAACAAGGTAATTCTTGAGAGAATTTTACTGAGTATTCAGCCTTGTGAATAACAGACAATGATGGAAACATATCTCAAATGAGTTTCTATTTTCACAGTTATAATCATGTCGAGGATCGTTTTGAGAAGATGCGGCAATTTTGATTTTCGGAGAGAAAGACAACTGCGGGGATTTCTTGAACTTTCATGATTGGACTTGTTAAGAAGAACAATCGTTTTACGAGAAGTTCAAAGGTGAAAAGGAAATAAGCGGCTCGGATAACGAGATTATTGCTTATTGTTTGCAAGTAGATATTTTTGAAACCTAGACCTGAATTGGTTGGAGACAAGGTTCTATCTAGGAATGAACTGGAAAGAAACGGTCAATCAAGACGTTGTATCCAATGAGGAATGATCTCGATTAGGGAACTGGAGAAAAGAATGTATTCTTTCTACTTGGGGATAATCTACTATAGAGACGACACACCCATACTTGTTTTTGGGAATAAATGCAAACTGAACAAGTGATATTGAAGCAAACATTGAGAAATGCAAGAATGCATTTATGATGTAATTATGTATGGATTATGAATGTCATGAATGTCATATGCATGCTGACGATACTTGACAAGACAACAAAGTGTATTTGGAAAAGGACTAAGTCACAATTCAATCAAATACTCAGCAAAATCTTCAGCAATGGTGTAGATGTCGCTGATGATGAATCAAAGTTGCATGCTTAAATTTCTTCGAGGAGAAAAAAAACATTTTACTGGAAAGCTTGTTGAGGATTCTTTTTGGATAAGAATACCGTCTTTGATGATCTCTTTCGGGGAAGAGAAAACTTCTCAGCAGTTGTTTACCTTTTAGAGGTCAAAACACTCATGGAGATAACTGTTGACATTCCTTCTGTATTCACAGTTCGAAGGAAAATTTCACTTTTATTTCAAAAAATTTGAAGTAAAAATTCATTTAAATATTTTTTTTTTAGTTTCAAAAGTGATTTTCACAAGAAAAAGTGTTATTTTGCAAAACAGAATAAAGCAAGAATTGCAAACAAATGGGCATATCGCTCAGATTTTATTGATAGAATGGTAATCAGCCAAAGGCGTGATTCCATGGATTATTTACAAAAGTTGGAAATGGTAATATATTAGGAAAAGGCTACATTGAAAGCAATAAACACTATCCTCCCAAACAACTTTGAATTCCAATTATGCTTGTTGCTTCAGAAGATTTGATTGAAGATTCGCTGATGGAAGATTCTTCATATTGACGAAGTACAGGCTGACGCGGTTACTTTGTCATTTTGATCCTTAATTTTTGCCTAGATTGCAATTTATGGTTTTCAATCTACCAGGATTAATTTCTGTTTATAGTCTCTAATTTTTCTAGGACCACCTTTTCAGGTTTTCAATCCACCGAAACGCTCATTTTTGCCTAACCTGCCCTTTTCGGATTTTTGACTTACCGAGCTGTTTTTTTTCTTTTTAGACAAAGTATTTCTTGACTGCATCAGCATTTAAAGGACGTGGGAGTTCATCATTGTCCATGGTCGTGAGAGTCATAACACCACTAGAAAAGCTTCTTTTGACGATGTATGGGCCTTCATAATTAGGAGTCCATTTTCCCCTAGAATCTGGTTGAAAAGATAAGATATTTTTAAGCACGAGGTCGCCTTCTTGAAATTCATGAGGTCGAACCTTTTTGTCGAAGGCTTTCTTCATCCTTCTTTGATATAATTGTCCATGACACAAAGCGGTCAGACGTTTTTCTTTGATTAAGTTTAACTGATCGTATCTGCTTTGACACCATTCAGCCTCAGATAACTTAGCCTCCATGAGGACTCTCATTGATGGAATTTCAACTTCCACGGGGAGCACTTCTTCCATGCCATACACTAAAGAGAAAGGGGTTGCCCTTGTTGAAGTGCATACAGAAGTGCGATAACCATGTAAAGCAAATGGCAACATTTCATGCCAGTCTTTGTAAGTGATGACCATTTTCTGGATGATCTTCTTGATGTTCTTGTTGGCGGCTTCCACAATGTCGTTCATCTTTGGTCAGTAAGGAGATGAGTTATGATGCTCAATCTTGAATTCCTCACACAGTTCTTTCATTATTCTGTTGTTCAAGTTCGATTCATTATCTGTAATGATCTTGCTTGGAACTCCATATCGGCAAATGAGGTTGTTCTTGATGAACGTCACATCCACTTGTCTTGTAACAATGGCGTAAGATGTTGCTTCGACCCATTGGTGATGTAATCAAATGGCCACTAAGATGAAGCGATGACTGTTCGAAGCTTTTGGTTCAATTATTCCAATGATGTCGATTCCCCACATGGAGAAAGGCCAAGGCAAGGAGAGAATGTTCGGAGGTGACGAGAAAACCGGTGTCGAGTTGTTTTTGAACCTCCCTTTTGATCTTATCGGCCATGTTTGGGTGTGTCCTCCTTAGTCTTTGTTTATCTGGCGGATATTTCAGCTTTAACAGTAAGTGATGCTCTATGATGTTGGTATCCAACCCTGGCATGTCCGGGTAGGACCAAGCAAACACATCGACGTATTCTTTGAGAAGATCTATTAGTTTTCTCTTGACATTGTCATCTAGTAGAGCTCCGATGTTCACTTCTTTTTGATTTTCCTCAAACCCCAAGTTGATCATTTCTAAAGGCTCTTAGTGAGGTTGAATGATTCTTTTCTCATGCTTAAGTAGTCGGGAAATCTCATCCGGGACCCCTTCTTCGACGTCGCACACAGGGAATTCAAAGTTGAGATAGGGCATAGAGTTATTGCGCTCAATGGGTTTATTCATTGTTAATCTACATTTATGTTTGATTTTTTTTGAAAAAAGAAAATGCAAAAGTGTATGCAGATTATTTTTGGAAGATGTTTGTTTTTATTGGGTTTTTTAGGATTACCATTTCCGGAAAAAGGCAAAAAACGAAAAAAACAAACACAAAATGTGGGAATCAAAATAACACTTTATTTATGATTCACATATGAAACAAAGCCCTAAATACAAACTCTTTTGTCTTGGGGAAGACAAAGAGAAAATTATTTAAAAGCTAGCCCTATAAAACACCTCTCTGCCTTGGGTGGGGAGAGAGTTCAAAACAAAATCAAGATAACTACTTGGAATGATGAACAATAGTATGAACCTCAACGGTTTTCCAAAATTGACGAACTCCTTGGTAGACTATGTATTCCGACAGTTTTCCCTTAGGATCATCTTTAGTGATGACGTTGACCATTGGTCGAGCAAGATTTGAATACTCTAGTTTGTTAACCTTGTCTTTTGTACTGCTGAAGCGATCTTCTTTCGCTTGTTTGACAGGTCGAGGATTATAAATTCATACATGTGTCTTTAGGTGACATGTATTCTGGAGTTTTAGGATGTACTTCCCAATCTTCTGGATGAAGAGACTCGTTACCAAAGACACTTTGCAAGTCATTTTTAGGATCATCTTCCCAATCGTCTCCAAAAATTGCGTTTATCTGGGAATAGAAAAATCCAGGTTTAACAACCTTGGCAGGAGTATTGAAGCTAAGATCTTCAGTCGTAATCTCAAATGGATGATGAGATTGAGAGGGCATGTATGCCTCTTCTGGTTGACTGAGATATTCATGAGGATCTTCCCATCCTGTTGGTTGGATGTCTTCGATTCTAATTCTTGAACTTTTAGGGGCGGTATATCTTACCATGAAGTCAAATTTTCCACTTGGCTGCCCCAAGGTATCCCAAACCTCAGGTGTGATACATGGAATTTCTTCTTTATCATCCTGCAAGAACATGCCTTCAAATTTGTCTAAAGGAGGATAAAACGGTGTATACGGTTCTTCCTGAGATATATATCCAGAGTCGTTGAGAAAATTCTTCCATTCTTGAGAACCAGAGAGATTTTCTTCAGTTCCTTCAATAACAAGGACGTTGACCTCTTGAGGAATAGTGTTTAGGAAACCTCCACTGTGGAATATTTCTTTGATCGGACGAAGATTTTCATCCCTTTCATTGGCTTTTAAGATTAATGGAGTAAACCCGAGTCCCGTTTTGGTTTCGTTGTTGATAGGAACCATAACTTGTCCCTAACCGGCGGCACTTCCGTCTTTCACTATATGCGCTTCTTCTTTGTAAGAGGAGATAGATGATATTTTTCTTTCGGTAGATTCATCTTCTAACGAGAGACCTTGGAACTGCGCTCCTTCAACATCGTCAACAGTGATGAAAGAGAAAGTGGATAAGTGGCTTACCAACAAGTCTTGCTCCCCACTTATGGTTACCAATTTTCCATTTGTTAAGAATTTCAATTTTTGGTGGAGCGTACATGTACTGCTCCAGCTTCATGTATCCATGGTCGACCTAACAAACAGCTGTAGGCTGCTTGAACGTCCATAGCCTAGAAGGTGATTCGAAAAGTATGCGGACCAATTGTTATTGGAAGGTCAATTTCTCCAAAAACAGATTTTCTTGATCCATCATAGGCTTTGACTATTACACCACTGAATTTCATAGGTGGTCCTTTGTAAGAAAACGAGCGAGAGTCGTTTTCGGCATTACATTTAAGGAAGAGCCAGTGTCCACTAACACATTGGACAAAGAGTCTGATTGACAATTCATAGAGATATGAAGAGCAAAATTGTGATCTCTACCTTCTTCAGGGAGTTCTTCACCAATAAAGCTAAGATTTTTGCAAGTCGTTATGTTGGCTATGATTCCACCAAATTGATCAGTAGTTACATCGTGATCCATGAAGGCTTGACCCAAAACTCTCATCAGGGCCTCTCGATGGGCTTCAAAATTTAAAAGCAAAGAGAGTATTGAGATTTTGGAAGGAGTTTGCATCAGTTGATCCACAACTTTGTCATCACTCTTCTTGATCAGCTTTAGAATTTCATCAAAGTCGGAATTGATATTGGTTCCATCAGAAGGACCAACATTTAGTTCTGGATAACCAACAGGAATTCCCATAGGATTCTAAACAGGTACATCAACAGGATTTTTCCTTGTTGTAGGAGCAATAGGCTGCTTTGGTGGTAATGGGGTATGCACACGCCCACTCCGAGTTACTCATCCTACTTCGGCGATGTTAACTATGGATGAAAGAGTAGGTATGGGTATTTCCTTCCCATTTTCCATCATGGTTGCGTTGTACTGATAGGGAACTGTTTTTTCACAGTCATAAGGAATAGGTCTAGGCAGCCAGATGATCAAATGAGAGTCAGGAATCCTTGGACTATTGTATTTGATCTTTATGAACTCAGACATATTGATATGAGGAGTGATAGTATTTACTTCATGAGTTACCGAGTTGATATCTGAGACTAAAATCTCATGCAGATAACACCCTATCACATTTACATCATTATCATTTATATCTCTGAAAATTTGAATGTCGCCAATGTAAATTAACTGTTGAAGATCTACTTTTACAGTAGAACATCCATGAGAATCTTCAGAACAAATTCTACAAGATTTGTAGTCATGTTGAGCAAAACCACCCATTATGCGGTATGTGGCATGCAACTGTGTTAGATCTGCTCTTACCAAGTTTATGTTGGTGACTTTGTATCGTTATGAATATCTAACTATTAAATTCAGAGCATACCCTCCATGATTAGGTAGAGAATTTACTTGTACATTTGGATTCGTATTCCTGAAAGAAAGAAGGTTAGCCCTAACCAGTCTTTTACTTCAGCTTTCAGGGATATACAGTGTTCGAGATTGTGGCCAGGTGCCCCTTGATGAAAAGGGCAAGATACATCATCTTCGTACCACCAAGGTAATTTATCTGGTACTGGAGGTGGCTCTCCTATTTAAACAAGACTCTTCTCAACCAAGGCAGGATATAATTCCGAGTAAGACATCGGAATTGGATCAAACTGCAAAATTCTAGGAGCACGATTTGGATTGTTGTTGAATGGTTGAGCCTGTTGTCGAGGCTGCTGATTCTCTTGAAATTGTGGGGTAATTCCCATGTTCGAAGTGGTACTAACAACTGGTGCGACCGCGGCTACCTGTTGTCGGAGATTGACATTTTTCCTGGGTCTTGTGACAACCCAAATAAAATTATTAGTTAAAATCATTGAGCGTTATGGAGAATTCCCTAATGTACCACTACTTGGTATAAGGGAAGGTATTACTTACAACCCTTCCTTAGCTCTACGTCAGTTTGGTTTTGCTCGAAGAGATGGTCCACATGATATGCTTCTCCAAGATATTGTGTTCGACTACAATCACGACCTCCAGAATTACCGACGAAGGTTCATACATGCTTGGGGCATGGTAAAGAAGACTGATACCAAGACTTTGGGGCACCAAAACTCCATTCCTTGGGAACCTTACCTCAAATGGGTGCGAGCTCGAGCTCAAAACCTCATGATGTCATTCACGCCTGTTCTACCCGTAATTATGGAACCTGTTGCTATAGGTGATGTACCCTATACCGTTCTCTATCCCGACATGCCTACCGATTTTGAAGACTTGAAGAGATCCTGGATTCAACTTAAAGAAGAAAGGGATACCTTTGAAGCTCAGTGTTATGCAAGCGAGAAGAAAGTGTTAGAGTTGACCAAGCTACTTCACGAGGAGCAAAACATCAACGCCTACATCGGCACCAAGAGGAAGCGCCCATGGAAGACTTAGAGCTTTAGGATTTATATGTTTTTCTTTTATTTGTCTTGAACTATCCTTTGTACTTAAAAAGAAAAAAAGGAATAATGAAAGGAGTACTAATAAATGTTTGTTCATTGCTTGTTTAACAAATTTAAATCTCTAAGGTCCTTGAAAACATTGCATTGCATCCGCATAAACATTGCATATCATAGCATAACATTGCATCACAGGTACATTGAAGATTGGTTTTCTCATTTGCTCGCTATTTATTTTAGCGTAAATGGCTCTTGAACAAATCAAAAGACCTCCGTGCTCGAATGCTCGGCCAAGATGTTTACCACTTGGTCCAAGGCCAAGAAGATCCAAGAAGCTCATCAATGTAAAGAAGAAGGTTGTTGGTCTTCTCAACATGGGCAGACGCTACAAAGGAGGTCCTAGAGTGGTTAGTCGAATTGAGCTCTCTGAAGGAAGTGTCAAGAAGGAGGATAAGCAAAGTAACAAAGGTGATGGCGAAGGTAGTCAGCATGGGCCTGAAAAAATCTATGATGATGGCCAATACTCTGATGAAGATGACAAGTACAAACAACTTGAAGACCGTCTGAATACTGTGGAAAACCTGAAGATGTCCGGGCTAAATTTTGATGATCTGAGTCTTGTCCCTGGTGTTGTGATTCCTCCTAAGTTCAAAGTTCCAACTTTTGCTAAGTATGATGGCATGTCTTGCCCTAAGCTGCATTTGAAGTCCTATGTCCAGAAGATCAACCCCCACACCGATGAAAAGTCAGGATGCACTATTTTCAAGAGAGTTTGTCCGAACTCGCTTGGAATGGTACTATCACTAGAGAATGACCGTATTCGACTTGGAGTGACTTGGTGATGCTTTCTGCAGATATGAGTACAATGTCAATTGACACCCACTGCATGCAACTACAAAGTATGTCTATGGGTGGTGATGAGAAGTTCAAAGAGTATGCTCAAAATGGAGAGATCTAGCAAGAGTTCAGCCCCTTGTCCAATAGGGAGTTGGTTGATATGTTTATGGAACCGACAGCCCATTCTTCAATCATCCGATTGAAACTCTTCACCGGATTCACCGAATGATATTGACAAAGAGCATATTGAAGTCGTATCAAGAGTGGAAGATTCTGGAGTCATCATCAAATGTCACAAGAGATCTTTTGGTGGTAAGAAAGAAGCTAATGCTGTGTGGCCGTAAAAGTCGAGCCAAGACCGACGCCAATCTGGGGCGCTTGATCTCCAATCCTACACCAAAGACAACCTCACGAGACAACGCTTAACCGGCGCCACGAAGATGGTTTAAGATCAACATGCCATTGTCGCAAGCCTTGCAACACATGTTGAAAGCAGAGTTGATTGCCTTGAGGGATCCTCCTCAGAATGTCAATACCTCCTCTCCGAGATATAACCCTAATGCTAAGTGTGCTTACCATTCCAATAGCCCGGGACATAGAACTGATGATTGTTGGGCTCTGAAGAACAAGATTCAAGATATAATTGAAGCTAAGCAGATTGAGTTTGATCCTCCGGTTGAGACTCCGAATGTGATTAACGCGCCTATGCCTAATCATGACAAGAGTTCCAATGCTGTTGGTGACGATACTTATGTTTTCAACATAGATGACTTGACCATTCCTCTGATGACTGTTAAGAGGAATTTGCTACAAGCCGGTGTCAATCCAGGATGCCCAGAGGATTGTCGTTGGTGCCCATCTGCGCCTGATGGCTGTCCTTGGTTGAGAAGACGTGTTCAGTGCATGATGGATAATTGTGAGATACTATTCCTGAAACCACCTGTGCAGAAGCTGTGTGATGAAATGTCTAAGTTGAAGATCAAAGATGTGAATGAAGCCGTACCATCTGTGTGGGATACCTTGGGGCAGCCAAGTGGAAAGTATGATTACATGGTGAAGTACACTATTCCTAAGAGCTACAAAATTCCTATTGAAGATGTTAAAGCAACCGGATGGGGTGACGATTTCCCAGAAGACTATGCTGATGTTAACACTATAAGAATTTCCTCTGCTAATCCTGTGCCTAGAGTGGCACCTCTCATCATTACTTCTCCCAGGCCAGTTCCGTATTCCTCTGACAAAGCTATTCCTTGGAATTATGGAGCTGATGTTTACTATCATGGCGTCAAGCAAGACCCTCTGACCATTAAAGATCTTACAGTTGAAGCTACCATTCCTGACATTGACAACATCACCGGATTAAGTAAGGTGACCCGAACCGGAAGGGTTTTCTCTCAAATCTCTCCTCCAAAAGACATCGCGACTCCAACAGATTCCAATTATTCAATCCATTCCCAAGCTAGAGGGAAAGAACCGGACTCATCCCGCCATACCAAAGGAAGTTGTCAAGACACCTCCAAACAAGAAATAGAGGAAATTTCAAGATCATCAAGAAGAGTGACTACAATGTTGTGGAACATTGGGATGACTCATCCAAGATATACATGCTTTCTCCGCTTCTTGTGCTCGAGGCTCATGCTAATGCCTTGGTGAAGTTTCTGAAGAATGCTCATGTGCCGCAAGACACTACCACCGACCAGTTTGAAATTTGTATTGCTAGCCTGGCTGCCAACAACGGCCTAGACTTCTCGATGTCGATTTGACTCGCGGAAAGAAACACAACAAAGCCTTGCACATCTCATTGAATGCAAGGGCACTACATTATCTCATGTCTTGGTGGATACCGGTTCTGCTCTGAATATCCTTCTGAAGACTGCTTTTGATCGGCTTGATGTTGAAGGGTTGGTTCTGAGACCCAGTGACATTATTGTGAGAGCTTTTGACGGTTCTAAACGAACAGGCTTGAGAGCTCACTCGTTAAAGTCGGATCCCGCACCTTCGACTCCACTTTCTTTGTCATGGACATCTGCATTACTCTTGCCTACCGGACGCCTTGGATACATGGGGCAAGGCCTACTCTACCCTACATCGGTTGAAGTACCCGGTGAGAGGGAAAGTTGTTACAGATGTGGTGAAGAAGAGTATATGGTCACCATCTACCATTCCGATACCTTGAGATGGAAGGTGAATTCTTTGAGACTCCCCGCTGCTTTTGAAACAATACCCGTAGTCATGCCTCTGACTCTCCCGTCACTCCCGAGGTTACACAAGCTCCGCTTAGGATGGCCTCACGAAAGATGCGCGAGCGCTGTTGAACAAGGAGGTATCGTTGGGGTCACTCCCGATCTTCCTTTCAAACCGACAAGACCGGTTTAGGCTTCACCATCAAGGGTCAAGATGATACCGCGAACGTGCCGCCAACTTCCTTTCCGCATCACCAGTGGAATCCATGCTATGAAGACAACGACAACGACTTCGACATCGCAGTGGATCTTCCCAACTTCGACAATGGGCTCGGCAATTGCAAGATCAAGACGCTATACCTATCTCCTTTAGTCAGGAGAAATTGCTCTTGTTTTGTTTTGCTTTTCGTATTTCTTAATGTTTTGAACAATAAACTTTGAAAGCCTAGTGCCTTGCCCGGGAATCATGGCTCGCTTGCAGGGTTATTATCCGTCGTTTATGTATTTTCATTTAATAAATTCGTTGGACTTTTGCATTCGATTGTTTGTTTTCTTTTTTATCACCCCTTCAAAAGCTATGTGTTTCTTACACACCCACGTGATACACCGCGAATCACTCCGAATCTCGTAATAACCTATGCTATTGCTAAATATGACTTCGATAATCCGATCTACCAAGCCAAGACGAAAGTGAGGAAGATTGTGAAGTGCCAAGAGAACTTGCCGAGCACACAAGAAGAGCGAGTTATACCCACACGAAGAGCAAGTCGAGGTTGTGAATTGGGTACGACGAAGATGTAAAAGAGATCAAGATAGGAGCGGGTCTTGAGAACAGTGTTAAAGAAAGATTGATGCAGATGCTACGAGATTATATTGAGGTTTTTGCTTGGTCATACGAAGACATGCCGGGTTTAGACGTTGATATTGTGGTACACCGACTGCCGACAAAAGAAGGTTTTCTCCCAAGGAAATGTATGTCTGTCGATGCGCCCCGAGATGTCGAGAAAATCAAAGCGGTTATGAAACAGTTCAATGTCGGTTTCTTAGCTGTTACTTCTTATCCACAGTGGGTTGCAAACGTGGTGCCCATACCTAAGAAGGATGGTAAAGTTCGAATGTGTGTGGATTACAGAGATCTGAACAAAGCAAGTCCGAAAGACGATTTTCCACTTCTCATATTGATGTTCGTTGACAACACCGCCAAAGATAAGGTTTTCTCCTTCATGGATGGTTTCTCCATAATCGATCAAAATGGCTCCCAAGACATGGAGAAGACTACTTGCTATACGTGGGGCACTTTCTGCTATAAGGTTATGCCGCTTGGTCAAGAACGCAGCGCCACTTATCGTCTATGGTGACATTATTTCATGACATGATTCATCACGAGATAGAGGTCTATATCGACGACATGATAGCTCGGTCACAGCATCAAGAAGAACATCTTGATCATCCGAAACTGCTTGACAGTCAAGAAGTCTGATCGAGACTCAATCCTAACAAGTGCACCTTTGGAGTCGATCCGAAAATCTTAGGGTTTTTTGTGGTGGTATTGAAGTTGACCCCGCCAAGGTTAAAGCTATTCAAGAGATGCCACCCCCGCACCGAGAAGGAAGTTAGAGGTTTCGGGCGATTGAACTACATTGCCGATTTATTGCACATCTAATCGCTACTTGAGCCAATTTTCAAGTTACTAAAGAAAGATCAAGTAGTGGAATGGAATGACGATTGCTGTGTCGCTTTTGACAAAATCAAGGAGTACCTATGTAATCCTCTTATCCTGCGCACCGAAGGAAGACCTCTTATCATGTACTTGATGTGCTAGAGAATTCAATGGGTGTGTGTTGGGGCAACATGACGAGTCTGGCCGAAAGAGCATGCAATATACTACCTTAGCAAAAGTTTACCGACCGTGAAACAAGATACTCACAATGAGAAAACTTGCAACGCTTTTGGCTGCTCACGACTAAGACAGATATGTTGACTCACACTACTTTGTTGATTTCAAGATGGATCCGATAAAGTACATATTTGAGAAACCACTCTCTCGAAGAATAGCAAGATGGAAAATGATCTTGACCGAGTATGACATCCAAGACACTTCTTAAAGCGATCAAAGGAAGTGTAGTAGCCGATCATTTGGCTCATCGTCGTAGATGACTATCACCTATGTAGTTCGAATTTCGCAAAGATGTTTTACTAGTTACAGATTGTGAAGAACTGTGCCCGGACGAAGGACCCGAACAAGGATCCCGATGGACCATGGTCTTTGATGGAGCCTCAAACGCACTTGGCAATGGCATTGGCGCCATCATTACATCCCCACAGTGGACATACGCCTTTCACCGCCAGATTATGTTTCAGCCAACAACATGGCCGAATACGGCGTGCATCATGGGTATCAAGGTCGCTATTGACTTAAGAATCAAGTTCTTGCAAGTGTATGGAGACTCAACTTTGGTGATCACATTATGGGCGAGGATATAAGCATCCGAACCTCATTCCGACGAGAGCATGTTCCGAGTTTGATCCCCTACTAAGAGATTACTTTGATCACATCCCACGAGAAGAGAATCAGGCACGATTGGCTACTATGTCATCTATGTTCAAGGTCGATGGGACAACGAGGCTCCCCGGATCATCATTGAGAAGTTCACGAACCAGATATTGTTATGAGCTTGATACGAAGAGAAACCTTGGTACTATGACGTGAAGAGGTATCTTGAGACTCGTGAATATCCCGCAGGGCATCATCAACGATAAGAAGTTCTTGAGGAGATTTGCATCCAAATTCTTCCTCAAAGAACGGCATCTTATACAAGCGCAACCACGACTTGTGCTTATCTACTGTAGACCAAAAAAAGAATACGTATCATGGAAGAGTTACACGGCGCATTTGGTACCCACTCCAAAGGACACACCATGGCTAAGAAGATTTTGAGAACAAAGTTACTATTGGTCCACCATGGAAGTCGATTGTCACCGCTACGCTCGATCTTGTCACAAATGCCGATTTATGCCGACAAAGTGCACGCACTCCAAGACTTTGAATGTCCTAACCTCCTTGGCCTTTGCAATGTGGGCATTGACATGATTGGAGAAATCAAGCCCACCGCTTCCAATGTACATCGCTTCATCCTTGTGGCAATTGATTATTTCACCAAGTGGGTACCCTCGTTCGCATCTGTAAGAATGTTGTGGCTCGATTCATCAAGCACAATCTTATCTATCGATATGGCACTCCCGAAAGGATTATCACAGATAATGGCTCTAATCTCAACAACAAGATGATCACCGAACTCTGCACGCAGTTCAAGATCAAGCATCACAACTCCTCTCCTTATCGGCCTAAGATGAATGGCGCAGTGGAAGCCGCCAATAAGAATATCAAGAAGATCATACAGAAGATGACAGTGACGTACAAGGATTGGCATGAGATGTTCCCATTTGCTCTTCATGGTTATCGCACTACAGTACGGACATCAACAGGGGCAACCCCCTTCTCTCTTGTGTACGGTATGGAAGCAGTCTTATCCATTGAGGTTCAGATACCCGCAACCAGAGTTCTCCAGGACGCAGAGTTAGGCGAAGATGATTGGGTTCAGACTCGGCTTGACCAGATTAACTTGATTGACGAGAAACGACTTGCATCCATCTGCCATGGACAGATCTATCAGAAACGAATGATCAGAGCATTTAACAAGAAAGTCAAGCACCGAGTCTACCAAGTCGGTGATCTAGTAGTCAAGCGCATCATTCTTCCACAAGGTGATCCCAGGGGCAAATGGACTCCCACCTATGAGGGACCATTTGTAGTCAAGATGATTTTCTCGGAGCTATGATACTTAGCACCATGGATGGTGAAGACTTCTCACACCCGTGAACGCAGACATAGTCAAAAATACTACGCATGAAGGGACCCGCTAGGTCGACTGACCTAGGCAAAAGTAAGATCCCGCGAACCAAAAGGGTTCGGGCAAAAGTTAAGGATATATACAAAAGATGTACACCAAGTCGAAAACCCGAAAAGGCGGCTTGGGCAAAAAGGGTATCCTAGACCGAAAACCCAAAAGGGCGGTCTAGGCAAAAGTTAGGATTTAAGCACGACTATGTCTCTTCCAGATCACCCGCCTGCACTACTATCGATTCAAGATTCAAATGGCGAAAATCAATTCACTCACTTTCTACTGACAGCAAGGAGATGAGATAGTTGAAATATATGAGTACTAGCATAGTTGGAACTTAACGAGATTGTTTCCGCATAGCTTTTCACTTTTCTTGTGTATAAACTACTTGGCCATACGCCACCTTCCAAATAAATACAGATTCTTTCTTTACAATTTTCACTATTGTCGTTTGCAATAAGTCCAACGTTTGTTTTGAATGACTATACGCATTTGACAATAAGAATCTAATCACAAACATGTGAAAAGTGAACAAACAAAAGTAATTACTACAGGCTCCAGGAATTGAGATGACAACAAAGGTCACCAAAAACATTCCCCCGCAGAACATAATCTCCGTAGCAGTGTCACTCACAACAAACCTTCCCCAGCAGAGTATATGTTAATCCACGAGCGGATTCCACTCAACTAAGCAATGTTACATCGGCCCAAGCAAGAACACTTCATCCCCACCAAGGTATTTATTATCGCAGAATATCTCTCAACACGTCCCTTTTCCCCGGCGTCACAAACTTGGTCGATAGTGCACCGGAGGAAACCTACACCTTTATTCCCCAGAGATTACAACGGGCTCCATCCTTCTAACCAGCCTCCCAAAGAACCATCAAACGCTCTCCAATGAGATCTACACTCAAAATCCCCAGAGCCCTAATTTTTCCCAACAGGATCTACATACAAGATCCCCAGCATTGCCTCCCGACTCTCCCAGGTCTATGTATGGCATCTCCAACAACGAGTTTCTCAATCTCTACCTTCCTCAACAATATTTAGGCCCAAGACTTGGTCAGATAGTGCATCGGAGGGATCGAAGTTCTTTTCTTCTCAGTATCTCCATCCTCAAGCAGAAGTCGAGGATCTCAAGCAGAACATCCGCATCTTCTTCAAGATGGATATGTTTTGAAATACCACAACATCTACCATTCATACATTACTCATAAAAGTCATAATTTGTGCATATGTCATTCATATACATTATCATGCATCATACTTTGCATAAGACTAACAAATATTCTATCAAAGTTTCTCTTGTTTTTTTTTTTCCAAAAACAGGTGAAAGTCACTTCTGACGCAAACAGGTCCAGGATTAAGCCCCGAATCTCGACGGGAAAACTATCGAAGACCGCCTTAGTTGTCCTCCGACAATGGTCCAGATTAAGCCCGAATCTCAACGGGAAAACTATCTGAACGACCGCCCTCGTTGTCCTCCGACAACGGATCCAGGATTAATACCCGAAGCTAGACGGGAAACCCTATCCGAACGATCACAAGTTATCCTCCGATAATGCGGATCAATACCGATGCACAACAGGACGATATCCACATTTTTCCAACTACTACCTCCTCGAGTAATCAAGACGAAGATCTATTCGACCCTCTTATTATCAATAAGAATTACAGTAGTCTAGACGTTGCCTCGATGGCATCTTAAGCCCATCTCCGACTACTTGTCAACATTTCTCCGCTTTCGAGTCGATATTTGGTTAAAAATCAATACAAATCAATAACTTCATTCAAAGATGAGCACGAAGTCTAACATACGACTCCCTCCGGATGGCATCTTAAGCCCATCTCCGTGCTCCTTCCAGAAACGTCCACAGAGCCTAGCGTACGGCTCACTCCCCAGCATCAATCTTTCCAGATGGCATCTTAAGCCCATCCCCATCAATTTTCCTATTCAGACGACATTCTCGAGTCTAGCATAAGACTCATCCCCTAGCGAAGTCTCTGCCTTCTCCAAATGGCATCTGTAAGCCCATTCCCGCATCATCAGCCAACAGCGAGTGCAAATTTTCAGGTGTACTCGAGTGTTCAATCATCTTCTACCTCCGTGTCACGAAGATGGTGTGTCAATCTACCCTTCCAAAGACAAGAAGATTGAACAGGGCAGTACCCCAAAATTTGCCCTCCATCTTCTCAAGACATTTCATACATCCATACTCAAGGATTCCTCAAAGAGTTGATCAGACAAACTCTCTCCTAGACAATCAACCCAAACTAGGGTTTGGCAATTCTCAGCTCAAGATGGACTTCCAACATCTCCAATGGTCTTCATGCCTCCTCATATGCTTCAAAGATTCTCCATGTCAAGTTTCAAGCCCCACAAGTCAAATTTCCTCAGACAATTGCTCAGATGGTTGAAAATCGGTTGTATTGACACAAAGTCAATCGTGGTCAACATACAACAAACTTCATAATTTTTGGTCAACATCCTCATTTTTAAGTTACATTCATCATTTGATCAAGGGTTGATCATGATTCATCAAGAAAACTCAAGATTTGCTCAAAAGTCAAACTTTCTAAATTAGGGTTTCTAGGTGAAAAGTCAACTAAACTTTGACTGATCATAACTTTCTCATACTTTCTCAGAAATTTTTCCACCACCTCTTGTTTTGAAGGAAATTCAATTCTCTACAACTTCATGTCTCACAAGAATGTCCAAAAAATGCTTCATTTGAGAGGTATGGCTCAAAACATTACAGGTCATCTTCAAAGTCAACAAAAAGTCAACATTTTGTTTTGCGGATATATTGAGCATGGAAACTCCAATTGAGATGAGACCAAAACGGTTTGTTAGAGGACTCTTAGAGCTTTCCAAAAAGTCCAAGAACACTCAAAAATGTGTAAAAATGAGCAAGATACACTATTCAGAAGTTGGGCAATTTTGGACAATTACATAAAAGGACATTTTGGTCAAAATGCAAAATTTTCCAAATGGGCCTATAATCTTTTGATCCAAACTTGCTCATGACATTATTTGTGACCCATAAATTCTTGGCCATGGCAATTTTCTATTTTATTGATTTATTTTTGAATTTTAAATCATTTAATTCAAAATTAAATTATATAAAATATGAAAATAAAGTATTTTTTCAAAAGGAATGATTTTATATCATGCTTGAGGTCCAAGAAAGCCCATGAATCTTACCAATTTCGTGCTAGCCTCTACATTGATGAGAAGATCAAATTTTTGCCAATATTTGATTTTATTTGAAAAAATATAAATGCACATTGATGATCCAATCTTTTTCCTTGGTTTTTCCTCTCTCAAACTCTTCTATAAATACCAAGCAAGTCAGACAAGCGATTTAAACCCTAGCCCTTACAACAACCAAAACTTTGGCAAAATTTTTCAAGAATCCTCAAAATTCAATTTTGATTTTCAAGTTTCACCAAAGCCATCCATCCAAACGTGTTCTAGGGTTCCAAAGAATCTAAACCACCTCTTGCTCGAAGCCAGATCGCCCTGAATCGTGCCAGCAAGCTCTCACCGGTTTGGTAAACTCACAAATTCGATTTCCTTTTTCCATGCGTTATAATTGTTTTTGTGTATTTGAATGGATTCAGGACATCAAATAGATCAGGAATGATGCATCACATGCGAGCATACACGTAGAAGTCACCAATTGCCATTGTTAGGGTTCGAAGGACTGTTTGAATCGAACTGATCGATACAGGCACTTTTAGCCAAAACTGATACCACCATTGGACTCAGGAGGGTCGATTTAGGGGGGTAGGGTACCTTAAAGTTTTTTATTTTGCGTATTTCTTAAGTTTTCAGGTTTGAACAATCAGAGAAGACGACCGGAGCTAGGGCTCTGCGTGCTGACCGTTGGACTCCCGAGGCATACGTGGCGTATCGGCGCTTCCTGATTCGTTCTCTCTTTCCAACTGGACCCCACGCGAGCTGACTGTGTTTCAAATATTCCCAGGACGCGTCATCATTCATATGTTATTGATTTCTGCTTTCCCAACACCAAACGCCACTTGGCCTAGTGGTAAAGACGCTGCCTGTTCAAAGATCCTCTCCAGGGTCATCAGTTCGAGCCAGCCTGGGACCTGGTTTTGTTTTCTTTTTCCAAACTCAAACTATTTTCTTATTTTTCCATATTTTCTTATTTATTTAATATTTTCATGCTATTTTAATTTCTTTTCATATTTTTATTTCATGCATTAAAAATCATCAAAATATTTTTTCCTTTTGCATTTATTTTCTGAAAATACTTATTTAATTAATAAAATTAAAAAATACAATTTTGCATGCATATTTATTTTTATTCTTAATTTAGCATTAAAATCAATTTTAATTAGTTTTTAATTATTAAATTGCATCTAAAAAATCCCAAAAAATTATTTTAGCATATTTATGTTATTTCCAGCATGTCATATTTTTCTCATTCAAAAACTTGCATTTTTACTAATATTTTCTTCTTATTCAATTTCATCGTATTTTCCGATTTTCTTATCTTTTCACAGGTTGTTCCGTTTATTTTCTTTTATCGTTTTCTTTTCCAATAATGTAACTGTTCATGGGATGTAATAGTTTAAATTAGGTTTTTATTTTCCAAGTTTAAATTATGTATCTGCCCCAAAGCCATGTAATAGCGTAGGACATTTATCTTTCCGCATCTTTACATTCCGCATTTTAATTTCCGCACCCTATAAACTGCTAGTAATTAGGCGTGTATGGCAAGATAAAATTGAACATAGCCCATTAATTTTCAAGATAAAATATCTGAAATCAACACACTCTTTCACACATGCACCCCTTAGGGTAATTCTCTCTCGTTGCCTTTACGAATTCAAATGGTCATGTCCCTCGAACGTAGAGGTATTCTAGCACCGTTGCCTTCAAACAAATCATCATAGTCCCTTCGATACAAAGATCATAAGACCCACAATGTCGCCTACGAATACATGATCTTGACCCTCGATTGTCGCCTACGAAAAATGATGATAGTCCCTTCGAATGTGCTAGGATACTTCCTACAAGTTGCTTTCTATGACCATCCGATGTCCCTTCGAATGTCCCGCTTACATCCAATGAATGGAGTTACCTACCAACTAATGGTATGGATAGCGCTATTCTAAAAGAACGAAATTTTAGTAGGTAATAAGACTTTTAGCTGCTTGCTCAAATCAAAATACTTTTCACACCTCACACTTTTATCAAAGTTCAAACTCTTTTCAAAACAAAACATTTCCAAACACTTTGTATACATTCCTACATGAATCATTACAAAGTCAAAGCGAAATGCCTTTTCAAAACATTTTGTCAAACACACAGAAAGCACAATTTTAAAGTGATCTAAGAGCAACTAAGAGCCCCTAGATAACTACGGATGGAAAGGGGTGCTAATACCTTCCCTTTTCATAACCTTCTCCCTTACTCAGAGTCTAACGAAGGTCTTTTTCTGTACTTTTACCTTCCCTTAATTGGATAAAAATAAAAGTCGGTGGCGACTCTTGCTATCCGCACATTTGCGATACAAAACCTACAAAGTCAGTTCACCGTGTTACACTTGTGTGTTGGAATAAGGTGGAGCTTGAGATAGTTATCTACCATTGATTGATTTTACCTACAATAATAGTTTTCATTCGAGTATCGGTATGGCTCCGTTTGAGGAATTATATGGTAGGAGGTGTTGGACATCGTTGTGTTGGTACGAATCAGGAGAAAGTGTTGTGATTGGACCGGAAATTGTCCAACAGACTTCAGAAAAGATTAAGATGATTCAGGAGAAGATGAGAGTTTCTCAGATTCGTCAGAAGAGTTATCATGATAAGAGGAGGAAGGATCTCGAGTTTAGTGAAGGAGATCATGTGTTTATGCGAGTTACTCCGATGACTGGTATTAGTCGGGCTTTGAAGCTAAAGAAGTTGACTCTGCGCTTTATTGGTCCATTTCAGATTTCCAAGAGAGTTGGAAAAGTTGCTTATCAGATTGCTTTACATCCGTTGCTTGCGAATCTGCATGATGTCTTCCATGTATCTCAGTTGAGGAAGTACATTGTTGATCCGTCTCATGAGATTCAGGTAGACGACATACATGTACGAGATAATTTGACTGTTGAAACGTTACCTGCGAGAATTGAGGATTGGAAGTTGAAACAGTTGTGAGGTAAAGAGATAGCTTTGGTTAAAGTAGCTTGGGGAGGACCAGCAGGTGGAAATGTTACTTGGGAACTGGAAAGCCAGATGAAAGACTCTTATCGCGAACATTTCGTCTCAGGTATGTTTTCGAGGACGAAAACTCTTTTAGTGGGGGAGAGTTGTGACACCCCAAATAATTCAATTATTAAATACTAAACTTTAAAAATTCATAACTTTCAAACCGTAAGTCCGTTTTAGTCGCCGTTTTGGACGTTGTTTCTTAAATTAAATACTCTATTTTATAAAATGAAGAAAATTATAATTAATGGATTTTATTTTGAAAAGAGCCATTTTCCGATTTGTGAACTATGGTAGTTTTAGGAATGGTGGATGAATTGGTTTAGATTGTTCTGACAGGTTGAACAAAGATTGATGCTTATGTGTTGTTTTCCTTGTTGTTTATTCATGATTGTATTGATATCATGTGTTGTTGTCGATGTTGTATATACATGATGATTGTTGATCTCAGTTGTTGTTGTATATACTGGTGATAGTCTTACTAATTGAAGGGTAAGCGTTTGGCATATTTGTGCTTTGTGATGATTTATTTTATGATTATGTTGTTATCATGTGATATGTTGGTGTTGGCTAAGTGTGGAATATGTTGAGTGATCATATTCTGTTGATTGAATGTTGCATGCCTTTATTGTGCATGCATAAGCATTCTGGTGATGGTTCATTCCCATTGTGTGGAGTTGGACTTGCAGAGCCAATAACCGTACCCAATGGATAGTGGTGGTGAGGATAGATTCTTGACCCAGTGATGTATGGGCGAATCATTGATTGACGCTGTTTTCTGAGATGTAAACAGAACAAGGTGTGAACTTGGTTAACGTTTGGTACCACATGCATAAAGTATGCATTGCATATGAAATTGTAACATGTTAGGATGATTTCCAGTGTTAAAATTTCATTGATTGTTATATTTGCATAATGATCTGTGTGAAATGCATTTGTGAACTGAAATATGATTATGTTAATCATAGTGAACTAATATATTGAATTATTCTGTTGTATTTAAAAATGTATAATGCATTATATATTGAAAAGAGATCTCACCCTTACTTTAATGATTTCATATTAACGTTAGCAGCTCAGGAGTCGGTGAGGATGGCTTATAGAGCTGTGTCTTATTTTTATCCGCGTGTCAGTGTCATGCTCTGGTAGTTGTAACACTGGGGGAAACGTCTAGATAAGAGTTTTGTTTTAGACTCCATTGGTTTTGATTTATGTTGGGAATACTTATTAATTAAAGTTATTCCGATTTTTGTGATATTTTTCCGCTGTGTAGAACGTGATGTTAATTTGAATAGTTTATTTTAATAATTCCTTCAGCAAATCATAATTACTGTTCGATTTGAGGTTTTATATTTATTATGAATTGTGACATCCCTATTTTCCATGTTACTCTGATTTAATTAATATATTCGCGGGTTATTTAGAAGGGGAGTTACAATAGTGGTATTAGAGCATAGTCGGTCGTTGTGACTAGTGTCTTAATGTTATTATCCCTTTGTACGCAACAAGTGTGTACAACACTGTCGGTACTTGTTGCTTTTCTGATTTCTTATTGCAGGAGTAGTGTGAAACTAAGTGGGGGAGATTAGATGCTTCCCGGATATGTTCCGATTGTAAGTAATTGGTACGAGGAACTGCTTGAGAAGACAGTGTAAGAGTGGTTAGAGTTGTTGGAATCGTTTGGACCGTGAGTCATTGTTGGAAGTGCAAAAAGGCGAGTACGATTCTGAGAACAGAAAGTGTTGGTAATGATGGTTTATACTCCCGTATGATTATCGGATGTCTATTGACAAATTGAGGACTTGATCACCGTTAATCTCTTGTTGATAGTAGACGAAATCGTATTGGATGGTATACAATTGTCTTGCTATTTAAATGGGGCATATAGTAATGAATATGAATGAAGTTTGGTAGAAGCTTGTGCACCATATGAGTTGACGAAGACTCTAATAAGAACAATAAATTAAGATGGATGAGCAGAGTTGCGCAGCTGTAAATGATGGTGTTGTGGTGTTTATGTTGTATTCTTCGACGGAAGTGAAAGGAAAAGCTAAGGGGTATGAATTGCCGGTGGTGAAGAATGGTTGGGATTTTTCTCCGATTTAGTGGTTTAGAAATGGATTGAGTTGGATTGCAAGCTGCTATCAAAACTGCATATTTTGGTTCTGCAGGTCGCAGGAACCGGTTCCCATGTGGGAGGAACCGGGTTCCTGGTACAAAAACCAGGGAGATGGAATTCTGGGTTGTTGGGAACCGGTTACTCTTGGGGAGGAACCGGGTTCCCAGTTCAAAATTTGTAAGGAAACCAATAATCTTGGTGGGAACCGGTTTCCAGTATGGAGGAACCGAGTTCCCCATAGTAAAATCCAGAGAGCGTGTTTTTGAGGAATGTGGTAACCGAGTTCTCCCTGGGAGGAACCGGTTACCACTGCGTTAATTTCCAAAAATGTTTAAAACTTTAAAAACTCATATTTTCTAAATTGTAACTCCGATTCGAGTGCAGTCTTCTGCAATATTTCTTAAATTAAAAAATACTATCTCATAAGATAAAGAAAAATATCATTTTATGGAATCTATTTTAAAAAGAGTCGAATTCCCGATTTTTGTAAACTTGGTAGTTTGGAAATGGTGAATGAATTTCCAGAAGTGTTTCCGGAAGATGTTAGTAAGTTTCCACCTGAGAGAGAAGTGGAATTTACTTTAGATTTGATTCCTGGAACTAGTCCGGTGTCGATGGCGCCTTATCGCATGTCGGCATCTGAATTATCTGAATTGAAGAAGTAGTTGGAAGAATTACTAGAGAAGAAGTTTATTCATCCTAGTGTTTCGCCGTGGGGTGCTCCTGTGTTGTTGTTTAAGAAGAAAGAGGGTTTGAGGAGACTGTGTGTTGATTACCGACAGTTGAACAAAGTTATAATCAAGAATCGGTATCCATTGCAGAGGATTGCTGATTTGATGGATCAATTGGTTGGAGCTTGTGTATTCAGTACGATTGATTTGAGATCGGGATATCATCAGATTCGTGTGGAGATGGAGGATATTCAGAAAACTGCATTTAGAACGAGGTATGGACATTATGAGTATCCTGTTATGTCATTTGAGGTTACTAATGCACATGGTGTTTTCATGGAGTATATGAACAGGATATTTCATCCGTATCTTGATAAGTTTATGGTAGTCTTTATTGTTGACATTCTGATCTATTCGAAGAGTGATGAAGAGCATGCAAAACATCTTAGGATTATGTTGGAATTGTTGAAAGAAAAGAAGCTGTATGCGAAGTTGTCCAAGTGTGAGTTCTGGTTGAGTGAAGTAAGCTTTCTTGGTCATGTGATTTCCAAGAATGACATTGTTGTTGATCCTACGAAGATAGAAGCGGTATCTCAGTAGGAAGCGCCGAAGTATGTTTCTGAAATCCGTTGAAGAGCAAAATTGTGATCTCTACCTTCTTCATGGAGTTCTTCACCACTGAAGCTCAGATTGTTGCAATTCGTTATGTTGGCTATGATTCCACCGAATTGATCGGTAGTTACATCGTAATCCATGAAGGCTTGATCCAAAACTCTCATCAGGGCCTCTCGATGGGCTTCAAAATTTAAAAGCAAAGAGAGTATTGAGATTTTGGAAGGAGTTTGCATCAGTTGATCCACAACTTTGTAATCACTCTTCTTGATCAGCTTAGAATTTCATCAAAGTCGGAATTGATATTGGTTCCATCAGAAGGACCAATATTTAGTTCTGGATAACCAACAGGAATTCCCATAGGATTCGAAACAGGTACATCAACAAGATTTTTCCTTGTTGTAGGAGCAATAGGCTGCTTTGGTGGTAACGGGGTATGCACACGCCCAATCCAAGTTGCTCGTCCTACTTCGGCGATGTTAACTACGGATGAAAGAGTAGGTATGGGTATTTCCTTCCCATTTTCCATCATGGTTGCATTGTACTGATAGGGAACTATTTTTTCATAGTCATAAGGAATAGGTCCAGGCAGACATATGATCAAAGGAGAGTCAGGAATCCTTGGACTATTGTATTTGATCTTTATGAACTCAGACATATTGAATGAGGAGTGATAGTATTTACTTCATGAGTAACCGAGCTGATATCTGAGACTAAAATCTCATGCAGATAACACCCTATCACATTTACATCATTATCATTTATATCGCTGAAAATTTGAATGTCGCCAATGTAAATTAACTGTTGAAGATCTACTTTTACAGTAGAACATCCACGAGAATCTTCAGAACAAATTCTACAAGATTTGTAGTCATGTTGAGCAAAACCACCCATTATGCGGTATGTGGCATGCAACTGTGTTAGATCTGCTCTTACCAAGTTTATGTTGGTGACTTGGTATCATTCTGAATATCTAGCTATTAAATTCACAGCGTGCCCTCCATGATTAGGTAGCGAATTTACATGTACATTTGGATTCGTATTCCTGAAAGAAAGAAGGTTAGCCCTAACCAGTCTTTTTACTTCAGCTTTTAGGGATATACAGTGTTCGAGATTATGGCCTGGTGCCCCTTGATGAAAAGGGAAAGACACATCATCTTTGTACCACCAAGGTAATTTATAGAGTACTAGAGGTGGCTCTCTTGTTTAAAAAAGACTCTTCTCAACCAAGGCAGGATATAATTTCGAGTAAGACATCGGAATTGGATCAAAGTGCAAAATTCTAGGAGCACGATTTTGATTGTTGTTGAATGGTTGAGCCTGTTGTCGAGGCTGCTGATTTTGTTGAAATTGTGGGGAAGTTGTACTAACAACGGGTGCGACCACAGCTACCTGTTGTCAGAGATTAACATTTTTCCTGGGTCTCCCTTGGGATACCATTCAAATGTCTTGTTCTTTCTTCTTCGGGAAACCAGTTCGAATTCCCTTGGTTCCGTTTGAAGATCCAACTTTTCTAGTTAAGCGTCCTGCTCGGACTCCTTCTTCTAATCGCATCCCCATGTTTACCATTTCGATAAAATCACTTGGAGCACTGGCGATCATGCGTTCGTAGTAGAAAGGACCAAGAGTATTCAAGAAGATCTTGGTCATTTCTTTTTCTTCTAACGGTGGATTGACTTGGGCATTAATTTCCCTCCATCGTTGGACGTACTCTTTGAAAGTCTCCTTTTCCTTTTGAGACATTGATCTGAGTTGATCTCGATCTGGAGCCATATCCAAATGTTGTCGAAGATTGACATTTTTCCTGGGTCTCCCTTGGGATGCCATTCAAATGTCTTGTTCTTTCTTCTTCGGGAAACCAGTTCCAATTCTCTTGGTTCCGCTTGAAGATCCAACTTCTCTAGTTAAGTGTCCTACTCGGACTCCTTCTTCTAATCGCATCCCCATGTTTACCATTTCGATAAAATCACTTGGAGCACTGGCTATCATGCGTTCGTAGAAGAAAGGACCAAGAGTATTCAAGAAGATCTTGGTCATTTATTTTTCCTCTAATGGTGGATTGACTTGGGCAGCAATTTCCCTCCATCGTTGGGCGTACTCTTTGAAACTCTCCTTTTCCTTTTGAAACATTGATCTGAGTTGATCTCGATCTGGAGCCATATCAAAATGTTGTTAGAGATTGACATTTTTCCTGGGTCTCCCTTGGGATACCATTCAAATGTCTTGTTCGTTCTTCTTCGGGAAACCAGTTCCAATTCTCTTGGTTCCGTTTGAAGATCCAACTTTTCTAGTTAAGCGTCCTGCTCGGACTCCTTCTTCTAATCGCATCCCCATGTTTACCATTTCGATAAAATCACTTGGAGCACTGGCGATCATGCGTTCAGTAGAAAGGACCAAGAGTATTCAAGAAGATCTTGGTCATTTCTTTTTCTTCTAACGGTGGATTGACTTGGGCAGCAATTTCCCTCCATCGTTGGGCATACTCTTTGAAAGTCTCCTTTTCCTTTTGAGACATTGATCTGAGTTGATCTCGATCTGGAGCCATATCCAAATTGAATTATACTATTGAATAAAAGCTTCGCCTAGGTCGTTGAAACTTCGAATGTTGACACTATCTAATCCAATATACCACTTAAGAGCGACACCAGTAAGATTGTCTTGGAAGTAGTGAATGAGAAATCGATGATTATCGTTATGAGTAGACATCTTCCTAACATACATCGTAAGATGAATTTGCGGGAAAGAGTTGCCTCTGTATTTCTCAAAGTCGGGGACTTTGAACTTGGCTGGTATTCTCACTCTAGGAACCAGACACAGATCATGGGCATTTTTCCCAAACAAATCCTTTCCACGGATTGTCTTGATCTCTAACTTTATTTTGTTAAACTGCTCCTAGAGATCTTCCATACGGCCACGAGAATTCGTGTTGTCACCAAGATCATGATAAACTTTGTTGTTCGCAATAGCATGAACCACATAAGCTAAATTTGTCATAATCGGTTGAGAAACCGACATAGTGACTTGAGGAAAGGTTACTCCGTCCTGCAGAGTAAACGTTGAATTCTGCAAATTAGGAACCTCAATTGTGGTTTCCGTTATGTCATAAGTATTTTGACGAAAATATACGTCGAAATTGAAAGGAATTCCCCAAGGGTAACCCTCTAGCATAGTGAAAAGTGGATTACTAACTACAATAGTAGGAACTGGAGTAGTAGTGATTTTGAAATCATTGTTGCTTGAATTTAACTGTTAGGTGTTGATTGTTGATTCTGCGCAGCTACAAACGAGCTTACCAAGCGCTGAGTCTTTCCACTTCCTCTTGAAGTGTGGTAACTGTACCATGAAGTTCAATATTCCCTTGTTCGAAATCTTTCGTTGTTTTCCTTCTATTTGCGTGAGTATTGTATTTGCGAGTCGATTGTGAGCATAGTCGAGAAACTCTAAGACGCGACAGCTTGACGATCTCTGGAGAAAATTCCAAAAGATAAGACTCTAAATAAAAAAAACTCAAAATGCAAAGAATGATGCATGATTATGAATGCAAAGAGAAAATAATTTCCAAAGAATTTATGGTAAAATAGAAATTTCTTGCAAACATTTGGATGGAAAACTCTCATTTTATTAATATTTAAAAAGAAGATTACAACAAGTTTTTTGGAGCATAGCTGTTACAATTATAAAGTAAATGATAAATAAAAGCTAAACTATACGAATTAAGCATCTTCGTCTAATGAAGAACCAAATGCTTGATGTAGATTCAACTTCAAGATTTCTTTCCCATAGTAAGCTTTCAATTCAGCTTTCTCGGCTTTTAGCTTGCTAACGACTTTTTTCCACTCGTCAGGAGCAGGATTACCATTCGTCAATTCTTCAAGCTTTCTTTTCCTTTCTTTGATGTATTTCTTGATTGCTTCGTCCTTTCGACGAATTGTCTCATCTTTCTCCATTAGCCATCCATCTTGAAAGTAGAGCGTTTTTTCATGATCTTTGACCTGCTAGTTAAGCTTTACATTCTCAGAGTTAGCTTTAAGAAATTTGTCTTCCAAAGATTATTTCTCTAGCCTCATCTTAGCCAAAGCTTATTGGTATTCTCCTATAGTGTCAATGGGAGTGGTGGTCGATTTAGATACCACTAGGAACATGGGTTCTTAATAATCATAAGGCATTCGGAATTCCTTCTCTCTTTTCTTTACCCAAGAGGTGTAGATTTCCATTGCTACACAATTCTTTGCATCGCCTTTTTCTTTCCTTCAAATGTAATGCCAAGCTCTTATCATTCTGGCTTTCAAACCTTGGGAATAGCTTCTGCACTACTTCCTAAATGGCCAGGATGGGTTATATGTTCTACAGTCACTCAGCTTCGCTGGTTCCCTTGAAAGCAAAAATGCCTTCGCAATTAACTTGCTAAACACAATTACCCCCAAGACAACCTCCACTGAGTGAGGGATCTCAAATTAACTTAGTGAGTAATGAGACTTCTTGTAAGTTAATATGACTATACCCCCACCTAATTCTTAAAATGTTTCTTAAGTCTAGGTTAGGATTTTTTTTCCATCCGATGAAATCACGAGTAACGGAACCCAACACAGAATAAAGAAAAACAAACATATGGACAAATAAAGCCTAACCCTTTTTTTTATTTTTTGAAAACAAAAAAGGCTTGGCACTCCCCAGCAGAGTCGCCATTTTTCTTAGAAATAAAAGCTTAGCATTCTCCCCAGCAGATTCGCCATTTTTCTGTTCACGGTAAAAAGTGATGTACGAGGAAATCGAATCGGAATTCGAATCTCAGGCTCAAAATAATTTACTCTTTTGATTTTTTTGTTTTAAAAGATTCCGCGAGCATCAAGCTTTATTGTTTCCAAACAAGAAAAGAAGATGGAAAAGCGAAAAGCTGAAATACCCTAAATAAATAATGATATGCGATGCGACTAGCGTGAACTAGACGCAATGCATTGGGGAGAGACCTGAGTAAGAGGGTTGGTTATATTAAAGGAAGGTATTAGCACCCTATATATCTATAGTTTTCTATAGAAACTTTTTTATGCATATTTTTGTATGTTTGTGTGTTTTATTTGCTACTCTATTTCGGGAAAGTTTCTCCTTTGGGTTTTAAGAAAGGTAGGTTAGGCAGGGTCCTAAGTTTTGTTATTATTATGCTCGCAACGATCATTGGGACCCTCTGCATACCTATCCCCTAGTGGGAATCATAGAATTTGTAGCTCAAATCTAAGGGAACTAGGGTTTAGTTGGTTTGAGGGAGAAAGAAGTATGCTCGCCAAGGATGAGACCTTGTGCCTACATATTATCAAACGGAGGTTGAGAAAGTCAGAGCAATCGTAGTTCCCACTTATGCTAGTGGAAGCAAAGGGTGATTTTATTAAGAGACAAAAGAAAATGTCATCTTAATGTAAAATGTATCTAATCTATTTCATCACATACATTTTTGAAAGGTTGATTGATTAAATCCTTCATTGTAAGTATTAGGTGTTTTGCTTGAGTGTACAAGCGTTACCACTTACAAGTTAAGAAATATGTTTGAAAATATGTTTGAATCTTTAATTGTAAGCATTGGGCATTTTTCTTGAGTGTACAAGCGTTTCCACTTACAAGTAAATATGTTTTGTTTGAAAAAAGTGTTTGAAAAAGTGTTGATTTGTATGTGATGTTATAGAAGAGATATTTCTTCCATAGTTATGATACATGTCTAAATATCTAGGAGAAATTGATTATTGATTAGGGGGATGCTTTTAAGAAGCCCGTGGGTCCTTGTATTCTAAGCCCAAATGAGGCATTCCGAGCTCCATCGAGGGTCATTGAGGGTCCTTGTATTGGGAGCCCAAGAGAAGGCTATAGGGTATGGCTGACTTGGCTTTAAGACTGATTTCACTGGAAACCATCATCTTAGAATTCAAGAGTAATTTCACCGGGAAATCATACTCTTAGGGTTCTATCCTAGCGAAGGTGATTCTTTGTATTGGAAGCCCAATAGGAGGCTGCTAGAGATTTCCAGATCTCGTTCTTGTATGATGCCCAAGAGAAGGCTAAACTCAGCGAGGGAGTTCTTTTGTACGAAGCCCGAGGGGAGGCTAACTCAATAGGGGAGTTCTTTTGTATGAAGCCCAAGGGAAGGCTAACTCAATAGGTGAGTTGTCTTGTAAAAAGCCCAAGAGGAGGCTACGGGGAACCTTGTTGTTATACTAGTTGTTGTGACATAAATAAACATGAACAAGTATATGAACAAGTATATATATGACAAAGGATGTGTGTGCATTCACAAGATTTTTTGAAGGAAATATATAAACAAGTGTATCAAACAAGCAATTAAAGCAAGTGTAACTTGGATATATACAAATGATGTGTGAAAATTTAAACAAGTGTTTAAAACACGAAGATAAGCTGGTATACTTAGATATATACAAAGGAGTGGGAATTATAACTTAAGGGAGTGTTTCTTATTGAGTCAGAGTCAGAAAATGACATAGAAGATTTTGAAGATGAGTCAGAATCTGAGGTTTCAGAAGAAGAGTCAGAGTTAGAAGATGACTCTAAAGTTGAAGACAAGTCAATCCGAAGGTGATTTTGGGTCTGAAGAAAAGTCAGAAGTTGAAACTTCTAAAGAAGAATCAGAAGATGAAACTTCTGAAGAAGAAATAGAAGAATCAGAAGATGAAACTTCTGAAGTTAAAATTAGAAGAATCAGAAAATGAATCTTCTGAAGAAGAATCAAAGATGAAACTTCTGAAGAAGAATTAGAAGATGAGTTAGAATCTCAAGGAGATTCTGCTTCTGAAGATGAGTCAGAACTTGAAAGTTATGAAGAAGAGTTAGAGTCAGAAGATGAAGAATCTTCTAGAGACTCTAAAGATGATTCAGATAGTGAATCTAATTCTGATCCAGATTTTGATGATGATCAAAAATCTGGTGGCGATCATGTTTATGCAAAGGAAAACTCTAAAGACGTATATTCTGGAGGACAAGCTTCTGGAAATGATCATGCTTTTGGTGGTAATCATGACAAAGTCCAGAAGGTGATATGGTTCCAGAATCAGAAGGAGATTCTAAACAAATGAGTATTGGAGAAGGTGGAACTTCTGGTGGAAGTAAAAATTTCTGAAGAAATTCCAGAAGGTGATATGGTTCCAGAATCAGAAGGAGATTCTAAACAAATGAGTATTGGAGAAGTTCTCAAGAAGAAAGTGTGTCTGAAGGCTATGAAAGAAGGCCTTGTTATACTTGAATATTTGCAAGGGTGATTGAATATGTACAAGGAATTGAATATGTACACAAAATGGTGGATATGTACAAGGAGATAAATATGTACATAAGAGGGTTGATATATACAAGGAAATAAATATGTACATAAGAGGGTTGGGACTTACACCGTGAGGGAGGCCCATGTGAAAATTGTTTTGAAAATAGTTGAAAATGAAGGTTTTGGAAAGTTAAAAAAACAAAAAGGTCTAAGGGGGATTCGCACCCTGGACCTATGGCAAGAGGCTTAAGCGCGAGCTGGCTGCCACTGGGCTTGAAATATATTCGTCCATTTAACTCACTCCATATAATTATATTATCAACGGATTTTTTGAATTTGAAACAAACAGAAAAATGCACGCATGAACATCATCTTCTCAAACCTTCATCAATCCATGGATTCTTCATTTCTCAATGAAATTAAAAGTTGTAAACATCAAACTTTATCGTTTTGAACCCAGGAATATGATGGTGGTGTTTAAACTAGAAGGCAGAAATTAAAGAGTTCAAATTTTAGCAACTTACCTCTTCAAGTGACAATATGATTCTTGTTTAGAGTGTTTCCAGAAGTGTTATGATGATTACTACAACACCACTGGACCTTATGGAATATATCTGAATGCTTAGCTTGAATTAAAATGGCCTGGATCGTTCCACCCAAGTCCAACTGCATACACTTGGAGTGAGAATCGAATTTGATGTTGGAGATGTTACAAGTCAGTGACGAGTGCTTCGATCACTCCTATGAAGTGTATAGATGGTGTTTGAAGTGAAAATTGCACGAGTGGAATGGAAGTTTGGATGTTAAGGCTCAAAATTGCAATTTATGGAGTTTGGAGGAAATTCTGAGTTTGTCTAGTTTTTAGGCTAGCTTGAGGATTCCAACAACTTTCTAATGATATTTAGAAAGTGTTTGAAGCCTAAGATTGCTCAGAAATTGCAACGCTTGGAGTTTTGCAATTTCTCCAACTTAGAAACTTGAAACTTGAAAAAGAAGAAAGAAAGAAGGAAAGCTTGGTTATGATGCTTTGGTTTGATTTGAGAGTGAAGTAGAGACCTCTATTTATAGGCAAAGAATTTTGGCAAGAAATGGCAAGGATTGGCTTGAAAATTAACAACTTGCCTTAAAGGGCAAGAAAGACATTTTTGCCATAATTGCACATGGAATCCTTTTTTTTAACCATGGTTAAAATTTCAACTTGATCTTATCCTTTTATAATCCAAGATCATCAGATATTTACAAGCCATGACCTATCTTAAATGGTGACAAGGCTTCTAGAAGGAAGATTTTGCAAAAAATGACCTATAATCTTGAAAAAATGACTTGTAAAATATGGTTGTGGAACATTATGTTTCAATCTCAAAACCCTAGCTACACAAAATGTTTTTCCAAGTTCTTGGATATTTTGGAAAGCTTGTAACAAGATCTAAAACTTTCATGTTTTGAGTTTTTCTTGAATCAAAATGGATCTAGGTAAAAAATGGCCATGAAAATGAGAAAAAACCAAGTTTTTAACACTTGAAGTTTTTTCTAAATGTTAGAAAAAAATTCAATCTTGACTTTTTGTTGACTTTTTCATACATTTTGATTTTTTATTATCATGATGGATCATTTGAAATGTATTGATGATTGAAAAAATTTGGATTTGAAAAAGTTGACCAAAAGTCAAAGTTTGACTTTTCTGAACAGTTGAATTTTCATCAGATGATTCAGATTTTCTCTGATGATCAATCATGATATTTGGAATGTTTTGAACCAAGAAATTAGGTCAAGATGTCGCATTGATGATTTTAATATCAATATCCAAGAAATTAAGTCATTCGTTGAGCAAGAAGCCAATGATACACCATCCTCGATCAAAACCCTAATTGGTCAATTCAAGATAGATCTTGAGGAAATGATTGGAATTTGAAGATCAAATGTTGATGATTGATGAAGATATATCAATTGAGGTTAGTGAATACAAAAAACCTAATTTGATCACATCTTGAACATATGAAAATTTGATAAAACCCTAATTTGGCTTCAGGAGCACACACACGATCTATCCTGTTATGAAATTGTTAGTGATGCAATGATGCATATGTGAATGATATATGTGTTATCTTACGTCAAAAATTGGGGTATGATAATGCTGCTTCTTTGTAAGAGGAGATAGATGATCTATATTTCTTGGCAGATTCGTCTTCTAAATAGAGACCTTGGAACTGTGTTCCTTCCGCATCATCAGCAGTGATGAAAGAGAAAGAGGATAAGTGGATTACAAACAAGGCTTGCTCCCCACTTATGGTTATCAACTTTCCATTTGTTACAAATTTTAATTTTTGGTGGAGCATAGACGTTTCTGCTCCAACTTCATGAATCCATGGTCTACCTAACAAACAGCAGTAGGCGGCTTGAACGTCTATAACTTGGAAGGTAACTTGAAAAGTATGTGGACCAATTGTCATCGGAAGGTCGATTTCTCCAATAACAAATTTTCTTGATCCATCAAAAGCTTTGACTACCACACCACTGAATTTCATAGGTGTTTCTTTGTAAGACAAACGAGCGAGAGTTGTTTTTGGCATTACGTTTAAGGAAGAGCCAGTGTCCACTAGCACGTTGGAAAAAGAGTCAAATTGGCCGTTCATAGAGATATGCAGAGCAAAATTATGATCCCTACCCTCTTTAGGGAGTTCTTCATCACTGAAGCTAAATTTGTTGCAAGTCGTTATGTTGGCTACTATTCCACCAAATTTGTCGATAGTCACATCGTGATCTATGAAGGCTTGATCCAAAACTCTCATCAGGGCCTCTCGATGGGCTTCAAGATTTAATATCAAAGAGAGTATTGAGATTTTGGAAGAATTTTACATCAGTTGATCCACAAACTTGTATTCACTCTTCTTAATTAGCTTTAGAATATCATCAAAGTCCGGATTGATACTTGTTTCATTAGATGGACCAGTGTTTAAGTCTGGATTACCAATATGAATTCCTACAAGATTCACAATGGTATATCGACAAAACTTTGCCTAGCTGTATGAGCGATATGCTGCTTTGGTGGCAACGGGGTATGCACACGCCCACTCCTAGCTAATCAACTTACTTCGGAGATGCTAACTACGGATGAAAGAGTAGGTATGGGAACTTCTTTCCTATTTTCCATCATTATTGCATTATATTGGTAGGGAACTGCTTTGTTAGAGTCATAAGGAACGGGTCCTAGTAGACAGATGATCAAAGGAGAAACAAAAACCCTGAGATTGTTTCATATGATCTCTATATGCTCGGGCATATTGAAATGAGGAATGATGACATTTACTTCAGTAGTTACCGAGTTGATATCTGAGACTAAATGCTCATGCGGATAAAATCCTATTATATTTACTTCAGGAGTTACCGAGTTGATATTTGAGACAAAATGCTCATGCGGATAAAATCCTATCCTATTTACTTCATTCTCATTCCTATTTTTGAGGATTCGAATGTTGTCATTATCCATTAGTCGTTGAAGATCTCTTTTCACATTAGAACATCCACGAGAATCTCTAGAACAAATCCTACAAGATCCATAGTTGTGTCGAGCAAAACCACCCATTACACAGAATGTGGCATGCATTTGTACTAGCTCTGCTCTTACCAAGTTTATGTTGAATACTTGATATTGGCCAGGACATCCATACCCCATGTTTACAGCGTGCCCTCCATGATAAGGCAGCAGATTCACTTGTATGTTCGGATTCAAATCCCTAAGAGAAAGAAGATTAGCTCTAACCAATTTTTGAACTTCAACCTTCAAAGATATGCAATGTTCGAGATCATGGCCAGGTGCCCCTTGTTGAAAAGGACAAGACACATAAGCTTTGTACCACCAAGGTAACGTATTAGGCACTGGCAGTGGTGCCCTAGTTTGAACAAGATTTCTCCCGATTAAAGTAGGATATAATTTTGTGCAAGACATCGGAATTGGGTCAAACAGTAAAATCCTAGGAGCATGATTCTGATTATTGAATGGTTGAGCCTTTTGTCGAGGTTTTTGATTCTGTTGTTGAAATTATGGGGTAAATTGCGTATTTGAAGTTGAACTAACAACTGGTGCGATTACGGCTACTTGTCGTCGGTGACTAATGCTTCTTCTTGGTCTCCCTTGGGATACCATTCCAACATCTTATTCTTTCTTCTTTGGGAAACCACTTCCAAATTTCTTGGTTCCACATGAAGATCAAACTTCTTTGATCAAAGTCCTGCTCGGATTCATTCTTCCAATCGCATCCCCATGTTACCATTTCGATGAAAAATTTGGAGCACTGGCGATCATGCGCTCGTAGTAAAAAGGGCCAAGGGTATTTAAGAAGATCTTGGTATTCTCTTTATCGTCTAATGGTGGATTGATTTGGGCAGCAATTTCCCTCCATCGTTGGGCATACTCGTTGAAAGTTTCTTTATCCTTTTGAGAAATTGCTTTGAGTTGGTCTCGATCTGGAGCCATGTCCAAGTTGTACTTATATTGTTGAACAAAAGCTTCGCCTAGGTCGTTGAAAGTTCGAATGTTAGTATTATCCAATCCCATGTACCACTTTAGAGAGGCTCCAGTAAGGTTGTCTTGAAAGTAATGAATGAGAAATTGATGATTATCATTGTGAGTAGACATCTTCCTAGCGTACATCACAAGATGGCCTTGTGGGAAAGAGTTGACTCTGTACTTCTCATATTTGGGGACTTTGAACTTGGCTGGTATTCTTACACTGGGAACAAGACACAGATCGTGGGAGTTTTTTCCAAACAAATCCTTCCCATGGATAGCCTTGATCTCTAGCTATATTTTTTATTGAACTATTCTTGGAGATCTTCCAAACGGCCATGAGGATCCATGTTGTTGCCAAGATCATGATAAACTTCGTTGTTCACATAAGGAATAATGTGAACACCAGGAGCTGAATTTATTACAATTGGTTGAGAAACCGACATAGTGACTTGAGGAAAGGTTACTCCGGGTTGCAAAGTGAACACTGAATTCTGCAAAGTAGGAACCTCAGTTGTGGTTGTCGGTACTAGAGAAGTATTTTTACGAATACCTATACCAAAATTGAAAGTCATTCCCCAAGGGTAATCCTCTAGCATTGTGAAAAGCATATTACTAACTGCGACAACAGAAGCTGGAATAGTAATGATTTCAAAAATCATTGTCGCTTGAATTTGACTGTTAGGTGTTGGTTGCTGATTCTACGCAGCTACCAACGAGCTCACCAAAGCATTGAGTCTTTCCATTTCCTCTTGAAGTGTGGTTACTGTACCACGAAGCTCAATATTCTCTTGTTCGAAATCTTCCATTGCTTTCTTTCTATTTGCGCGAGTATTGTATATGCGAGCTAACTGTGAACGCAGTCGAGAAACTCTAAGACGCGACAACTTAACGATCTTTGGAGAAAATTCCAAAAGATATGACTCTAGATAACAAACTCGAAATGAAAGATGATGCATGACTATGAATGTAAAAGAGAAGAAATGATTTTTCCAAAGAATTTTTTTTTTTTTTAAAAAAAGAGAAATTTCTTGCAAACATTTGAACATAAAACTCTCATTTTATTGATATATTTGAGAAAATATTACCACAATTTTTTTTGAACATAACTCTTACAACAACAAAGCAAATGATAAATAAAAGCTAAACTATCCTAATCAAGCATCTTCGTCGAATGAAGAACCAAATGCTTGATGCAGCTTCATCTTAAGGATCTATTTCCCATAGTAAGCTTTCAATTCAGCTTACTCGGCTTTTAGCTTGTTAACAACATTCTTTCACTCAAGAGCATGAGTGCCATTTGTCAATTCTTCAAGCTTTCCTTTTCTTTCTTTAATGTATTTCTTGATCGCGTCATCCTTTCGTTGAATTTTCTCATCTTTCTCCATGAGCCATCCATCTTGAAATTAGAGCATTTTTTCATGATCCTTGACATGTTTCTTAAGATTTACATTCTCAAAGTCAGCCTTAAGAAACTTGTCTTCCCAAGCATCTTTCTCTAGCATCATCTTAGCCAAAGCTTCTTGGTATTCTCCCATAGTCTCAATAGGAATGGTGGTCGATTTAGATACCACTGGGAACATGGATTTTTCATAAGCATAAGGCATTCAGAATTCCTTCGCTCTTTTATTTACCCAACAAGTGTAGATTTCCATGGCTACATAATTCTTTACCTCACCTTTTTCTTTCCTTCGAATATGGTGCCAAGCTCTTATCATTCTGGATTTCAAACCTTGGGAATCTTCCCTTTCATGATAAAATAACCATCTACTATAATACCAATGAGTTTACTCGAGTTTGCATACCCAAGTTGACGTCTTGCTAAGAAAGGGTTGTAGTTAATTCCTCCTTGTGTACCAATGAGAGGTACGTTGACAGAGTCTCCACAACAGTCAATGATTTCCATCTCATTGTTGTCCAAAGTATACCAATGAATATCCTCATTAGTAAGAGAAATAAGTCTTCGAGGACAATGCCAACCAATTTTGTTTTCTTTGAAGATAGGAGACTTAGGCAAGTGTGAAACAATCCATTTGAACAACAAAGGCACACAACACACAATAATTCCATCTCCTTTACGATTCCTATGATGGATAGAGAAATACGTATCACCAAGAAAAGTGGGAACAGGATTTCCAATCAAAAAGATCCTTATGGCATTGATATCAACAAAGTCTTTGACGTTAGGAAACAAAACCAACCCATAAATATGTAAATCTAAAATAGCTTCAAAAGCTAACATACTACCCGCTTCGGCAAAACTAAAAGCTTTCTCCATTAGAAACTTTGAAGTCCTAAGAGATTTCCTTTAGTGGTCAAGTTTTTGTCTATCTGTAATTTCCTTAAGTGACCATTGCTGCAATGACTTGTGGCTTCGGAATGGCTTCCAAACCATTGAAAGACACTTTATCAGACACTAGGATACCTAAAATATTTGTGTACTCTTCCAAAGTAGGCATCAACTAATAATCAGGGAAAGTGAAACAACGATAAACAAGATCGTAAAATTGAACCAAGGTTTTAAGAAGTCCTTCATCAATGTTAGTGTTCAATATATTTAAAAGAGTTCCATAGAGTTTTCAAAAATCCGAGGGATCTTTTACCAAGGATGTTAACTCTTTTAACTTTTTCACATTAGGAAATCTAAAACTGTATCTCTTGGCATTTCTTCTTCTTAAATCCATCACTCTAACCTAGAATGTTTGCAATGAAAAATTCGCTAAATTCTTTAGAAATTTTATGGAAAGAGAAAAAATGGAAAAATGCATGAATGCATGGATGCCACAAAGATACAAACATGGTTACACACAAAATAGGTTCAAGCGTTCGGAGTCACGAGTATGAGGTTAATGATAAGAACCAAATTTTGGTAAGTACTATGGGTTTAATCACTTGAAAAACATGTTGTACTGATAATACAAGGTCTATGCTTCTCTTTGAAATATTATCGGTTTAAACAACTAACTCGTATTCCAATAATATTTTTCAAGAAAAACTTGTCTGATCGTAGTCTCGCATGGCAACTAATCCAAGTTATACCTGAATAGTTTCTGCACTATATCCTAAATGGACATGATGCATTATGGTTCTACAGCCAACTCAGCTTCGCTGATTAGCTTGAAAAGCAAAAATGTCTTCGCAAATAACTTGCTAAACACAATTACCCCCAAGAAAACCTCCATTGAGCGAGTGATCTCAAATTAACTTCTTAAAGACTGAGACTCCTCGTAAGTTAATAGAATTATACCCCCACCTAATTCTTAAAACATTTCTTAAATCCGGGTTAGGATTTTTTTCCATCACATGAAATCGTGAGTAATAGAACAAAACACATAAAAAATAAAACAAACAAATGCACAAATGAGGCTTAACCCTTTTTTTAGAAACAAAGAAAAGCTTGGCACTCCCCAGCAGAGTCGGCATTTTTCTATTCACGGTAAAAAGTGAAGAATAAGGGAATCGAATCAGAATTTGATTCTCCGGCTCAAAACGATTTAACTCTAATTTTTTGTTTAAAAGATGCCGCGAGCACCAAGCTTTATTGTTTCCAAACAAGAAAAGAAAGGAAAAGGGGAAAGCTGGAATACCCTAAAATTGATATACAATGTGATTAGTGTGAGCTAAACACAACGCTTGGGGGAGTGATCTGGATAAGAGGGTTGGTTATATAAAGGGAAGGTATTAGCACCCTATATATCTATAGTATGCTATAGGAACATTTTGGGCATTTGTGTTTTATTTTCTATGTTATTTTGGGAAAAGTTTCCCCTTTGGGATTTAAGAAGGATAGGTTAGGCAGGAACCTAAGTTTATTTATTATGATTATGCTCACAAAGATCATTGGGATCCTATGCATACATATCCCCTGGAGGGAATCAGAGCATCTGTAGCTCGGATCTAAGTGAAACTAAGGTTTATTTGGTTTGAGAGAGAAAGAAGTATGCTCGCCAAGGGTGAGACCTTGTGCCTACGTATTCTCAAAAGGAGGTTGAGAAAATCAGAGCAATCGTAGTTCCCACTTATGTGCTAATGGAAGCAAAGAAAAATTTTAAGAGACAACGACAAGTGTCATCTTAATAAAAAATGTGTATAATCTATTTTATCACATACATTTTTGAAAATTTGATTGTTTGAATCTTTCATTGTAAGCATTGGGCAATTTGCTCGAGTGTACAAGCGTTGCCACTTACAAGTTAAGAAAGATGTTTGAAAAAAACGTTGAATCTTTCATTATAAGCATTGGGTGTTTTGCTTGAGTGTACAAGTGTTACCACTTACAGTTAAGAAAGATGTTTTGTTTGTTAGAAAAAAAAAGTGTTTGATTTGAAAAATGTTTGATTTGAAAAATGTTTGATTTGTATGTGATGCTATAGATGAGATACTTCTTCCATAGAGATGATTCATGTCTTATCTATAAAGAGAAATGTTTTTGTTATTGTTAGGGGGATGCTTGTAAGAAGCCTGTGGGTTCTTACATTGTAAGCCCAAGAGGAGGCTATCCGAGGGACATCGAGGGTCCTTGTATTATGAGCCCAAGTAAGCCTAGGAGGAGGCGATCCGAGGGACATCGTGGGTCCTTGTATTATGAGCCCAAGAGGAGGCTTTTCGAGGGACATCGAGGGTCTTTGTATGAAGCCCAAGAGGAGGCTATAGGGTATGGCTGGCTTGGCTTTAAGAGTGATATCTCTGGGAAACCATAATCTTAGGGTTCTATCCTAGCGTAGGAGATTATTTGAACGAAGCCCAATAGGAGGTTGTTAGAGATTTCCAGGTCTCTTTCTTGTATGAGGCCCGAAGGTAAGGCTAAACTCAACGAGGGAGTTCTTTTGATCGAAGCCCAGGAGGAGGCTAACTCAACGAGGGAGTTATTTTGTACGAAGCCCAAGAGGAGGCTAACTCAACGAGGGAGTTCTTTTCTACAAAGCCCAAGAGGAGGCTATGGGGAACCTAGTTGTTATACTAGTTGTAATGACATAAATAAACATGAACAAGTATATATATGACAAAGTGTGTGTGTTCTTTCGTATGAGTTTATGAAGGAAATATATAAATAAGTGTATAAAACAAGCAATTAAAGCTAGTGTAACTTGGATATATATAAAGGATGTGGGACTTATACCTTAAGGTAGGCCCACTGGAATAAGAGCAGTTTCACCGAGAATAATGCTCCTCTTAATACCAGTGGAATTGGTGTATAAACAAGCGGATGAAAACTAGCGAACAAAACTAGTTATACTTGAATATGTACAAAGATGGTTGAATATGTACAAGGAATTGAATATGTACAAAAAAGGGTGGATATGTACAAGAAAACTAAATATGTGCATAGGCATGTTGGGAATTACACCGTAAGGAAGGCCCATGATCAATCTGATTTTGAGTTCGAAAGATTTTCGAGGAAAAAACCTAGTTCGGTTTGTATTTTCAAAGATTTAGTCGAATCGATCATGGAAAAGAGATGTGTAAGTTAATTAAAACATTTTTTTAAAGTTTTGAAAATATTTGAAAAGTGAAAATTATTCACAAGAGGTTTTGAAAAAGATTAGGTTTGAAAAATCAAGAAAAAAACATTTTTGAAAGTACTTTAAAATACTTAAAAACGTCTATTTTAAACCTAATAAAAATATATCAAAATAAAATATTTTTTGGGATCTTTTTACATAATCAAAAAATAGGTATATTAAATGACAAGTGTGCAAAAATTCATCTCAAAATGAGAAATTTTGATTGATTTTTGAAAATGTTGAAGTTTGATAAAAATATGGAAAAAAAACAAGCGATAAAAATTAAGTTTTGGTCCTAAGGAGTGTTGAACTCATGACCTTAGGCTTGCTTGTGAAAATATTTACCACTGAGCCATGTGTGTGGCTTGTCATTTACACGCCTTCAGAAAAATATTTTAAAATCAAGTTTGTGAAATCAATTTTGAAAATAGTTGAAAAGTGAAAAGTTTGAAAAATAAAAGGTCTCAGGGGGATTTGAACCCTGGACTTATGGCAAGGAAATGGCATGAAAGGCGTGCGCTCTGCCACTGGAGTGGCTGTTTCATCCAGTCATAAAACAATAACGAGTAAATATAAAATAAAACATGAATTTGAATTTTAGGAAAATCAGAAAAACGCACGAAGAAATTGAATGATATAAACATCAAACTTGCTCGAATTTTCACCAGGAACACGATGATGGCAACTAATTTCATTTATTTTAAGTGTAAGGTGATTAATTTTTGCATGAACACGAAGAACCCTAATTATGTGGTTTGATCATAAAGTCGTGTATGTGCTCCAATTCAAGCAATTGATTGAGGGTTTATGATCCTCAGACATGTAGAAACACAATAGCATAAATTTTTTTAAACTGGAATGCAGAAAATGAAGAATTTGAAGTTGAGCAACTTACCTCTATGAGCAGAAATTGAATTCCTCGAGGGAGTTGTTCTAGAAGCGTTTTGATGATTTGTGTAGCTTCAGTGGACCTTATGGAAGGTGTTTGGATGCTTGGAATAATTTGAAAGGGCCTTGGATAGCATGCCTGAGTCCAACTGTAATTGCTTGGAGTGAACTTTTATATTGAGGTTTTTGAGGTTACAGGTCAGGGATGAGTGTTTGGATAGATCATATGAGATCTGTGGATGGTGTTTGAAGTGAAAAATTAGAAGATGCACGAGTGGGTTGAGAGATTTCTTGTTAAGGCTCAATTTGCATGTTTATGGAGTTTGAAGTATGATTATGAGTTTAGATTGTTTTTGTGATGGAATTATGATTCTAACAACTTCCTAATGATATTTGGAGAGTGTTTGAAGCTTGAGATTGATCATAACATGCAAGGTTTGGAGATTTGCAATTCTCACATTTTGAAACTTTGAAACTTGCAACTTAAGAAAAGAAAGAGAAAACAAGCTTATGGTTTTTTTTTGTGTGATTTTGAAATGAGAAAAGACCTCTATTTATATGCCAAGATGTTTGGCAAGCAAGGCAAGATATGATTGAAGGATTTTTGCAAGTTGGCTTAAGAATTAAGAATGGAATTTTGGATTTAATGCACATGGTTAACTTTGCAAACCATGGTTAAAAACTCAAGTGTTCTTATCTCTTCTTCAATCATGATCTCGAGATATTTTTGAGTGAAAAGTTATTCCTTGGTGATGACAAGGCTTCTAGAAGAGGATTTTGGAAAAAATGACTTGAAAACTTGGAAAAATTACCTATGATTCATGTTCTTGGAACCTAAAATGTAAAATTTCAAAACCATAGCTCCACCAAATATTTTTTCATGTTCTTGGACATTTTGGAAAGCTTGGATCTACAATTTTCATGTTGGAAGTTTTTCTTGAATTAAAATGGATCTAGGTGAAAAATGGCAAAGAAACTGATGAAAAAAGTGTTAAAAACACTTGAAACCTTTTCTAAGTGTTTAGAAAAATCAAGTTTTGACTTTTTGTTGACTTTTACACACATTTTTTATTTTTGATTATCATGATGGATAATATGAAATGCTTTGATGATTGAAAAAATTTGGATTTCAAAAGTTGACCAAAAAGTCAAAGTTTGATTAAACTAGGCAGTTGACATTTTGTCAGATGATTCAAAATTTCTCTGATGATCAACCATGGCTTTGGATATGTTTTTAATAAAGAAATTAGGTCAAGATATTGCATTGGTGATTTGAGATCATGCTCCAAGCAATTAGGTCATTCATTGAGCAAAAAGTCAATGATACACCATCCTCGATCAAAATCCTAATTTGGTCAATTCAAGATTGATCTTGAGGAAATGATTGGAATTTGAAGATTAAATGTTGATGATTATTGAAGATAGATCATTAGTGGTGAGTGAAGACTCAAATCCTAATTGATCATTTCTTGAACAGATGAAAGATTTGATTAAAAACCCTAATTTGGCTCAAGGAGCACACACACAAGCTAACTTGTTTTGAAATTTGTCAATGATGCAATGATGCATATGTAAATGATATGAGATGGTATCTTAGGTCAAAAATTGGGGTATAACAGACGCGACTTTTGGCGAAAGGCTACAAACAGAAAGAAGGAATCGACTATGATGAAATATTTGCACCCGTTGCAATAATGGAAATAATTCGATTACTCATCTCTCAAGCTGCTCAATTTAAATTGAAAATATTTCAGATGGATGTCAAATCATCTTTTTTTAATGGTGTGATCGAAGAAGAAGTCTACATCGAAGTACCACCAGGATACATGAAAGTCGAAAACAAAGGAAAAGTGTTGAGACTGAAGAAGGCACTTTATGGGTTGAAGCTGACACCACGTGCAAGGAATACGGGCATCCACACATACTTCAAGGAGAAAAGTTTTCAGCAATGTCCTTATGAACATGCTTTGTACGTGAAGAAGAATAAAGAAGATATTCTACTTGTTGCTCTTTATGTTGATGACCCGTACTTCATGGGAAACAATGATTCGTTAATTGCATAATTCAAAAGAACAATGACACGTGAGTTTGAGATGACAGACTTAAGCCTGATGAGATACTATCTTGGAATAGAAGTTCGACAAGAAGAAACGGGAATCTTCATCTCACAAGAAAAATATGCAAAAGACATCCTGAAGAGGTTCAAAATGGATATTTGCAATCCAATTTCGACACCGATGGAACCAGGAACAAAGCTTTCTAAATTTGATGGGGGAGAGCATGTAGAATCAAGTAAAGTTGGAAGCTTGGTAGGAAGTCTTCGATATCTGACTTGCACAAGGCCAGATCTTTCGCTAAGTGTTGGTATTGTAAGCGGATTTATGGAAGAACTAGTTCACACACACTGGAAGACATTGAAAAGGATCCTTCGATACGTCCAAGCAACTGTGTCACTTGGTATGTTTTACTCAAGAACAGAAGATTACAAGTTGACTGGCTACTCCAACAGTGATTGGTGTGTAGACATAGATAATCGAAAGAGCACTTCAGGCTATGTGTTCTTCATGGGAAATACCGTTTTCACTTGGGTTTCGAGGAAGCAGCCAATTGTAACTCTTTCGACATGTGAATCATAGTACGTAGCAACATCTAGGTGTGTATGCCATGCAATATGGCTTAGAAGACTGTTGAGCAAGATGGAGCAAAGACAAGAAGATGCAACAATAATTCTAGTCGACACCAAATCTGCAATCAAATTAGCGAAGAATCTAGTGAATCATGAAGAAGCAAACGCATTGATGTTCGATTCCATTTCATTCGAGAACATGTGAAGGAATGAAGTGTCGAACTAAAACATGTAGCAAGCAAGGATCAGGCTGCAGACATTTTCACAAAACCATTGTCGAAGGAGTTGTTCGGCAGAGCCAAAAAGATGCTAGGAATGTTGGATCGACGAAACATTTAATTTTATGGGGGAGTTTTGTTGAAATAAATTTAAATGCAGTCAAAGAGAATTTGAAAGTTATATTCTCTTGGAATTAGAAAAGTTCATTCCTTGGATCTACACCTCAGAAATATCTAGCATTTATTATATAGCATTTCCTATGTAGCATTTATAACTTTGTATTTTGAGTCTCTCTATATATAACTCATTTGTATCATATTTTCTAAGACAGTTAAGCAATTCAATATATAAGAGATGTTTCAGTCCTCAAAACACCACCTCTAGAAAGTTTATCCTTATTATTGTCTTGTTGTTGTCTTCAGAAATTTCATGGATCTTCAACAAATTTGTAAATATAGTAAATATTCATGAGAAGTTTGTAAAATGAATAATTAAATATGTAAACAAATCTATGAATATAATGTATCTAGAATTCTAGATTATAGACAATCATAACTAATAACTCTAGTACATTAGTTATTTGTATTTAACCAAATGCATGCTAATGAAGGTAAGGAAAAAAATAGAACTACGTAATTAAATCACAAGTTCTATCAGGAAAACATTTCAAATTCATAAGACAGAACTTGAAAATTTTGAAATGGACTAATGACTTATAAACCTTGCTTGGTTACGTGGATTATCTTCTTGCAAATGCTGGAGCTCAACTTTTCATCAAACGCCTGATCACTCGGATGCATCCTACCTGAATGCTGGCCTGAAGAAGCTGCGGTCATCGATTCAGAATCACTGCTATTGATCCCCATCTCAAATCTAACATGTACATCACCACTAGAAGAGCTTGGTGTCCAAGTTGCATATCCTTGATCAGTCCTTCCTCGACTTCCTGATTCTACAAATACCGCCATCATCGTTACTTCATATGCACCTCCTTTGAAATCATTAACACGAAGCATTGGCATTCGGATTGCAGCAACCGGTCCTGCATCAACAGAAACTCTAGGTGTCTCCCCTTATCTTTTAAAATGTCAACACAATTCAAACTCCTATTTTTTATATTTTTCTTACCTTTAAATTTTATTAAAAGTATTCTAATATCAATAAAATAATTGCAAGTATATGGTGTACAAATAAAAAATAATATAAACGTATGTTTGTCATAAAATTTTAATACATGTAGCAATATTAAATTTATTAACAGCTAATATTTTTTCACAAAAAGTTACCGCAATGAGAATCGGTTAAGAATCTTATATAAAAAACAAAAGAATCTTTCATTTTAGAATTAAGGTAGTAATTTATATTGAAAATTAGTAGTGAGTTTTCTAGGACGGACCAGTATTTTCTCTCCTCTTTGTTATAAGGGGAAAAAAAATTAAAATCAATAAATTATTAAATATTTATTATGAAATTAATAAAAAATATATAATAAAAAATAAGAAACGAATGAAAGATAAGAGAGAAATAATAGTATATTATTTTTATTATCATTGTAGATTTGAATATAATAGTAAATCTTATTTATAGGAAATATGTAATAAATATAAAATTAACATAAAATTTCTTAATTGATCAAAATTTATAAATCATATCATTTATGATAATATTGTAGTTTTTGGAATTTTTTAAAAATATTTCTACATATAAAGATTGTGAATCATTAAATGTATAATCGTTATAAAATATATATTTAAATAACTAAAAATTAATTCAAACATTAAATATACCATATAAATCTGATATTCTTTTATAATTGGTAGGAAAAATAATAATAACAATTTAACAAAGATGATACTCCCTTGGTACCAATTTATAAGTAAAGATGATTACTTTACCATTATTAAAATTTTAACTTTTGCTATTTAAAAAAAAGCGAAATATCTCTTTTGGTCCCTTAATTCTACCTTATAGTTTATTTTCATCCCTTAATAATTTTTCGTGCCAATTTTTTATCCTTTAAATTTCTTAACATATCCATGTTAGTCCTTCCGTTAGTGAAACATTAGTCCAAGTTCAAAAAAAGTGTCCAAGTGGCATTTTGAATGATGACGTGGGTTAGTGGAGTCCATATGACACTGTAATAGATATATGTACAACAAAATGTAAGGGATAATCTCATTCATTCTTATCAAAATGAAACAAAAAACCCTAATTCTGAAACACGAAGAAGAAGGCAATTGACGAAGCTGCATGCGAAGACGATTCTGCGAAGACTGGAGACGAAAGCACGATTCCAGGTAAGTATTTTCTGCATATTTTTAGGGTTTGTTTACATTTTGGGTTTAAATCTAGCGTTAGGGTTATGTTAGAATTAGGGCTTTATGTAGATTTATGGTTTTGAATTCCTGTTATTGAACTTTGTTAGGTTACCATGGACGAATTTATGGTGCTCAAAATTCACCACAGTGGTGAGTTCGTTGATACTGAGTTGAGTGTGTATGAAGGAGGAGAGGTAGCTGACTTGACAGTAGATGTTGATAGGTGGAGTTATTTTGAGTTAGTAAATGTTTTGAAGGAGTTGGGATATAGGGACTTTGAGAAAATGTATTACAAGGATCCACAATTTGGGATGAATGTCTTAGTTGATGACAAATGTGCTTTAGAAATTGCTGAACTTTACAAGGTGCACCAAAGTGTTGACATTTACATTCAACACACAATGTCTCAACCTGAGTATTGTGATGCACCAGTGGTTCAGGAGCCTGAGATTATTGTAGATGAGGTTGAAGAGTTACTTAATAAGTTGCATGATGACATAGTTGATAGTATGGCTGAGATGAATAATTCTAATTATGTTGTGGAAGAAGGACAAACTGGGTTGAATCATGGTAATGTTAGTGTGGAAGAAGTAGAAACTGGAAATGTTGGTGTGGAAGAAGAAGAAACTGGCAATGTTGGTGTGGAAGAAGGACAAACTGGGCAGAATCATGGTAATGTTGTTGTGGAAGAAGTAGAAACTGGTAGTGTTGTTGTGGAAGAAGTAGAAACTGGTAATGTTGGTGTGGAATCAAACAATGTGTAAATTGGTAATGTTGGTGTGGAATCAAACAATATTGGTGTGAAATCTAATTCTGATGATAGTGAGGATGAGAGCTACCATTATAATAGTGCACTTGAGATAGCATTTGATGATGAATCTGATGAGTATGATGAGATGGATGAAGATGAAGTTGCTGACCTCATGGGAGATGAAAGGTATGGGAAATCAAGTGGGACAAAAAACAAACAAGCTACATGACAATATAAGGGGAGTGATAATGACAGTGAAGATCTTTAAAGTGGTTGTGACAGTGAGGACATTTGTGTAGTTGAGAGGAAGAAGTACCCCCTCTTCAAGGAAAGGAAAGATATGTCCAATTACAAATGGGAACTTGGTATGTACTTTACTTCCAAAAGTGATATTAAGGATGCAGTCACCTCATGTTATACAAAATGGTAGAGACCAGAAGTTAATAAAAAATGGCAAGAAAAGGGTGAGGGTGAGATGTAAGGATGATGTGACTAGGAGCTCTATTGTGCTAGGCTACCATATGAGGATTCTTGGCAAGTAAAAAAAATCATTGACAAACACAATTGTAGTAGTGAGTCAATGTGAGGATGCTATCTACAAGGTGGTTGAGCAAGAGGATTAAGAATGCATTGAAAAACAATCCTAGGTTGAAGGTTAAGGATATAAAAGAAAAGGCTTTAAGAAATTGGAATGTGGGGATATACAAGACTAAAGCAATAAGAGCAAGAGTGGCTGCCAAGGATAGGGTTGATGGTCTTTTTTGGGGGATTACATTAGGATATATGATTATGCTCATGAACTACTAAGAGCTAATCCAGGGTCAACAATGAAGATGAATGTTGAGCTTGTTCTAGGAGGTGTTGATGACCAATGAAAAAGGTTGTATCATGACAATGCTCAAAGGAAAAAAGCAACTGGCAAGCTACACAATCTTGGTGTAAGAAGGCCCTTTGTAGCACCAGTCCCTACAACAAGATTATCTACTGCAAAGAATTTGGTTGGTCCTACAACCAAAAGGACTAGCCCAACAAAGAGGCTCACACCAAAGAAAACCAAGTAGTGATAATTTGGTATTTTTTAGAGTTTATGTTGTTTGTACTGTATTTTTGAAGTCATTTTGAACATGTATATGTAACATGTCAAATGCATTTTGGAACCTGTTTAGTTTATGTTATCTGAACTGTGGTTTGAAGTCATTTTGAACATGTATATGTAACATTTCAAATTCATTTTGGGACCTTTGTTATAGATTACACTTTTGTGGAACCCTTTGAACTTTTCTATGTATCAGTACCATTTTATGTCAGTTTGTGTATCACTTCCATTTTGTCATTTTAACATATTTGTTTGAGTCAAAATTACAATACACAAACTAATGATATGCAAAACAATAGAACTCCATTCATTGATAAAATGTGTCAAAAATACACATTATATTACATCAGGTACACATTACAACTACCACACAATCCTAAAACATCCTAAAAAAACATGTTGAACAACCATGCACATAACATTACAATAACTACAATTTTACACTTCCATATCCTGTTCAATTCAACTTGAATTTTTGTCACAACATTCCCTAATTCTTCATTTTTATCCCTCAATTTTTCAAATTCATTTGATAATCTTTCCAACCTATTAAACAAAACTTGATTTGTATCTTTTGCAATTTCCTCATAGAACCAGCTGAAGAACCCACACCCTCTTTGCAATGACCCATGCAATATACAAATATGGATCAAAATAACAATTACTCATGGAACCAGATTTGAACTTACTCAAACAAATATTAGGACTTACCTTATAATTGTGACAACCCCAACATTTCTTCCCCAAATTCTTCTCTGTGTTTGCCGTACGAAGCACAGCCTCATCTCCATAATGAAAAATTGGTAGATCTCGCGAGGTACTATGAACGCAAGACTGAACACTTTCACATTTTTTCTCCTTCAAAAACCTAGAACCATGGTTGAGCTTCATCGTTCTGTGAGGAAAATGTAACGATGCAGGAAGCGAAGGGTACGATTGATGGAAACGGAGGAAGATTTGAAACAGAAAATGGAAAGGTGGAAGAAGATATGGAAACGGAGGAAGAAGAGATGGAAACAGAGGAAGAAGAAAAGCATAACACGTGAAGCGATGATGGAAGATGATGAACAACAAGTCCTAATATTAAGAAGAATGATACACCATGCCACCACACCTGCCAGCTAGACATAATAGACAAACGTTTTACCCAAACTGACGGAAGGGTCTCGTTTGGATATGTTAAGAAACTTAAAGGACCAAATTGGCACGAAAAATTATTAAGGGACGAAAATGAACCATGGGGTATAGTTAAGGGACCAAAAGGGGTATTTCTCCTTAAAAAAATATGTTTTATGGAAAAATGTAAAACTAATTTTTATTGATGTTGTTTATAGAAAAAGTTAGAGAGAAATCAAATTTAATTAAATTTATATTTTATTTTATTTTGAAAAAGATAAGTTTTTTAAAAATTAAATAGTTAAATATAAAATTAATATTTTTATTATAATTTATTATATGAAAAATGAGTTTTTTTATGCTTATAAATTTGTACAGAGTATTAAAAATTAGAGAATATATACATTTTGAAGCGAGAAAAATAACATAATATTCTTTACTAGTATTTATAGGTCAGTCAAATATCAATATTCAATACCATTGTCTAAGTTAACTCTTTAAATTCATTTTAAAATATTTAAATATTAGAAGATAATATAATATCAAATGTTAGAAGGTGTAATTCTTGTTTTGTCGAATAACATTAAGTGTTCGTCGAATTAGTGGTGTCAATAGGAGTATGTCGAATAATTTGTTGTACATAGGTTGTCAGCTATATTCGACAGAGTCGAATACAACTGTTATGTTGTTAGTCGAATTGGGTTTGTGCATTGTATGCCTATATAAAGGGCTTCTTAGTTTGTATTTTACACACAATTAATGCAATCACAATTTAGTTAAAATCATAACAAACTTTCAATCTCTCTTTATCTTCTTCTTCCTCCTCCTTTATAAATCATCTTTATTGAAAACCCTTTGTTCTAACAAATTGGTATCAGAGCTTGGTTGCGATTCAAAGAGAATCTAATGGCAAACGGAACAACAATGTCAACAGAGTTTCCCGTGAATCTACCGGTTTTCAAAGGTGAAAAATATCAACGGTGGGTTGCGCAGACGAAGGTTATTTTTATATTTCAAGATGTTGTTGAAATCTTGAATGATGGATTACTAGAACTAGAACAGACGTGACGAAGGCTTAGAAAACTGCGCACAAAGATCAGAGGAAGCAAGATGGTAAAACATTGTTCTTGATACACCAGTGTGTGGATTCTGATGTAGTTGAGAAGATAATCGAAGAAGAAATGACAAAAGGTGTTTGGGAAAAGCTAAAGAGCTTGTTTGGTGGAGATGAGAAATTGAAGAAGGTGAAGTTACAGACGCTAAGGAAACAATACAAGATGATTCAAATGAAAGAATACGAATTAATTTCTACATATTTTTCAAGAATTATGACACTAACAAACCAGATGAAGGCATGTGGTGAATCGGTTACGGATCTGCAGAAAATAGAGAAAGTGGTGAGATGTTTGACTGCAAATTTTGACTATATTGTATTGACAATTGAAGATGCCAAAACTCTATCTGAGATGAAGTTAGAAGAAATTCAAGCGTCTCTACAGGCTCATGGGATAAAACAGAAGTATTTGACGTCTTCAAGGACCTATTCCAGAGAATTCAAAGAGAAAAGGACAACTATATGATTATAACCAGAAGTGGTAATGGAAAGGAATTTGAAAACAACAAATTCATTGAGTTCTGTTCCTCTGAAGGAATCAGTCACCAATTCTCATCACCCATTACTCCTCAACAAAATGGGATTGTAGAATGCAAAAATCATACATTACAAGAATCTTCCAGATCTGTGATCCATGCAAAAAGTTGACATCTTCAAAAACTTTGTGAAAAAAGAATGACCTCAAAATGATAAATGATGATCAAGATATGTTCATTTGAAGTTGATTGACCAAAAGTTGAGGAATTCATCAAGGACTTGTGTTCTTTTGACCTCATAGGCAAATTTCCAAGCATTTTTCTATTCTCACCAATTGAACTAAGTTGTATGAGACATCCTTAGGTTTATTGTGAAAGAAAAATGAGCTCAAGGATACAAGAGATGACCAAGTTATGTTCCTTTAGAGTCATACAAGATATATGAAGTATCAATCTAGAGGGTGGACAATCATAGACTTCTAAAACAATCTTTTCATCAATTAAACTTCTTGGATCCAAGCATATTAAATTGGAAGTCCTCTTAAGAATCAAATGGCTTTGAATTCATCCACAAACTTCACACAAACATCAAGATATGGTCCTTAGAAGTCTAAAACCCTAGTTTCAAGAGAGATGGCCATAGGATGGAGAATTCTTTGATTATGATGATCTCTTTCAAGCATTAAGCATACATTTAAGATAAGAGAGCATAGTTGATGATAAGAGAAGTCTTCAATGAGAGACAATACTTTCAAAATCTTGAGAATTGATGAGAGAAGACATGGAAATACACTCATGGACCTATCATCTCTTTGAGGAACTTGTGCACCACTCACCTACAACATTTAGAGAGTGATATCAATCATCACACACAAGAAATAATCACTTCCACAAGGTGTTTGGTGATCTCCCAAAGGGCAAATCCTACAGATAAGAGAGAGAACCAATTTATGATCTTTGTGCAATGCAATTGTATGAAGTATGAGAGAATGTTAGGGGCAAAAATTGGGGTACAATGTTAAGGACCAAATTGTGGATATTTTGTAGATTATTTTATGGTCCTTTACAATGCCTTTTAATTAATTAGGAGTATTTAGTATAGTATTTTGGTTTAATTCTGTTTTTATTTAATTTTTGTTCATAATATATTATTTAACTTAGTTTACATTTGAATTGTAGGTTTTTAATATTGATTCCCTCAAGCTTGGATTCAAGGAAACTTGAAGAGCTCTTGGGATGTTTCTTTTTGAAGGAATTTTTGGAAGAAGAAGAATGCTTCAGGTCGCGCTCAGCGCGGTTGCAGCATGAGTGCGCTTAGCGCGGGTAACCTGGCTTAGCGCGATCTGCGAAAATCAGAAAAAGGACAGACCCATGCTTTCACCTTTTTAGCCCACCAACTCCCTGTTTTCCAGCTAGCTTTGGCTGTGCTAAGAAAGTGAACATCACTTCTTCATCATCAATCATCATTTGTTGTAATTTGAGGGCATAGAAAATATAAAACAAAAACATTGTTCTTGTTGATTCTTCTTTTATGTTCATCTTCTCCAACAATCTTGTAAGCAAAGCAACCATGAAATGAGTAGCTAAGCTCTTTTTGTGTCAAGATTAGAGGTAGTTGATCTAACTAGTATGTATTTCTTTTAATCTCTTTGTGTATGAACATGGTTGATGATTTATATATGTTGAATATCTTTGTTCTTCCATCTTTTTATGCTTTGAATCATGATTGAAAAAGGATGTTTCAAAGTTTACCTAGGATATTCATCCACTAATGAACAAATGCTATGAATATATTTGTGAGTTAGTGTTTACAAGTATTGAGTTTCATATTTATCATGTCAATAGTTGTGGTGAGAAATCATTCAAAGATTTACATGATAAAACTCACAATCTTGGTGAGAAATCAACAAGATTGAGAGGATACGTATTTATAGCAACCATCAACTAGTTCATCACTTGGTTAATAGAATATAAATGAAATTAGGTTAATGAACCTAATCTTGACATGCTTCCATCATTTGAAAACAAACCCAAACTCTCTTGAATCCAAACATAACTCTCTTTTAAAAAGGATTTTAAAGTTGTTGGCTTGAAACTCATGATACTAGTAGTTTAGAAAACAAACTCTTGTGTTACTTAATCTTAAAATACGCTGTACTATTGAAAGACTACGATACAACACCAATCCCTGTGGATACGATAATTAAAAATACATGTTTAAGGACTAATCCTACAACATACAACAAGGATCAAGTCAACAAAGGAAATCTGGAACTAAAGCATTGCAAGACATAAGTGCAACTAGCTGACATATTTATCAAACCTCTGAAGAAAGTCAGAATCGACGAGTTAAAGAGAAGTATCAGAATGAGAAGTCTCGAAAACATAAATTAAGGGGTGTGTTAAAATGTGTAATTCTTGTTCTGCCGAATAGCATTAAGCGTTCGTCGAACTAGCGGTGTCAATAGGAGTAGGTCGAATAGCTTATTGCACATAAGTTGTCAACTGTATTCGATAGAGTTGAATACAATGGTTATGTTATTAGTCGAATTGGGTATGGACATTGTATGGCTATATAAAGGGCTTGTTAGTTTGTAATTTTACACGCAATTGATGCAATCATAATTCAGTTAGAAGCATAACAAATTTTCAATCTCTATCTTCTTCTTCTTTCTCCTTCAAAAATCATCTTTCTTAAAAACCATTTGTTCGAAGAATATTATATTTAATAAAACTCATGTGTCTACATACAATTAATACTAGAGGCCTAAATTTTCCTTTTAAAGAATTGTAGATGATTAAACTAATTTCAATAAAAATTAATTAAATATTATTTTTTATAATTACATCTAATTTTGAATTATGTTGAGTAGATTATGACAAGAATATCACAACTTTCCAATTACAACCTTAAAAATAATAAACTACTAGTATTATTTTTGGAAGAGAAAGATATTCAACGTAAAAAAAGCGTCCAAATTCTGTTAATGTTAGAATATGGACCCATCCATTTTTTGTTCTCTTTCTCTCTCATCACATCACTGTCTCACTTTTCATATATAAACTCATTTCAAGTCATTTGATTTCAAGTTTTCTCAATCTAAACAACGGCGCAATTGTTACATGGTTTGTCACTTTTTCAAACAACACACATTCTCAATAACCATAATACTTGTAAACTGCAATTACTTTCATGATTTGTAATGTCATATATGGCATGCTTTTGATTAATATCTTGTTTTGTAAGATATTCATAACTACACAGAATTACATTTTGCTTCTAGGTATTTTAAGGTTATGATAATTTTTGTGCAGATTATAAAAGCCACCAGTTTTTCCGCACAAAGGCTCGAGAACTCCACCTTCTCTTTCATTGGTTTACATTGCACGAGGTTGCTGTTTTTCTGCTCATAAAGCCAAGCCCAGGTACTTCCCCCCTCCCCTCTCTTTCTCTCTCTTTATATATAAATATATAAATGACCAATGGAGAAATAATAGATTGGGATTTGTTGTATAGTAAAGTGTGTTTCTTTGTTTCCTTCCAATGAAGTTGATGATGGTGGGTATGGTTGCACTTGTTTAATGCATAAAGTAATGGGTGGTGGATCACTCTTTTGTTTGATTCTTATGGCTACAAATAATCTCTCTTTAACTAACTTTTCTTATCTCAACTCAATATCATTAAAGGTTTTAACGGATGAAAAGCTTTTGCCATTTCGACCGGTACATATGTGTTATAAGGCTGATTGCGATCATCTGCTTTTATTTACTTATAAATTTGTTTATTGGTAGAGAATCTAGTTGAATTATGCTCTATTTTTTTATTGATTATTTATCTCTTTTGGGATCTCAAGTTTTTGTGTTTTCTATGATTTGGATCTTACTCACTTTGAAACTGTTTTGACAATGACAGAACCAAAATATTGAACTTGGAAAAATGTATAAATCAACCTCGTCTGGGTTTTTAATCTTCCTGCTTCTTTTGTGTGTATCTGCAACTGCTAATGGATTTTCAAAATGCAACTGTGATGATGAAACAAGCTGGTGGACTATTGACAATATTCTAGAATGCCAGAAAATCGGCGATTTCTTAATCGCCATTGCGTATTTCTCCATCCCTGTCGAGCTTCTCTATTTCATTAGTTGCTCAAACATTCCATTCAAATGGGTCCTTTTTCAGTTCCTTGCATTCATAGTCCTTTGTGGAATGACACATTTGTTCAACAGTTGGACTTATGGACCCCACACTTTTCAAACCATTGTCACACTAACTGTCTTGAAAGTCCTTACTGCAATGGTTTCATGTGCAACTGCCATAACCTTGATTACTTTGATCCCTCTGCTTCTTAAAGTGAAAGTTCGAGAGTTCTTGCTCAAGCGTAAGACGAGGGAGCTCGGTATCGAGGTTGGTATGATGACGAAACAGAATGAAGCTGGAATGCATGTGAGAATGCTTACTCAAGAGATTCGGAAATCGCTTGATAGACATAAGATTTTGTATACTACTTTGGTTGAACTGTCGAAAACTTTAGGGTTGCAGAATTGTGCTGTGTGGATGCCTAATGTTGATAAAACTGAAATGAACCTCACTCATGAATTGAATGGGAGGAATGTTAATGCTTCTGTACCGATTACTGATCTGGATGTGGTACGAGTTAAAGGAGACAATGTAGTTAACATTATTGATTCTGATTCGCCGCTTGCGTCTGCAAGTAGAGGAGTTTCTGTTGATGTAGGACCGGTTGCTGCAATCCGAATACGAATGCTTCGTGTTAGCGATTTCAAAGGAGGAGCGTCTGAAGTAACGGAAGCTTGTTACGCGATACTTGTTTTGGTACTTCCTAGTTCAGAGGACAGGTCTTGGAGCAATCAAGAGCATGAGATTATTAAAGTTGTTGCTGATCAGGTAACTGTGGCTCTTTCTCATGCGGCGGTTCTTGAAGAGTCACAGCTCATGAGGGAGAAATTGGAGGAGCAAAACCGAGCATTGCAACAAGAGAAAAGGAAGACTATGATGGCGAGTGAGGCTAGAGGGGTTTTTCAGAAAGTTATGAGTAATGGAATGGGAAGGCCAATGCATTCAGTTATGGGTTTGCTTTCGATCTTGCAAGATGAGAATTTGAAAAATGAACAGAAGCTCATTGCGGATTCAATGGTAAGGACAAGCTGCGTTGTATCGAACCTGATGAACGATGCTATGGATAATTCGGATAGGGAGAGTGGAAGTGGAAGATTTCCTTTGGATATGAAATGTTTTGGGTTGCATGACATGTTAAAAGAAGCAGCTTGCATTGCCAAGTGTAAGAGTTTATATAAGGGTTTTGGATTTAAGGTTGAGGTTGATAAGTCCTTGCCTAACTATGTCATCGGCGATGAGAAAAGGGTTTTTCAAGTGATTTTGCATATGGTTAGGAGCCTAATAGATGGTAACCACGGTGGAGGTATTCTTGTGTTTCGAGTTTTTGCAGAATCGGGAAGCCGGGGAAGGACTGATCAAGGATATGCAACTTGGAGACCAAGTTCGTCTAGTGGCGATGTACATGTTCGATTTGAGATAGGGATCAATAGCAGTGATTCTGAATCGGAGACCTCAGCTTCTTCAGGCCGGCTTTCAGGTAGGATGCATACGAGTGATCAGGCCTTCGATGAAAAATTGAGCTTCAGCATTTGCAAGAAGATAATCCAGGTAACTAAACATGGTTTATAAGTCATTAGTTCATTTCAAATTTTTCATAGATCTGTCTTATATTCATAGATTTTTTTGGCTTATTTGATTGTCCATGAAATTTTTTGAAGATCCATAAAATTTCAATGATTAATTGGTATACTATATATGTAGTTGGAACTGTTTTTGTTTTCTGTAAAATTATATTTTCTCTGCATTGATTTTGTATTTTTATTTATGTCAGTCAATGAAAGGGAGCATTCAGTTGATACCAAACGCTAGAGGCCATCCTCAAGTCATGACCCTCTCTCTACGGTTTCAGTTACGTCGATCAATCACTGTAACCATCTCCGAACAAGGGGAGAGTTCAGAGTTGTCGAGTTCGAATTCTTTGTTCATAGGTCTGCAAGTCTTGTTGGCTGACAACGACAATGTTAATAGAGCAGTAACACAGAAGTTTCTTCAAAAACTAGGGTGTGTTGTCACATCAGTTCCTTCCGGATTCGAATGCCTTAGTCTTATTGGACCTTCTGGTGGATCTCCCTTTGAAGTCATTCTTTTGGATATTCACTTGCCTGATTTAGATGGATTTGAAGTTACTTCGAGGATCCGAAAATTTAAAAGCCGTAATTGGCCTATCGTAGTTGCTTTGACAGCAAGCTCGGGAGAAGATTTGCGGGAAAAATGCATGCATGTTGGATTTAATGGAGTTATCAGAAAGCCGATTCTGTTGCAAGGATTCTCCGACGAACTTGGAAGAATCCTGAAGGGAAACTAGATCATGAGAAGATCTTCAAGTTAATAATTTCCAGTCACATTTTAGATGAAAGTAGGCATATGATAGATAGATTTCAGAATATAGATTTTAGACACAAGTTTCATATTTATGAAAGTAAGAAAGTATACAAGTTATTAATCTTCAAGTTAGGTAGTTTCTGTTTTGGTATGTGCAACTTTCATTCACATCCCTTAATCAGAAAATTTTCCTGCACTTATCCTATTCACACGAGAGATCTTTTCTGATCCACAGTCTATGGTTCACGCTCTCGAAATGCATCACAATCCTGCAAACACTTTTATTTCTTCAAACCAATCTTCTGCTGACTCGCTTTTGTTCCAAGAAATCTTCTCCTTACACCCCTTCCAAATCAACCAAATACCTCTCGAAACTTTTAAAAAAAAAAGGAAATAGATTTGTAGCGCGTACAAGATCGATTTCAACGAGACAATTCTGCCACCAATGGATAGATGTTTGTGGTTCCAACCAAACAATCTAACTCTTAATGCATCCAATACCGGTTTCCTTCAAGAATATCCTCCCCAGATACTTGAAAGGTAAGGTTCCAATCTTACTTACTGACGCTGCTTCTTCTATCCCGCATTGAGATATAGTAATACCGACGAGTAAACTCTTATGAAAGTTGAACTTCAACCAAGACAATTCAAATAAATGTAGAGTTGTTTTAATCACCCAAATATTCTTCCATATTTTCTTGTCAATTATGATTATATCATCTGTATATTATAAATGCGAAAATCACACTCCTTCAGCTCTGAATTGATAATCTCCAAAATAATTTGGTTGAACCACTTTTGACTTCATCAAATGAGGCTCTTATGGCGCCACCAGAAAAGAAATAGGTGATGGAAGGTCTCCAATTGTCTTACGCCTCATCCTCCCATGTTAAACTCTTTTGTTGGACAACCGTTAATCAATATAAATATGTAGGAAGTGGATATACATTCTGAAATCCAGTTCTTTCATTTTCAATAAAAACTCATTTTCTCCATTACGTGATCTAGATAATACCAATTCACTAAATCAAACGTGTTTTTTAAATCAACTTTAAATATTACTTTGTTTTTTCTTTCTTTAGTCTCATCAACCAAATCATAGATAAGCCCACTACCCAGGCTTCTAGGTCACCTTTTAGGAATAGAGGGGTTGCGTAGCCTAGGTCCACCTGACTCCATTGTCTTGTTGACCCGAAGCGAAGACTCCGGCTTAGAGTTGGTTGTTTTAAGGAGGTTGTTGGCCCGCGATAGCGCAGGACATCAATCTTTGGACAAATGACCTATAACTCTAAGTTTGTTCATGTTGTCCTAACCGAGACCAAACGCTCAAATTTTGAATTTTGAGTATCCCGTTAAGAGCCGTTTCTTGGGGTATACTTTTCCAAATATCGTTACCACGTAGGCCTCTCGCGTGATGATAGTATTTGTTAAAAGGGGATCTGAGACTCCGAGGAACACTTAGCAAAAATCCTTAGAACTGTCCTATGGAGAATTATTGGGTAGAAAGCTTAGAGCCATCCTATCGTAGGATCCCACCTAATTAAGTGGTTCTGATTACTTGTATCATCCCTGTTTCACATCCCTGTGAACCTGTTACTGTTATTATGTTGCATTCCATTTGTATATGTGACATTTCATTTCATCACATCTTCCGCATTAATGACATTACATTTCAATGCATCATCTGCATATTTCATGCATACATCCAAGTTGTCAAAAGACTCTTTTTGTCTGTCTCCATCTTTAGTTGGCTTTCTGCTGTCAAACTGATTCCTCGACACTTTGGATTTGAAGCATGGTTAATAAAACTATGGAAGAACTTCAACGAGACCAAGAGCTATTAAGAGATGAGGTCAACCAGCTGATGGGTCAGCATATCTCAAGTTACCTCCTAAAGCCGTTGTTTGCAGGATAGCTCATCCTTATGGCGATTAGTCGCTAGGCCATGTTTCTTTTTGTTTGCATTTTCCTTTTGTTTATGCTAAATTGTTGCTTTCAAATTTTGTTTGTAATTTCAAGTTAATTTTAATGAAATAAGCATTGCAGTGTTTTGATTCAAATAATTTTTATTTACTGCTTTCTTTCCAAATATATATTTTCCCTATTTAATTTCTTTACCTAACTCTTGTTTTTGCAAAGATTGGAGGGAGGATGATAAAAACAAGATACCCATAATTGTTGTTGGTATGCTTTCGAATAAAACTTTGTTGATGATATACAGGCATTGTTTCAATTCCTAAACACCGGAGAAATAAGGAAGTTAATCCCTTGTCAACCCCTTCGAGCCTAGAAGTTGGAGTTTCTTTCTATACAAAAAAACCTGCAATTTTAACCTGGGGCAGGGTAGTTCTCGGTTAATTCGAATGTGCATTTATTCAAGACGCCTTTCAACAAAGGTTGTATTCAATCAAGTTTCCTTCATACACATCAAAGAAGTGTCGAAGATGTCATCCAAGTCAAAAAGTGATGATGATGGTTCCCCGTAATCATTAAGTCAAGCATCCGTCTTTTCGTAAAATATATCAAAAAGAAAAAAGCCGCTAAGTTAAAATTAAAAAGGCAACTTAGGCAAAAAAATTGGGTCATCTCGCTGACCGTAATCTTAAGCGGAACGGTTCAGGCAAAAATCAGGAATGACAAATTCAAACAAGAGTTGACAAAAGTCCTCAAACAGTAAAATGTTGCAAAAAGAAGTGACTGCTATTTCAAGAATCTATCAACTTCTGAGCCATCATCACTATCAGTGTACAATCCAAAATCTCTGGGAAACTAAATGCACAATCTGAGTTAACTGAGCGTAGGACTGAAGAACATCACGAAGATTGGGTTGGGTACAAATAAATTTTGAGCCTTTATCCTTTATTTCTTAAACCGTGAACCAGACCACGTTACAACCCTCAAAAGACCTAATTGAAGCCAGGTTTCTTTTGAAAGTATACTACAGCAAGGTTGCGTAATATGACTCCTAAGGTCTTTTGCAAATCAATTGTCTTGGTATATCCACACCATTGGTTTTTTCTTTCACTTTTAAATTTTTAAACCACTGTGTTTTAACCAGTGATCCATTTTCTATACAGCAATTACATCATTCCAAAAATGATTTTTATTTCAAAACTTTCGCATGAACTTTTCATTAAATCATGTTTGAATAAACAATTTTTGCTTGCAAACAAGTTTTCCTCATCAAGGAAGTCCAAACTATTAGGAAACTTGGTCATTGATCCTAATCAGGGGCAAGTATCTTTTAGATCCTGTTGTGAATCAGTTCAAGATTTGTTGCTCAGTGCAAGTCATTATCAGAATTGTTTTAATCAGAAGAGCATTTTCAAGACTTATACCGGGGCACTCTTTTCCCCTCAGTCATTTCAAGAGTTGAAGCCATGATCGGTTTATCCTCAACAATCAGCTAATCTGGGGCAATCCCCAAGCAGCTCTCTAGTCCTTCCTCCAAGGATCATCATTTCGACACAGTTCACAAGTGTGTTATAAGTGTGTCTCAAGAAATTTTGTCTCTAAGCAGAGTTGGTAGTGTTCTCCGTGTTGAGGAATCAGAGTTCCCATCTTACCTCCACAAAAGAGTCGATCTCCGTTGTCATAAACGTCTGCATTACATACTACATGCATAGATCATTCATATATCATGCATCACAAAATTCATATATCATGCATAGCAAGAGTGTTTTATCCTCATTTGCATTTCCTGAGGTCTTGTCGCAGTCAATGTCTTACCTTGCAGTCAAAATCCAACTTACTTGGTACCTACCAAAACAGATGTCAATCTGTCTGTCTCTTTCACTCCAGTGCCATTCCCGGATGTCTGTCTCTTCCACTCTAGTGCCATTCCTAGATGTTTCTCTTTTTTCCACTCTAGTGCCATTCCTGGATGTCTGTCTATTTTCACTCCAGTGCCATTCCTGGAGGTCTGTCTATTTTCACTCCAGTGCCATTCCTGGATGTCTGTCTCTTCCACTCTAGTGCCATTCCTGGATGTTTCTCTTTTTTCCACTCCAGTGCCATTCCTGGATGTCTCTATTTTCACTCCAGTGCCATTCCTGGATGTCTGTCTATTTTCACTCCAGTGCCATTCCTGGATGTTTGTCTCTTTGTCACTCCAGTGCCATTCCTGGATACCTTGTTTCACCCCTCATCTAAAGCCATTATTAGATGTCGAGCCTTTTTTCATCCAAAGCCATTATTGGGTGTTATGCATTTCTCACTTTATTCAAAGCCATTATTGGATATTGTGATCTTCCCCCATCTAAAGCCATTATTAGATGTCGAGTCTTTTTCATCCAAAGCCATTATTGGGTGTTATGTATTTCACACTTTATTCAAAGCCATTATTGGATATTGTGATCTTTCTCCATCTAAAGCCATTATTAGATGTCGAGTCTTTTTTCATCCAAAGCCATTATTGGATGTTATGTCTCTCTCACTTTATTCAAAGCCATTATTGGATATTGTGATCTTCCTTCATCTAAAGCCATTATTAGATGTCGAGCCTTTTTTCATCCGAAGCCATTATTGGGTGTTACATGTTTCACACTTTATTCAAAGCCATTATTGGATATTGTGATCTTTCTCCATCTAAAGCCATTATTAGATGTCGAGTCTTTTTTCATCCAAAGCCATTATTGGATGTTATGTCTCTCTCACTTTATTCAAAGCCATTATTGGATATTGTGATCTTCCTTCATCTAAAGCCATTATTAGATGTCGAGCCTTTTTTCATCCGAAGCCATTATTGGGTGTTACATGTTTCACACTTTATTCAAAGCCATTATTGGATATTGTGATCTTTCTCCATCTAAAGTCATTATTAGATGTCGAGTCTTTTTTCATCCAAAGCCATTATTGGATGTTATGTCTCTCTCACTTTATTCAAAGCCATTATTGGATATTGTGATCTTTCTTCATCTAAAGCCATTATTAGATGTCGAGCCTTTTTTCATCCAAAGTCATTATTGGGTGTTATGCCTTTATCACCTTATTCAAAGCCATTATTGAATATTGTGATATTTCTTCATCTAAAGCCATTATTAGATGTCGAATCCCTCCATCTAAAGCCATTATTAGATGTCGAGTCTTTTTCATCCAAAGCCATTATTGGGTGTTATGTTTTTCTCACCTTATTCAAAGCCATTATTGGATATTGTGATCTTTCTCCATCTAAAGTCATTGTTAGATGTCGAGTCCCTCCATCTAAAGCCATTATTAGATGTCAAGTCTTTTTTCATCCAAAGCCATTATTGGATGTTTTGTCTTCCGTGTTGTATCAGTCAATTTACCACAAATTTCTAATTTCTAGTTTCTTTCCAACAATTTTCGCAGAGTCTGTCTCATATCATGCATCATTAAAAAATGTGTCAAAAAATATCGCATTTAGCACTTTCTCATTATATTTTATTCACAGCATACCCATTGTATCTTAGGGCAAAATTTTAGGTTTTTGATATTTAACTATCTCCCACTGCGATAATATGAAGCTTGATCATCTTCATATCATCTGGTCGAAGATATTTAAATAGGGGCAACTGTTGCACCCCAAATTTTACCCTGCTATTTTTCTACTTGCATTATATTTAAAATAAAAAAAAACAGTCATTCACACATTGCATTTGCATCATTTCGTCATATTTAAATTGACCAAAAGTTAGTTTAAATTGATGTTTGCATCGTTTTAGTTGTAAAATACATTATGTTACTTCATGCATTTTACCTCTCTCTCTTATTGCATTGATTTTAAATTATTTATATGTCGGTGATATCGATATTTCGATTTTATAAACAGACTGTTAAAAGCAATTCGATACTGTGCGAAAATTAGCGGAGAAAATATTTCAAGTTTTCATTTTTTACTCACTGCTTTATGAATCTACGTGTCGCGTAGATCATGAAAATGTGTTCTTCCTAATTTTTCGATACAGTTTGAAGACTCGTATTTAACTGTAAGTATTTTAAAATCGGGTATTCTTTATTATCATTTTATTTTAATTTTAACCATTTCAATAATTTTTCTTTAATTTACAAGACTCGTAGTTTATTTTAATGTGTTCATATTATTTTTTTGGATAATTTATTGTCCGAACTTTTACCATTTTTTGACAATTTTAGGTGTCCATTTTTTATCTCAAGAAAATCAAAACAAATCATTATTGGGCTTTTTATTTTTTACCCAACCCATTTTTGTGGCCCATTTAATTATGAGGGCATTTTAGACATTATAAAAAAATTGTTAAACCTAATTTCTATAATATATATGTGTTATAATGCCACTGTTGAAGGGAGACCAATTGGGAACGGAAAAAAGAACACTGAAACCAATTTTTTTTTAAAAAAATTACAAACACAAACGCAGCTGGCTCCCTGCTCCTTCGATCGTGCCTCACACCCTCACCCACTGTTCACTTCCGTCTTCTTTCCTCACTACCAACCCTCATTCTCTTATCTCCTTCCATACATCCTTCAAACTCTCCTCTGTTCTTCATCCAACCTCACCACCCTTCAACCGTTTTGCAACCCCCTATTTCCAAACAACCTTCAGCAGTCGCTACTCCCTGTTGTCTCCACCAAAACCCCTGTTCACCATCTCGAAACCCTAGTCGCTGCTACCCCTCTGTTTCTCCGTGTCTCACCGCTTCATAACTCCATCCATCTCATCGCCGATACCCAACAGATCCTTCCCTCTGTTTAGCACACCGAAACCCCCTCTGTCTCACCATTCCCTCAACAGCCTGTTCCGGTTCAGTTCGCAACCCACCTTACGCCAGCCTCTCCGTTTCATCTCCTCAACTCTCGACAACCTTCACAGCCACCAACAGTGTTCTGCTCACAAAAACCCTCTGTCTCTCCACCATCGTACAACACCGTGTTCCATTCCAAACCCCCATCTGCCGGTCCCAGCGATTCTCTTCAGCCGCTTCTTCATAACCGCTCCAGCTCTCATTCTGCTGTCACCTAAACTTCTGATACAACTTATATTCAACTCATTTCATCTGCAAATTGGTATTTTCGTTTTCATCTTGGTCTCGTTTTTTAACCGTTATGTTATGATTTCACATCGTGCTGCCGAATCATTATGAGTTTTCGTTTTGTTTAACTATTCTGTTGATTTATTAAACTGAGTTGCTGCTGAATTTTTTATGTTGGTTTATTGTTACTCTTTTGATTATAACTATTCTGTTCAAAACTGTGATGAAATTCTGTTAGTTCGAAAGATTGCTGCTGCCTATGGTTCAATTTATTTATAAATTGTTTAGTGATGTCAAATGTATGATAGAACTTGAGCTAGTATTCTGGAAATTTTGGTAACAGTATGAGAGACCCTGTGTTAGTTCATGAAAATATTTGGTTGATATCATTAGTCTGTTGTGATTTACTAGTTTAGAAGTATTATGCTGCCTCAGTTTGACAGATTCGGGTTCGGGATTTATTTTAGTTCGACTTGAATTTGTGATAAGGTTTCCATGACTAGTTTCGATGACGGTTTGACATCTATATCGCGTTATTCGTGAAAGATATAACCGAGAAACTATCACGGGCAGCCATGTTATTTTGTTTTCTTTTAAATTTGTGATAAGGATTTCACTTTTAGTTTCGATGATGGCTTAAATGTTTATGTTGCGTTTATTCGCGAGGAACCTAGCCGAGAAACTACGGGGCAGCTTTGTTGTTGTGTCCTTTGAGGCAATTTTGAACAAGAATATTTGTCATAATGCTATTTTCATCATTATTCTCAATTAAAGTTCTAACCGTGTTACTATGTCTTATTTCAATTTGAATTGGAATTGTGAGTAAAATAATATTAGTGTTGTTTCGATGAAGGCTAAATGATGATGCCGTGTAAATCCGTGTGGAAATCTAGCCGAGGAACATGTTAGAACTCCATGTTTTATGTTATTATCCTTTTAATTTTTGATTGAAGTTTATGATTTGAAAGTCATATTGGTTTCGATGAAGGGGGATGTTGTTTCCGCGTTTATTCGCGTAGAAACTAACCGAGAAACCATTTGGCATTTATTTGTTCTAGTTTCAATGACGGTTTAATGATTATACCGCGTTGCTTGCGTGAAAATCAAACCGAGAAACATGGTGGGACACCGCAAGTTGTGTTATTATCATTTTAATTCATGCCTACTAACCATGATTATTTTATTTGCAATTCTATCTCTTTATTTTTATTCCATACTATGCTACTAATATATTCCGTTACTTGTGAAGATAGCCGAGGATGATTCAAGCATACATTCTTATACTGTTGCATCTATACACATTTTTATACTGTCATTTATATTTATGTTACTATTTAATATTTAGTAATGTGTATCTAAAATACTTAGTACTTTTATTTTTATGTTTAATACTGTAAATATAATTATACATGTTTTTTTTTATTTCTTATATTTATTATTGTAAATATACATATTATATTTATTTCTTATATTTAGTATTGTAAATATATATTATATACATACTATTATTATTATACTTTATCTATTAATTCGTAAATAAGTTCGAATTTATATTATAATAATCTTCTTCGTATACCGATTACTTAGAAATAGTTTATATAATCTATTCTAGTTAATACAATACAATCATCGATATTTAAATTTCTCCGCATTTAATTTCTGTTTATATGCTTTTAATAAAATTAATTTACCGTTTTCTTTTTAATTTCAATTTATCCCCATTCGAAAAATTGTATCCCAATCCCCTTGTTGTGTTGTAATTAATTTACCGCTTTCTATTTTATTTTACAGTTTAATCCCCATTTATAATTCATGTATCCCTCTCCAAAAAAAAAAACAATTCTTGTAATAATTATCTAGTGCACATTTATTTTATTTTAATATAACTGTCACTTACACAAAACCAAAAATCTTTTTTAAACTAATAATTGTAAATCATTTTTAACCCGTAAGTCGACAAAGCTACGAAGCGTCGCGATAACCACACATGCACACATGTACGCTTGATCCTAGGCCTTCTTACAATGAGCCTATTTCGATCAATTGTCCCAATTGGTCGTCTTAGAAGACTAGCCCACTTTGCTAGTACACATGTAATTTAATTATTTTATACTTAGGTTGGCCACCTTGTATGGGCTTTGTCGATTTTATTTGTTATTTACAATTATCTCGATCCTATTCTTTCTCCATTCACCAAGCATTTAAAACACTTTCAATAAAATTCGACCCAATGTCGAATCTTCTTCTCAAACCTCGATCCAATGTCGAGTTATTTTCAAAAATGAATTTCTACAAAAAAACATAGTGCTATGGTATTTAATTGAACCGTTAGAGGATAGCCCGACGATTTAATTAAAATGTAAAGTATTTGGGCCATTAGAGGGTAATCCAATGACTTAAATACTTTATTCCATACACTTAATAAAAGTGAACTTTGTTTCACCTCACTCATTTCATAATAAAGATTTTGGATGAGAGATGATCGGTTGACCTCAATCACCAATCTCGAGTATTGAATCGTTAGAGGATATCCCAACGTTTTGGTACTTGTCATCCACAATTTAAAATCAACTCCAACCCATTCAAACTTCTTTTGTGCGCTTCAAGCACCATTTTTAAGATTAGACATGATTCATTTACAATTGAGATGTTCTTTCCTCTATTCCCAAGGTTTTCGACTTCTCACTTGAGTACTAGAGGTGTTCTCAAACCTCTCTCATGTTGGTGCGTAGTCCTTTATTCTTCATCACACCTTGTGGACGTTAGGAGTCTTCTCCTTTAAAAATGACGACTTGTCTTTTTTTAAATCAATCAACAAACAATCATTTTTAGAGGAACTACGGAGTTTTGACTTTCCCATTGCACGAGGGAATACGTAGGCACACGGTTCTGAAACCGTGCCAAACTCAAAAATAATAAAAACATTTCTTCTCCCTTTCTTTCTCATTTCAAACTTAGAAGATAGTAAAATTTTCACACTAACACACAACCACATTTTGAACTAAATGGGTACCATCGAGTACGATGGATGTAAGGGGTGCTAATACCTTCCCCTTGCATAACCAACTCCCGAACCTATATCTCTTTAATCTTGTAGACCGTCTTATCCTTTTCTTTTGTGGGTTTTATCTATATTTTCCCGTTCTTCTTTTAGAACAAATAAAATTAGGTGGCGATTTCACTGTTTTTGAAAATTTAAATGATTTTTTTTTGAAAAACTCGAGTTGCTTCAGGAATAATTTTGGCTTATGGAAAATGAGTTAAGATTATGTTGGCTCAACAAGATTTACAGAAGAAGCTTTATGATGAGAAATGAATAGACATCCCAACCATTGATTGAAATAAGATGAAGAGAAGGACGTAAGATTTATAACACTTTGTGTTTCTGATGATGTGATGAATCATATCATGCATCTCATAACTATGAAGAAAGTCTATGATAAATTGGAAAGTTAGCACATGTTTAAAACGATCAAGAACAAATTGTTGGCAAAGCAATGTCTCTATAGTCTGAAGATGTAGGAAGGAGGCGATTTACAGGCTCAACGACACATTTTCAACACCTTTCTCGTTGATTTGATACAACTTGGTGCGAAGGTTGACCATGAGGATAAAACTATTATTTTGTTGTGCTCTTAACCAATCCATAATGATTACTTGAAGGTCATTATCACATACCGGAAGAAAACAATCATGTTGGATCTTATTTCATATACCTTTTTACAACATGCATAACATCATCAAAGTGTAGAAGAAGGTGGAGGAAGTTTAAATGAAAGTTTGTTTGCGAAGGGAGGTCAAGACCGTGACAAAGGAAAAAGTAATGCTTTGGGTTATGGAATGTGTCATACCCCAATTTTTGACCTAAGAAACCATCTCATATCATTCAAATATGCATCATTGCGCCACTAACAATTTTAACACAAGATAAATCGTATGTGTACTTGATGGGTTCTTATATGAATATATGAGTGAACAATGAATATATGAATAGAATAGTAAAAGAATGTTGTAATTGTATTATTATGGACGAACAATTACAAAGAAGTAACAGTGATGAAAATAACAAACTGATAGAGAATATCTATCAGCCCCTAAGCACGCAGTGCTTCCCTCACCAAGACGGTGATTCTCAAACCAAAAAATAGAATACCTAGATACCTTATTTCCTCCCCATTTTATAGTCATAAACTTAGCTAATTATTCTCTCTCTTCCTTCCCTATTTTATAGTAACAAACTCCTTAATTATAGGATTAATTATAGTAACAACTCCTATAATTATTCTCTCTCTCTCTCTCTCTTCCCTATTTTATCGTAACAAACTCCTACAATCTATTCCTTTATTCCTTTGCCACATCTTCTAGTATAAAGCCTCCACACTTTTGGCTTAGGCCCAAAGTCAAGCCCAACTTCTTCACCTAAGTCTCTATCAACACCTCGGTCCTTCACAACAGCCTTGTCCTCAAGGATAAAATTTGGAAACTACCCCTTAAGATAAGCATTGTCTTCCCATGTGACATCATCAACATGTTTGTTCTTCCACTGAATTAAACTTTGAGGAATAGAAACACCTCTCAGCACATTAATTCTAGAGCCTAACACCTTTTCTAGATAAAATCCATCATCAAGTGCGACCTCTAATTCTGTAGGTAGTGCCCCTTGAGCCTGATAGTCACCTATAGCCTTTTTTAGCAAAGAAACATGAAAACTGGATGAATTCTGGAAGTGTCAGGTAATTGCAACTTGTATGCTACAACTCCCACCTTGTCCACAATTTTGAAAGGACCATAATAATGAGCAGCTAGCTTTTGATTAATCGTCTTGATCACTGACTGCTGTCTGTGAGGTCTAAGCTTCAAAAACACCCATTCACCGACATCAAATTGTACATCTCTTCTCTTTGTATCTGCATACTTCTTCATTTATTGTTGAGCTCGCAACAAATGACTCTTAAGCTGATTCAAAGCCTCATCCCTTTCACTTAACTCCAAAGCCACAGAAGCTACCTTTGTCTCGTTGCTTAAAAATCTTAACAAGCTGGGAGGTGGTCTTCCATACACCACTTCAAAAGGTGTCTTCCCAATAGAAACATGAAAAGTAGTGTTATACCAATATTCTGCCCAGGGAAGCCAGTGAGACTAGGACTTCGGCTGTTCCGATGCAAAACACCTTAGATAACTCTCCAAGCATCTATTTAACACCTCGGTTTGCCCATCAGTTTCTGGGTGGTAGGCAGAGCTCATCTTCAATTTGGTACCTTGTAACTTGAACAATTTCATCCAAAAATGACTCACAAACAAGGGGTCTCTATCACTGATAATAGAAGTAGGAATACCATGGAGTCTGACAATCTCCTTCACAAATAACTCTGCTATGGACTTGGCAGTGTAGGGGTGTTTTAGAAGGATAAAGTGATTGTACTTAGATAGCTTGTCCACTACCACAAGTACAGCTGCATAACCCTTAGATTTTGGAAGGCCAGTGATAAAGTTTAAGGACAAATCCTCCCAAATGGCATTGGGAATAGGAAGAGGCTGTAGGAGACCACCTGGGGTAGTAGCTGCATAATTTTGTCTCTATCATATGTCACAAGCTCTCACAAATTCTCTGACCTGTCTTTGCATTCTCACCCAATATAAATTCTCAGCCAACCTTCTATAGGTTCTGAGGTACCCAGAATGACCTCCTGTAGGTGTGCTGTGAAATTCTTGTAACAACAATGGGATTGAAGAAGCGTTTGGGGACAAGACCAACCTGCCATGATAAAATAAAGTACCCTGTTGCACAGTATAACCTGGCCTAGCATCTGGTGAGGCCATCAATTCAGCAATGATCTTTTGAATTCCTAGATCCTATTGCACTTCTTGTAGCAATTTCTGACCTTCCAACCATTTTGGGTAAGAGACTATAGAATTCATTTCCACATCCCCATAACATCTGGATAAAGCATCAGCAGCTTTATTCTCACCTCCTGGCTTATATTTGACTTTAAATTGGTACCCAAGCAATTTAGCTAACCAACATTGTTGATCTGGTGAGGAAATTCTTTGTTGAAGGAAGTGTTTCAAGCTTTTGTGGTCAGTAAACACAGTGAATTGCTTCCCCAAGAGATAATGTCTCCAGTGCTGTATAGATAATACTAATGCCATAAGCTCTTTTTCATACACAGATTTTGATAAATTGCCATAAGACAAAGCCTTGCTGAAAAAAGCTACAGGCTGCCTGTTTTGCATCAAAACTGCCCCGATACCCCTTCCGACTGCATCACATTCCACTTCAAAGGGTAGGGAAAAATTAGGCAGAGCTAATACAGGAGTGGTGGTCATGATTGTCTTGATTGGTGGCCGAGAGGCTTGGACCCCACTTAAAATTATCTTTCTTTGTCATTTCCGTCAATGGTTTGGCCAATTTGCCATAATCCCTGATGAACTTTCTGTAATATCCAGTAAGACCCAAAAATCCATGTACCCCTTTTACATTTTTGGGTTCAGGCCAATCCACTATACATCTAATCTTCTCAGGGTCTACTGACACCCCTGCACCAGAAATTATGTGTCCCAAGTAGTCTATTTGTTGGCAACCAAACTTGCACTTAGATTGATTAGCAACAAAACAATTAGACATTAAAACAGTCAGCACTTGCTTTAGATGGTTCTCATGATCATACATATTCTTACTATAGACTAGGATATCATCAAAGAAAACTAATACGAATTTCCTCAAAAATGGTTTGAAAATGTCATTCATAGTGACCTGAAATGTTGTTGGGGCATTCATCAACCCAAATGGCATTACTAAGTATTCATAATGTCCGATATGAGTTCTAAAAGCAGTTTTGTGGATGTCCTCATCTGCTACTCTAATTTGATGATAACCAGATTTTAAATCAATGTTAGAAAAAATTGTGGCTCCAAATAACTCATCAAGCAGTTCTTCTACTATGGGAATAGGGTACTTATCTGGTACTGTAGCCTTGTTGAGAGCTCTATAGTCCACACACATCCTTCAACTTCCATCTTTCTTCTTAACCAAGATAACAGGGCTTGAAAACGTGCTCATACTAGGACGAATCACACCTGCTTTCAGTAATTCGGACACTTGCCTTTCAATTTCTTCTTTTTGATGATGTGGATACCTATATGGCCTCAAATTAACAGGGTTATGATCTGAGAACAACTTGATTTGATGCACTTGAGACCTCTTGGGAGGAAGCCTTATGTATTCTTGGAATATGCTCTAAAATTGACTCAATATAGTTTTCAGCTCTTCTTGATTTTTTTCTGCACCATCTAACTTCTTTTCACCTTTTGACCAACTCCACACTTCACCCCTTCTCTCATGTCTATCTTCCAAGAAATTGTTGAGGAAAACTTGTTGTTCTGGTTTCCCTCCCTGCCCTTGTAACATTACTAGCTCATCTTTATGCCAAAATTGCATAGAGAGAGCCTTCCAATCCATCACCACCTTCCCTAGAGTACTCAACCATGAAACTCCCAGCACTACATCCAGCCCCCCTAAATCCAAAACCAAAGCATCTACCACTATCACCATTGGACCCAGATTTATACTAACTCCTTCACACACCCCTTGAAAAAACACCCTATGTCCATCTCGCAACTTAATGCTCTTTGCAGCCATAGGAGTAACTTGCAAGCCTAAAGCAGCAATGATTTTAGGAGAAATAAAATTGTGGCTAGCTCCACTATCCACTAAAACAACCACATCAACATCCCCTAATTTACCTTCAACTTTCATAGTTCGATACCCACCCATGCTTCCCAACACCCCAATGAACTTACACTTTGCTTCCTCTTCCTCTTCGCTCTCAGAATTTTGAGCCTCCATGGATACGATCTCGCCTTCCTCGTTTAGACTCTCGTCGTCTCCCAAAATCAAAACCCTTATTGATCGTTCAGGGCATTTGTGAAGAGTAGGGTGATACTTCCCGCCACACTTGAAACATAACCCTTTAGCTTTTCTCTCCTCCATCTCATCACTGTGCATGCTTCGAACCCCCTTCCATCGCTCAGAAAAATTAGCGCGACGATCGTTTTCCATTTTCTTTCCTGTTGTACGCAACGATGAAGAGGAATTTTGCATGGAACCCACCGAATCTGTTTTTTGAGTCGGGTTGGACCAACCCGTATTTGTTGATCGGGTCATATCTTTAGGGTTAGAATTTGACCCAGTACGATATTTGGGTGAGGATCCAGCCCAATCCCTTCGGCCCCGAGAATCATAAACAACCTTCTTCTTCCCATAATGTCGTTCCCCATCGTCATCTTCTTCTTTCAGTTCACCTTCAACATCTTTAGCCATCCTCATCATTTGCATCCTAGTAATAGGATTCAATGTTTGAACTCGCCTTCTGATCTGTGGTTTTAAACCACTCATGAAATAACCCAAATATTGTTCCTCTGGTAATCGACCCACTTGTGACGATAGAAGCTCAAAAGCTTCCACAAACTCCTCCACATTTCCGGTTTGACGTAGCGTGGACAATTCTTCAAACGGGTTTTCTAAGCGTCTCCCGCCATAGCGCGCAATTAAGGCCTTCTTCAGTTTTTCCCAAGAGAGGTCATCCTTTGTTTCCAATAACGAGTTAAACCAAAGTATTGTTGAACCCTCCATGCTTAAACGGGGCAACTTCACACGCATCTCATCCGGAGTGTTTTGCACATCAAAGTAAATCTCCGCGCGCGTAATCCACGCAACAGGGTCCTCACCTTCAAACACCGGAAGCCTCACGTTCTTCCCGGCAAGGCGAGACACGCTATGTGATGAATGACCATCAGAGGTGTCATCCTCCAGGGTCACTCCCTTCTGACCTATCTGCTTGCTCAATTCAGTTAAAATCAAGCTTTGTTGATGCATTTGTAGAGCCAACGCTTGCAACGTTGTTGTCACACTCTCCATCTGTGTTTCCAAAGCTTCAATTCGGTCACCCATCTTTGTCATGAGCAATCTTCGTCACAGGTGCGTTTCGAATCCGGTAGGTCGGACCAATTGATGGGTTCTTATACGAATATATGAGTGAACAATGAATATATGAATAGAATAGTAAAATAATGTTGTAATTGTATTATTATGGACGAACAATTACAAAGAAGTAACGGTGATGAAAATAACAAACTGATAGAGAATATATATCAGCCCCTAAGCACGCAGTGCTTCCCTCACCAAGACGGTGATTCTCAAACCAAAAAATAGAATACCTAGATACCTTTTTTCCTCCCTATTTTATAGTCATAAACTTAGCTAATTATTCTCTCTCTTCCTTCCCTATTTTATAGTAACAAACTCCTTAATTATAAGATTAATTATAGTAACAACTCCTATAATTATTCACTCTCTCTCTTCCCTATTTTATCGTAACAAACTCCTACAATATATTCCTTTATTCCTTTGCCACGTCTTCTAGTATAAACCGTCCACACTTTTGGCTTAGGCCCAAAGTCAAGCCCAACTTCTTCACCTAAGTCTTTATCAGTACTCCTTGAGCCGAATTAGGGTTTTGATCAAAAATCTTTCATCTGTTCAACATATGATCAATTAGGGTTTGAGTCTTCACTCACTTCTAAAGATCTATCTTCATCAAGCATCAACATCTGATCTTCAAATTCCCATTATTTCCTCAAGATCTATCTTAAGTCGACCAATTAGTGTTTTGATCGAGGATGGTGTATCATTGACTTTCTGATCTATGAATGACCTAATTTCTTGGAGAATGATCTCAAAATCATCAATGCAATATCTTGACCTAATTTCTTGGTTCAAAACATCTCAAATTCCATGATTGATTCCCAGAGAAATTTTGAATCATCTGACAAAAAGTCAACTGTTCAAATAAGTCAAACTTTGACTTTTGGTCAACTTTTTGAAATTCAAATTTTTTCAATCATCAAATCATTTCAAATTGTCCATCATGATCATAAAAAATCAAAATGTGTGAAAAAGTCAACAAAAAGTCAAAACTTGAAATTTTTCTTAAAGGTCCATAACCATAATTTACAAGTCATTTACCCAAAATTTTCAAGTCTTTTTACAAATTCTTCCTTCTAGAAGACTTGTCACCACAAGAGATAGGTTTTTTCGCAATAATATCTTATGATAATAATTGAGAGGAGGATAAGATCACTTGAGTGATTTAACCATGGTTGGAAAAATTAACCATGTGCATTAAATGTGAAAGATTCCATTCTTACCTCTTAAGCCAAGTTAACAATTCTTCCAATCCTATCCTTGCCTTGCTTTCCAAACCTCTTGACCTATAAATAGAAGTCATTTCTCACTTATAAATCACACCAAATCAATCCTATACAAGCTTTCTCACTTCTTTCTTCTTTTTCGAGTTTCAAAGTTCCAAAATGTGAGAATTTGCAAATCTCCAACCCTTGCAATTTCTGAGAAATCACAGGCTTCAAAAACTCTCCAAATACCCTTAGTAAGTTGTTAGAATCATCAAGCCATCACAAAAACAACCAAAACTCAGAATTATACCCCAAGTTCCATAAACTTGCATATTAAGCCTTAACTTGTCATCTCTCAATCCACTCGTGCGTTTTCCATTCTAATCATTCAAACAACATCCATACATTCCATATAGATTATACAAACCCTTAACTAACTCATGTAACCACCGAATCATCATCAAACCAGTCGTGCTGCATTTGGACTAGGGTAGGAAGTTTTAGACCACTTCAAAGCAAGATGAGCATTCCAACACGTTCGTTGAGGTCCAAGAAATCTATCCAAATCATCAAAACGCATCTGGAAGCAATCCTTTGAGGAATTAGATTTCAGATCATAAGAGGTAAGTTGCTGTTCACAGTGATTTCTGGTGAAACAACCGCTAGTCCTCCACACTATCGACTAAGCTTTATGATTGTTATTCAATTCCTCTGGTAACTTGCAGGATCGACTAGATTGATCCTATGGGGTATTGGTCGTTTGGATATATTTAATAATTAAACTAGTATTAATGTTTAAGACTTATATTTAGAGTGTTTTATGTATGTCCAATGTATTCCGATTGCAGTGTTAAATAACTTGATGCCATGATTAAACAAAGAAACATAATACTGACTTGAATGAGTAAATAAATAAAGATTCGATTTACAAAGAAAAGTGTAAGTGCAGGAATACTTAAATGACTTTTAAATGTAAAAGACTTTTAAGGTAAGAGCATGAAATGTAAAAGACATCTGGAATGTAAAAGACATGAATGTAAAAGATTTCTGAAATGTAAAGGACTTCGAAATAGAAGAAAATGTTTAAATGCGGAAAATAGTTAAATGGCTTTGAATGTAAAGATATGTAAAAGGCATTGATGCGAAGATAAAGGATAAACTGGAAAGATAAAGATGCTTTTACTGAATTATAAAGGTTTTGGTGCCATCATACGTACATTGTTCGAGCATTCGTTTCTCTAGCCATGTGGTAATTTGAATGTTTACTGAATTTTGTACAATAGATATGACACACGAAATCCTAACACTAAGACTTCTATTTATACTACTCTGACCATAACGGTCTGACTTATGAGATCTTGCCACGTTCAGAACATGCAGGACACTGCGCTTCTCTAGCTTCCACGCGTCTTCGAACCGTCTCCAGCGCAGATATTCTAACTTCCAATTATCCCGCTCGCGTTTGAATTTCAAATGCCTTGGCTATCTTTGCTTCGAACTCACTTCACAGACACAACCCTATTACCACTTCGAAGCTTCTTTTACATATATCATCATAACTGCCATTCGAAGCTCCGAGCTTTAGTATGTCTATTTCGAAAAGCCATTTCACCCATTCCGAACTGTGACATTCACTTTGTTCTATCGAACACCAACATCATTTCGTTTCGAACTTGAGATTTCTACTTCGAACCATATATATCAAAATCTTCTGCCAACAAAATGCCCCTTTAAAATATGTATTTCGAACCTCTTTCTGAGAAATACTTATTTTAAACATATTCACAAGATTTTGATGTGACTTTGAGTAATCATGATACTGTGTATGACTTCCACTACGTCAGTCACGACGTCTCTTGGGTTTCCGAACTGTTTCAAAACAGTTGCCACAACATGGTGCGATTATTAAAGACAATGAATATCTTTAATCACGCTTGTTACCAATGCTGGCTTTATGCCACCTCATGCCGTATCCAACCCACGATCCACACGTACCTTGGCTTTAGTTGATGAGTGCTTCAACTTCCTCACTATAAAACTAAACACCCTTAGTCTTTTATTCTTTTTCCACTTTCTAAACTCCTTTCTTCTTCTCTTCTCGCTAAAAACCCTAAAGATTCTCAACAACTTCCAACAATGTCTTCAACAACATCCCAAATGAAGAAGATCTCCAAGAAGAAAAGTAAGAACGCAGGCACGATTATGGAGAGCAAAGTTGGTATTCACCAAGGTCAATCTGTACTCATCCCCCAAGGAATCTCTAAGGAACAAGAACTTCTATACTCTTCTCAGGTACTCATTCCCACTAATGTTGCTGGAAAGAGGTTTGCCCTAATGGGCCCTCTTACAGTTTTTGAAATTCTGAAAGATACCAGAACAATCTTCCCTGTTTGTTATGACTTTAAACCCTTGTTCAATAAGATGGAAATCCCTAGGTTAGGAACTGAGAATGTGAATGAATCCTCTGCTTCGAAAAACATAGAAACCCCTGATGTTCCCCCAAAAGATCCTTTTGGTTTGGATTACGTGAAAAGCAACTTTAAGCCGTTTCGATCTTGCCCTACCCCTGACGTAGCTTACCAGAACTGGTTTACTAAGGTAAAGGCTAAGAAATCCCATCAATGGGAGGAGCTAGGGATCTATAATTTGATCAAGTTATCGAAACCAGGCTTCACCTATAGCCACCCCTTATTATTTACATCTTTGTATTTTTGGGATAGTACTTATAACACCTTTCACCTTCCTGGAGGAATGATCACACCCACATTCTTCGATATAACAGCTATCACAGGCTTATCACCAGTAGGAGAGACTTATATTCCTGACTCTGAAGAACATTCAAGTATCATTGACTTCGACGTCAAGTTGGCCAGCTTCTCAAAGTTCATTAGTCATTATCACACTGAAGGTGATAGTGTATCAGATGTAGAGCATATTGCCTTCCTCACCCTGTGGTTATCGAGATATGTGTTTTGCAGCAGGTCTTTACAAGTAGCCAGTAGGTTTATTCCTCTAGCTAGAGATTTACATGAAAATAGGAGAGTTTGTTTGAGTGAGCTCTTACTTGTTGATCTCTATGAAAGTTTGAGATCAGCTGTTTCGAGTCTGAAATCTCACACTCCCAAGAACATCTTGCTAGCTGGTCCTTTCTGGTTACTCCAATTATGGCTTAATGCCATGTTTGAATCTTTGTTATCCACCATTGATACCATTGTTGAGCAAGATCCAGAGGTAGCGGATCGAAATGTTGAAGGCACAAGGCTGAGAAGATTGACTCCAAATGATGATAAGGCTGATTTCCAAGTTCTATTCTCACAGTACATCATGATCTTCTCTAAAAGGCATAAATTTGAAGAAACTATGGCACCTTTTGCTTCGAGGACTCATGGACCATCATGGTTCACCATGTCCCTTTCAGAGGCTGCTAAGAGTAACGAGATCCAAGACATTTGGAAAGCCTTCTTGCTCCCAAGATTAATCTCCTCAAGAATCACTCCTTCCAAGAACCAAGCCCTTCTGTTTGCTTATCAACCCAATTTCATTTCTAGACAATTCAGTTTATGTCAGTTAATTCCGGAACCCCTTTTTCAAACCCAGAGTGCCATTACTTCTGGTCGAACTTTCAAGGCCAGAGAAGCTAAACTGCAGCAGGAACAATACCAAGATTTCGCTCAGTTTGAATTAATTTCTTTTGAACCAACCTATTTTTCATCAAAGGGTTTTCTGGATTGGTGGACTAAATTCTACCAGTCTTATATGTTTGATACTCTCACCATCCAAAAGAAACTAACTGTTGCGTTCGATGTGCAGGTACACAAAAAGAAAGGTATGTTCACTCATGCTCAAGAGATTAAGGCTTTTCAGAATTACTTCGAAACTACTTATGATCCCACGCGCTTGCAAACCACTGTATATCGAGCGTCTGAAACCTTGAAGGAAAAATTTAAAGAAAAAGTCTCTAAGTTCAGACTTCCTTCAGGGTTGTCACCTGAGGATAGGTATAGGTTGGCACTCGAAATGCATCCACCTAAATTTCCTAGATTACCTACCTCAGAACTGGCTCTGGCTTGGTTTCCCCCATACCCTTGGTGGTTGACTTGCAAAGAGATGTTCAAATACAAATCTCAAAGGAAACTAAAGCCATCTGAGACTGTGACATGGGCTCGACATTGGCTCCATAATTTCCCAGGGCATCTTCGCTATGACCTTTCTGCCATGTCGATTGTTTCGAATGAAGGCGCAGGTGCGAATGCTTGGGAAATCCCCAAATATTTCTTAGTTTCTTTATTTTAACATTTGTCTTAATTGTTTCGATTTTCAGCCATCAGGATAAAGACTGTTGCGTCGAAGACCAAGGAAGGAAGTAGTTCCCAACAAACTATCGAAGCTGATGACAATATGCCCCAAACAATTTCAACAATTACTCCTACAACAACAACAACAACAACCATCGCTCCAACTCCAACAATTGCTCCAACTTCAACAATTGCTCCAATTTCAAAGGTAATCAATTTATCATGACGTTTCGAATGGGATACTTTATGATTGAAGTTTAACTCATGTTCTATACTTTTCAGACTAATACACTCCCACCAACCACTCCAAAGAAACGAAAGCCTAGTACCAGTGGGAAGAATCCCAAGGCTGGGGAAAATTCACCAATGGCTTCGAAGAAGAAGAAAAAGAAAGATGTTTCAAAGGACACTAATGTTTCTGGACTTGATTCCTGGGATGCTGCTCCCCTACCAAAATCCAAAAATCCACCTTCGACCTCCAACGTAATGTTGGAACATATAGATAGCAATATCTCTTCAAATAATCCACAGGTGAATTGAATTCGAACTTTTTTAACAAAGATAGTTATTCGTACCTTAGTGCAAGTTTTAATCTTTCATTGTTTGTGTAGGATGATTCAAATCCAATCCCTACCACTTCGACTCCTCCATCCAAAACAGCTGCTCCAATCCATTCTTCTCCTCATGGGGACTCAAGTAATCTGGTGCAGAATAAGGGATCCTCCAATATGGCGGTTCCGATTGGGGCTTCAGAGCAACCAGATGATCAAGGCACTTCTCCTCCTCTCAAGGAGACAAACGAAGTAACGCCTGAAAATGTTGCGAAAGTTCCTCCAGAAACTTCTCATCCAGAATCTCCTCTCAAAATTCCTCAAGAGAGCGAAAAAATCACCCAAGCTGAAGAGGAAAAGGTTGACCCTTCTCGAGAGAGCGAAGATTCTAGTGAGGAAGGATCTAAGGAAGCAGGAGAAGAAGAGGCTCAAGATGGTTCGAGCGAAGGAACGGAGTCTGATGCTCACAGTAATGAAGACAATGACATCGAAGTGGTGGACCTGGTTGGTGATGAAGAAGATGACGAGGAAGAGAATGAAGGTGGTGGTGTCCCTACCAATGAGCCAATGGAAGTCGAGATGGATGTTACTCTATTGCGTATGGAACTTCCTGAGTCCTCTCAACCCCAAACAGCTGAAGAAGAGTTAGCCCTCTTAAAACGAAATGACCCAATCGGGTATATGAAGGCTAAGCTAGCTCAGAAGGACACTCCTTTTCCTAAGGCTGGTGCTGGTTCGACTACTGATTCAATGCCTTCTGATGATAGGGTTGTACTTCTTCACAAGATTAGGAAGACAATCCTTGATGTGGATCTATTCGAAGTGCTCAAGAAAGATAGTACAGCGTGCTATATTATGAAGGGACTTCTTAATCAAGTTGACCTCACCACCTGTTCTCTGGAAGTTAGTACCATCCTATTTGAACTTCAATCTTTGCTAGACAACGTGACTGGATGTCTCCTTCAGGATGAATTTGCTACCAATAAAGTCCAAGAGAAGCGAACTGCTATGGACGCTGCTTATGAGCATGCTTCGAAGCTTTCTAAAGAAGCTGAAGAGCATATCAAGCAAGCTAAAACTGATTATGAGCTTCGAGCTCAGTCCATCCTTCTCTGGGAAAAGCAGATTCAAGAACTTCAACAAAAAGTTAAGGAGGCCCAAAAACAACAAATGGCATATGACGCCAACACTGCTGGCACACAATTCGAAGAACTCCTCAATAAAGGACTTGCAGAAATGGAAGCAGCTGAGCAACTTAAAGGTGAAGTTGCCACCTTAGAAGGAGCGAGGCGCTTTACTCAGCAAAGGCTTGAGTCCTTTCGGAGTATCTTCGACAGATTGAGGAACAATACCCATTTCTAGCTTTTGTTTGTTTATTTTGCTTGGAATATTAATTTAACTTTAATCTGTAATACCCAAACAATGCCATTTTGGCATATCTTCACTATATTTCGATTACGCTATTATTATTCGAATCTCCTGCAAGTGTGGCTTATATTTCTTTAAATATTTCCTATTAACCTTTAAGATTCGTTTATCATCATTCACTTCTTCAATCTCATATGCATTGTTTGAAAATGTTTTTACTACTCGAAAGGGTCCTTCCCGATGAGGTGACCACTTACCTAATGCTTTATTTTTCTTGTCCATGGGCAATATAACTTTCCAAACTAAGTCATTAGTACTGAATGCTTTACCTTTCACCCTTTTGTTATATACCCTGGCTACTCTTTCCTTTTGCCTCATTAGGATTTCCAATGCATGCAATCTAACCTCTTCTAACTCAACTAACTCATTCATCATCATCTCCCAATACAATGTGTCATACCCCAAAATTTTCCCTCCATCTTCTCAAGATATTTCATACATCCATACTCAAGGATTCCTCAAAGGTTGATCAGACAAACCCTCTCCTAGACAATCAACCCAAACTAGGGTTTGATATTCTCAGGTCAATATGGACTTCCAACATCTCCAATGGTCTTCATGCCTCCTCATAGGCTTCAAAGATTATCCACGTCAAGTTTCAAGTCCCACAAGTCAAATTTCCTCAGACAATTGCTCAGATGGTTGAAAATCAGTTGTATTGGACAAAACGTCAACTGTGGTCAACATACAGTCAAACTTCATGATTTTTGGTCAACATCCTCATTTTGAAGTTACATTCATCATTTGATAAAGGGTTGGTCATGATTCATCAAGAAAACTCAAGATTTGCTCAAAAGTCAAACTTTCTAAATTAGGGTTTCTAGGTGAAAAAGTCAACTGAACTTTGACTGATCATAACTTTCTCATAATTTCTCAGAAATTTTTCCACCACCTCTTGTTTTGAAGAGAATTCAATTCTCTACAACTTCATGTCTCACAAGAATGTCCAAAAAATGCTTCATTTGAGAGGTATGGCCCAAAACATTACAGGTCATTTTCAAAGTCAACAAAAAGTCAACTTTTTGTTTTGAGGATATATTGAGCATGGAAACTCCAATTTAGATGAGACCAAAACGGTTGGTTAGAGGATTCTTAGAGATTTCCAAAAAGTCCAAGAACACTCAAAAATGTGGAAAATTGAGCAAGATACACCATTCACAAGTTGGGCAATTTTAAAGAAGTGCACAAAGAGAAATACTTCTAAAAATCAAAAACTTTGCAAGTGGGCCTACTTTTTCTTCATCCAAACTTGTTCCTTATACAATTAGGAATATCCAAGCCCAATGCCACAAATTTTTATTTTATTTTTCTATTTAATTTGGAATTTATGCATTTAAATACAAATTAAATTCAAAAATAAAGTATAAAATCAAAATTAATTGCAAACTTGATTTTTATTTCTTCCTTGAGATCCAAACAACTCATTAAAGCCAGCAAATTTCGAAATTTGGATTGATATGGCAAGATTGGATTGAAATTGATCAAGAATTGAAAATTTGATTTTGTAAAAAAATCAAATTTGATTTGCATTGATTAGTGATGATTTCTTCCTCAAATCAGCTCCAAATCCATCCACTATAAATGTATAATGCATAGCACATGATTGAGAACGAAAAAAATTGGCTCAAGAACCCTAACCTAGAACTCAAAAAACCGTGCCTCTCAAGCAAAGTGCAGCCCTAGTTCCAGCCGTTTTTAATCGATTTTGAGGTGTCCATTGCATTCCTTGATACCTCTTGAGTCGATCCAGACCTTTACATTGTCAAAAACCATCAAGAAACAAGAAATTCGAATTCGGTTTGTTCCAATATAATTCAAAATCGATTTCTCATATTCATGCATCTTTAACTCGATTTGTGTTTGTTTTTGTGATTAGTAGGAAGATTGCAAGCTTTCTGGGCACTTTAATTGAATTTCCATGGCCAGAAACACGTATCACCATTATTAGGGTTTCCTATGCCGTTTTAGGGTTTCATAAAATAGGAAAAATTGGACCACGAGACCATGTCCATTGCGTTCGGAATGACGCCTGGAATCGAACCATGTCTTTAGATGTTATTTATATTATGTATGCTTGATTTTCCATGTAGCCAGGGCCTGTAGCGTCGAAGAAAGACCGACGCAAGCTTTTGAAAATTCAAACCAAAGAAGACGATGGTTGGCGCGAAGACGAGGCAGTCAGGGAGCGACACCTGTTGTAATCCACTCACTCCGGTTTTCAAACAGCTTGCACACTTGGCTCAGTTGGTTAAGGCGTGGACTGTGCATGGATGCTCTCCAAGGTCTCTGGTTCGATTCCTACCAGGACCACTTATTTTTCTTCTTTTCACAAAACTAACATATTTCTTATTTTCTATTTTTCTTATTTATTTAATATTTGCATCAATTTTAATTCTTTTCTTATTTTTATTTCATGCATTAAAAATCATCAAAATATTTTTTTCCTTTTGCATTTATTTCCAGAAAATACTTACTTAATTTATAAAGTTTAAAAATATTATTTTGCATGCATATTTATTTTTATTCATAATTTAGCATTTAAATCAATTTTAATTAGTTTTTAATTATTAAAATGCATCTAAAAAATCCCAAAAAATTATTTTAGCATATTAATGTTGTTTCCAGCATGTCATATTTTTCTCATTCAAAAATTTGCATTTTTACTAATATTTTTCTCTTATTCAATTTCATCGTATTTTCCGATTTTCTTATCTTTTCACAGGTTGTTCCGTTTCAGGCGGTTTCTTTTACTGTTTTCATTTTTTCCAATTATGTAACTGTTCATGGGATGTAATAGTTTAAATTAGGGTTTTATTTTCCGTAAGTTTAAATTATGTATCTGCCCCAAAGCCATGTAATAGCGTAGGACATTTACTTTCCGCACTTTACTTTCCGCAATTTATTTTTCGCACCCTATAAACTGCTAGTAACTAGGCGTGTATGGCAAGATAAAATTGGACATAGATCACCCATTATTCCAAGATAAAATATCTGAATTCAACACACTCTTTCACACATGCACCCCTTAAGGTAATTCTCTCTCGTTGCCTTACGAATACAAATGGTCATGTCCCTCGAACGTAGAGGTATTCTAGCACCGTTGCCTTCAAAATAAATCATCATAGTCCCTTCGATACAAAGATCATAGACCCACGATGTCGCCTACAAATACATGATCTTGACCCTCGATTGTTGCCTGCGAAAAATGATGATAGTCCCTTCGAATGTGCTAGGATACTTCCTACAAGTTGCCTTCTATGACCATCCGATGTCCCTTCGAATATCCCGCTTACATCCAACAAATAGAGTTACCTACCAATTAATGGTATGGATAGCGCTATTCTAAAGGAAAGTAAAATAACACGAAAATGACCAATTCTGAGTAGGTAATAAGACTTTTAGTTGCTTGCTCAAATCAAATACTTTTCACACAACACACTTTTGTCAAAGTTCAAACTCTTTTCAAAAAACGAAACATTTCCGAACACTTTGTATACATTCCTACATGAATCATTACAAAGTCATAGCGAAATTCCTTTTCAAAACATTTTTGTCAAACACACAGAAAGCAAATTTTAAGTGATCTAAGAGCAACTAAGAGCCCGTAGATAACTACGGATGGAAAGGGGTGCTAATACCTTCCCTTTTCATAACCTTCTCCCTTACTCAGAATCTAACGAAGGTCTTTTTCTGTACTTTTACCTTCCCTTAGTTGGATAAAAATAAAAGTCGGTGGCGACTCTTGCTATCCGCACATTTGCGATACAAAAACCAACAAAGTCAGTTCACTGTATTACACAATGCAGCTGAGATTTCGTTTTGTCTTTTAATTCGAACTGATTGTAGATGAATTTCTACTGGTAGAACTGCATCATGACCAAATTTTAGTTGAAAAGGCGTGGTATTAGTAGCTTCCTTAGGAGATGTTCTACAGGCCCATAGTATTCGGTCTAAAGTCTTGTGCCAATTCTTTGGCTTTTTACCAACATGTTTCTTAATTAAACCAATTATCACTTTATTGGCTTCCTCGACTTGACCATTTGCTTGAGCATAATATGGTGTTGATGTTAGTAATTTGAACCCCATCTCTTAGGCAAATTATTGCATCTTCCTACCAGTAAACACAGAACCTTGGTCTGTGGTTATGCTCTCTGGCAATCCGAACCTATAGCTAATTTGTTTCTGTATGAACTCAATAATAGCCTCTTGATCTACAGGTACTAATGGCATTGCTTCGATCCACTTGGTAAAATAGTCTATTCCTACCAAGATATATTTCTGACCTTTAGAAGAAGCAGGATTGATTTCTCCTATTAAATCTAATGCCCACTGTGACACCCCAAAATAATTCGATAATTAAATAATTATGATTTTTAATTATTAATTTAATTGAGAACATGATTTATTAATATATTGGATTTATTGGAATTAATTATGGATTTATTAGAAGTGTGTTGAGAAAAGTGAGGGTGTGAGGAGTAAAAGACTCTACTCACATTATTTATTTTATTTATGTTAAAGAAATAAAAGGAATAAAAGAAGGAAAGAAAGAAAGAGGAGTTATTTTGGAGAAAGCACACATACGTGAAGTTGAGAAGAGGAAAAAGAAGGAAGAAGACCTAAGGTGTCAGAATTCGAAGAACCCACAAGGTAAGGGGTGATTTCGATTAGTTATTTCGTATTATCGGTTTTAAATTCGACCGTATAGATCATAGCATGTTAGGAAATCTCAATTTAGGAATTTCTAGGTTTCCATGGATATATGCCTATTTGTGTCAGATTGTGTCGGATTGTAGAAATTCATTGATTTGTATGATATAGGATCAATAATGATGAATAAAACATTTTATATGGTGTGTTATTGGTGATGAATGCTTGATTTTATGGTGTCGGAACATGTGGGTACGTTTCGGAATGAATAAGAAAATGGTTTTGGGAACTGTTGCTGTCAAACTGCGTTTTTGGGTCTGAAGGTCGTGGGAACCGGTTCCCCAGTGGGAGAACCCGGGTTCCAGCATGTGAAATGGTGAAAAATGACATTTTTGAACTTAGGAACGGGTTACTCCTGGGGAGGAACCGGGTTCCACGCTAAAATTTTCCAAAGAAATCTAATTTTTCTCTGGGAACCGGTTCCCTACCTGGAGGAACCGGGTTCCCCATACATTTTTCCAGGGGCGTGTTATTTCTGAATTGTGGGAACCGGTTACTCCCAGGGAGGAACCGGGTTCCACTGAAACTTTTTGAAAATTTTTAAAACTTTGAAAATTCATAACTTTCAAACCGTAAGTCCGTTTTGAGTGCCGTTTTGGACGTTGTTTCTTAAATTTAATGCTTTATCTTATAAAATGAAAAGATTTTCTAAAACTTGAAATTATTTTGAAAAAGAGTCGAATTTCGAAATAAACAATTATTGACTGACGCACATTGAGGTGTATGTAGCAGTGAAACTGTAGTGATGGATGTATTGATACTGAGTGAATGTAAAGCATGTTTATGCTGTTGTTATTTGTATGCATGATGGTTGGAATATCATGTTTTTGGTTTGGATTCAGTTATGATAATTTGGTGTGTTCATAGACTGATTTGATGTTGCATACTAGTGATGTGCGTGCATATGCATTGTTTGGTGAAGTTAATTCCCATTGTGTGGAATTTGACTTGGATTGCCGATAACCGATACCCGAGTGAGGATGGGTGGTTAGGCTGGATTCGTGTCCGGGTGTTTATGGACGAATCGATGGTTACTGTATCCGGTTGATGATGGATCAGTGTTGGGTGACTTGGTCACGTGTTGGTACCACATGCATTGAGTCTGCATTGTATTTGCATGGAATTGTAACATGTTGGGATGTCTTCCAGTGTTACCATTCTCTGATTGTTAATTGTTGTGCATGATGATTGTATGGTTGTAACTGTGTATTGAATATGAAGTTATGCTAAAATGGGTGGATTAATATGCTTGTAATATATTGTTGATTGAGAACCTTATAATATGTTTTAATTATAGAAGTCTCACCCTTACTTTAACAATTTCAGATTAAAGTTAGCAGCTCAGGAGTTGGTGAGGATGGCACTAGAGCTTATCATTTAAGTCTGCGTGTCAGTGTCATGCTCTGATTAGATTGTAACATTGGGGAACGTTAGTTGAGGAATTAGATATTGATTAATTGTTTCTTTAAATTTTGTTGGGAATAATAATGATTGGATTATTCCGTTTTGGTTATGATATTTTTCCGCTGTGTAGGACATGGTCTTAATTTGACTGAATTATCTAAAATATTGATCCTCAGTGTAGCATGGCTATTGTTTAATTGAAGTTTTATTTATTAAATAATTGTGGCATCCCTTGCTTTCCGTGTTAACCCTAATGGAATGTGACTTAAATCATTGATATAATTAATATTATTCGGGGTATTTTAGAAGGGGTGTTACAATAGTGGTATCAGAGCATAGTCGGTCTTGTCTTGTGTCGTTATCCCTTTTAGTATGCGACTAGTGTAAGTAACACTGTCGATACTTGTGTGCTGATGTAGATTGTTTTGTAATGTTACAGAACAATGGCTGGAAGAGGTAACGGAAGGAATGATGACGCTATTGTTGAGGCTTTGGGAATGTTGGCTGGAGTGCTCGGAGGGAACCAGCAGGGAGCTGTGATTGGTGATGACAGACAATTGGGGAATTTTCAGAGGAATAATCCTCCATTGTTCAAGGGTGCACATGATCCCGAAGGTGCTCAGAAGTGGTTGAAGGAGATCAAGAGGATCTTCAGAGTGATTGACTGTGCAGAGGGGCTGAAGATGAGATATGGAACTCACATGTTAGCAGAGGAAGCTGATGACTGGTGGGTTGCTACCAGAACTGAACTGGAAGAAGATGGTATTGCATTGACTTGGGCTGTGTTCAGGAGAGCTTTTCTGAGGAGGTACTTTCCTTAGGACATCAGAGGCAAGAAGGAGATTGAGTTTCTGGAACTCAAGCAGGGTAACAAGACTATCAGTGAGTATGATTCGAAGTTTACTGAGTTGGCGAACTATTATGCTCACTATACTAATGATGCAGATGGAGAATTTTCCAAATGTATCAAGTTTGAAAATGGTCTTCGTGATGAGATTAAGCAGGGTATTTGGTATCAGCGTATCCGAAGATTTTCTGATCTGGTTGACTGTAGTAGGATTCTAGAGGAGGATCTTGCTAACACTAAGTCGAATGCTTGAGGGTATGTTGATAGGAAAGGTAAGCAACGGATGGATCATGGTAAGCCTTATGATAGGAGTAATCAGAGATCCGGTGGTGGGAAGAAGTCTGGTGGAGGAGATTCTGGTTCTTCCATTAAGTGCTACAAGTGTGGTGAGACAGGACATCGTATGGTGGACTGTAAGAGTAATGATAAGAAGTGTTTCAAGTGTGGGAAACTCGGCCATGTGGCCAATGATTGCAGAGTGAGAGTGGTGACTTGTTACAACTGTGGTGAAGAGGGTCATACTCGTCCTCAGTGCACAAAACCCAAGAAAGAGCAAGCTGGTGGTAAAGTGTTTGCATTGTCTGGATCAGAGACTAAACCAGATGATCGGCTGATTAAAGGTACATGTTTTATTAATGACATACCTTTGATTGCGATTATTGATACTGGAGCTACGCATTCTTTTATTGCGTTAGATTGTGCTAAAAGATTAAATTTGGAAATTTCTAATATGGATGGAAGTATGGTTATTGATACTCCTGCGTCGGGTTCAGTGACTACTTCATATGTTTGTAGGAATTGTCCTGTTGTGATTTTTGGTAGGGGTTTCGGTATGGATTTAGTGTGCCTACCGCTAGAACAACTTGATATCATCCTTGGAATGAACTGGTTGGAATTCAACCAGGTTCATATCAACTGTTTTGAGAAGACGGTCATTTTCCCTGAGGAGGTTAAAGTCGAAAATGAGATTATGTCAGTTAAGCAGATGAACCTAGCTGTGAAAGATGTGCGGTGGTGTTTATGTTGTATTCTACGATAGAAGTGGGGGGAAAAGCAAAGGGGGATGGATTGCCAGTGGTGAATGAATTCCCAGAGGTGTTTCCGGAAGACGTTAGTGAGTTGCCACCTGAGAGAGAGGTATAATTTACTATAGATTTGATTCCTGGAACTAGTCCGATGTCGGTGGCGCCTTATCGCATGTCGGCATCTGAATTAGCTGAACTGAAGAAGCAGTTAGAGGAATTGCTAGAAAAGAAGTTTATTCGTCCGAGTGTTTCTCCGTGGGGTGCTCCGGTGTTATTGGTTAAGAAGAAGGAAGGTTCAATGAGATTATGTGTGGAATACCGACAGTTGAATAAAGTTACAATCAAGAATCGGTATCCTTTGCCGAGGATTGATGATTTGATGGATCAACTCGTTGGAGCTTGCGTATTTAGTAAGATTGACCTGAGATCTGGATATCATCAGATTCGTGTGAAGTTGGAGGATATTCAGAAAACTGCATTTAGAACGAGGTATGGGCATTATGAATATTCTGTTATGCCGTTTGGAGTTACTAATGCACCTGGTGTTTTCATGGAGTATATGAACAGGATATTTCATCCGTATCTTGACAAGTTCGTAGTGGTGTTCATTGATGATATTCTAATTTATTCGAAAAGTGATGAAGAGCATGCAGAACATCTCAGAGTTGTGTTGGAATTGTTGAAAGAGAAGAAGCTTTATGCGAAGTTGTCCAAGTGTGAATTCTGGTTAAATGAAGTAAGTTTTCTTGGCCATGTAATTTCCAAGAATGGAATTGTTGTGGATCCTACGAAGGTAGAAGCAGTATCTCAGTGGGAAGCGCCGAAGAATGCTTCTGAGATCCGTAGTTTCCTGGGTCTTGCAGGTTATTACAGGAAGTTTATTGAAGGGTTTTCCAAACTAGCGTTGCCGTTGACTAAGTTGACCAGGAAGGGTCAGATATTTGTTTGGGATGTTGAATGTGAGAAAGGATTTCAAGAGCTGAAGAGGAGGTTGACAAGTGCTCCGATCATGATTTTGCCAAATCCGATTAAGTATTTTGTTGTGTATTGTGACGCATCATTAATGGGATTAGGTGGTGTGTTGATGCAAGATAAGCAGGTCGTGGCTTATGCTTCACGACAATTGAAAGTACATGAAAGGAATTATCCGACTCATGATTTGGAGTTGGCAGCTGTTGTATTTGTTTTGAAGTTATGGAGGCATTATTTATATGGTTCACGGTTTGAGATATTCAGTGATCATAAGAGCCTGAAGTATCTCTTTGATCAGAAAGAGTTGAACATGAGGCAGAGAAGATGGTTAGAATTCCTAAAGGATTATGATTTCGGGTTGAATTACCATCCTGGTAAGGCAAATGTTGTTGCGGATGCTTTAAGTAGAAAGTCCTTGCATATGTCGATGTTAATGGTCCGTGAGTTAGATTTGGTTGAGCAGTTCAGGGATTTAAGTTTGGTTTGTGAAACTACTTAGAATAGTGTGAAATTGGGTATGTTGAAACTGACTAGTGGTATTCTGGAAGAGATTAGAAATGGACAGAAGTCTGATATTGGATTAGTTGATAAGTTGACATTGATCAACCAAGGTCAAGGAGGCGAGTTCCGAATTGACGAGAATGGTGTTATGAGATTTGGTGATCGGGTGTGTGTTCCGGATGTTGCCGAGATTAGGAAGAGTATTTTGGAAGAAGGACATCGTAGCGGGTTGAGTATTCACCCCGGTGCTACTAAAATGCACCATGATTTGAAGAAGTTGTTTTGGTGGCCGGGAATGAAAAAGGAAATTGCTGAGTTTGTGTATGCTTGTTTGGTTTGCCAGAAGTCGAAAATCGAGCATCAGAAACCGTCAGGATTAATGGAACCGTTGTTTGTTCCGGAATGGAAGTGGGATGGAATCTCTATGGATTTTGTGTCTGGTTTGCCAAGAACAACGAAGAATTGTGATTCTATCTGGGTCATTGTGGATCGGTTGACGAAATCTGCTCACTTCATTCCGATAAGAATGGATTATCCGATGGAGAGGTTGGCAGAATTGTACGTTGAGAAGATTGTGAGTTTGCACGGTATTCCTTCTAGCATTGTGTCGGATTGAGATCCGAGGTTTACATCTAAGTTCTGGACGGGATTGCAAGAAGCTTTGGGTACTAAGTTACATTTGAGTTCCGCTCATCATCCGCAGACAGATGGTCAGACGGAAAGGACGATTCAGTCATTAGAGGATTTGCTGAGAGCTTGTGTGTTAGAGAAGGGTGGAGCTTGGGATAGTTATCTACCGTTGATCGAGTTTACCTACAACAATAGTTTTCACTCGAGCATTGGTATGGCTCCGTTTGAGGCATTGTATGGTAGAAGGTGTCGAACACTGTTGTGTTGGTATGAATCTGGAGAAAGTGCGGTGATTGGACCAGAAATTGTTCAACAAACCTCGGAAAAGATTAAGATGATTCAGGAGAAGATGAGGACTTCTCAGAGTCGTTAGAAAAGTTATCACGATAAGAGGAGGAAAGATCTTGAGTTTAGTGAAGGAGAACATGTTTTCATGCGAGTTACTCCGATGACTGGTATTGGTCGAGCTTTGAAGTCAAAGAAGTTGACTCCACGTTTTATTGGTCCTTTTCAGATTACCAAGAGAATTGGGAAGGTTGCATATCAGATTGCTTTGCCGCCGTCACTTGAAAATTTGCATGATGTTTTTCATGTATCTCAGCTAAGGAAGTACATTGCAGATCCGTCTCATGAGATTTGGGTAGATGATATACAGGTACGAGAGAATTTGACTGTGGAAGCGGTACCTGCGAGAATAGAGGATCGAAAGTTGAAACAGTTGCGAGGCAAAGAGATCGCATTGGTAAGAGTGGCTTGGGGAGGACCAGCAGATGGGAATGTCACTTGGGAGCTGGAGAGTCAGATGAAGGACTCGTATCCCGAACTATTTGTCTGAGGTATGTTTTCGAGGACGAAAACTCTTTTAAGTTGGGGAGAGTTGTGACACCCCAAAATAATTCGATAATTAAATAATTATGATTTTAAATTATTAATTTAATTGAGAACATAATTTATTAATATATTGGATTTTTTGGAATTAATTATGGATTTATTAGAAGTGTGTTGAGCAAAGTGAGGGTGTGAGGAGTAAAAGACTCTACTCACATTATTTATTTTATTTATGTTAAAGGAATAAAAGGAATAAAAGAAGGAAAGAAAGAAAAAGGAGTTATTTTGGAGAAAGCACACATACGTGAAGTTGAGAAGAGGAAAAAGAAGGAAGAAGACCTAAGGTGTCAGAATTCGAAGAACCCACAAGGTAAGGGGTGATTTCGATTAGTTATTTCGTATTATCGGTTTTAAATTCGACCGTATAGATCATAGCATGTTAGGAAATCTCAATTTAGGAATTTCTAGGTTTCCATGGATATATGCCTATTTGTGTCAGATTGTGTCGGATTGTAGAAATTCATTGATTTGTATGATATAGGATCAATAATGATGAATAAAACATGTTATATGGTGTGTTATTGGTGATGAATGATTGATTTTATGGTGTCGGAACGTGTGGGTACGTTTCGGAATGAATAAGAAAATGGTTTTGGGAACTGTTGCTGTCAAACTGCGCTTTTGGGTCTGAAGGTCGTGGGAACCGGTTCCCCAGTGGGAGAACCCGGGTTCCAGCATGTGAAATGGTGAAAAATGACATTTTTGAACTCAGGAACCGGTTACTCCTGGGGAGGAACCGGGTTCCACGCTAAAATTTTCCAAAGAAATCTAATTTTTCTCTGGGAACCGGTTCCCTACCTGGAGGAACCGGGTTCCCCATACATTTTTCCAGGGGCGTGTTATTTCTGAATTGTGGGAACCGGTTACTCCCAGGGAGGAACCGGGTTCCACTGAAACTTTTTGAAAATTTTTAAAACTTTGAAAATTCATAACTTTCAAACCGTAAGTCCGTTTTGAGTGCCGTTTTGGACGTTGTTTCTTAAATTTAATGCTCTATCTTATAAAATGAAAAGATTTTCTAAAACTTGAAATTATTTTGAAAAAGAGTCGAATTTCGAAATAAACAATTATTGACTGACGCACATTGAGGTGTATGTAGCAGTGAAACTGTAGTGATGGATGTATTGATACTGAGTGAATGTAAAGCATGTTTATGCTGTTGTTATTTGTATGCATGATGGTTGGAATATCATGTTTTTGGTTTGGATTCAGTTATGATAATTTGGTGTGTTCATAGACTGATTTGATGTTGCATACTAGTGATGTGCGTGCATATGCATTGTTTGGTGAAGTTAATTCCCATTGTGTGGAATTTGACTTGGATTGCCGATAACCGATACCCGAGTGAGGATGGGTGGTTAGGCTGGATTCGTGTCCGGGTGTTTATGGACAAATCGATGGTTACTGTATCCGGTTGATGATGGATCAGTGTTGGGTGACTTGGTCACGTGTTGGTACCACATGCATTGAGTCTGCATTGTATTTGCATGGAATTGTGACATGTTAGGATGTCTTCCAGTGTTACCATTCTCTGATTGTTAATTGTTGTGCATGATGATTGTATGGTTGTAACTGTGTATTGAATATGAAGTTATGCTAAAATGGGTGGATTAATATGCTTGTAATATATTGTTGATTGAGAACCTTATAATATGTTTTAATTATGAGAAGTCTCACCCTTACTTTAACAATTTCAGATTAAAGTTAGCAGCTCAGGAGTTGGTGAGGATGGCTCTAGAGCTTATCATTTAAGTCCGCGTGTCAGTGTCATGCTCTGATTAGATTGTAACACTGGGGAACGTTAGTTGAGGAATTAGATATTGATTAATTGTTTCTTTAAATTTTGTTGGGAATAATAATGATTGGATTATTCCGTTTTGGTTATGATATTTTTCCGCTGTGTAGGACATGGTCTTAATTTGACTGAATTATCTGAAATATTGATCCTCGATTAGCAGCATGGCTTTTTTAATTGAAGTTTTATTTATTAAATAATTGTGGCATCCCTTGCTTTCCGTGTTAACTCTTATGGAATGTGACTTAAATCATTGATATAATGAATATTATTCGAGGTATTTTAGAAGGGGTGTTACACCCACCCTCTAAAGGGCCATGGCTTAATGATCGAATGCAACTCACTTGCAGGAGCATGTTGAATCCCTGCATGTTTCTGACATTCTTCACATCCTTTAGCGAAATCTATTCAATCTTTAAGCATGCTGGGCCAGTGCATACCATATCGAAATAACAACCATTTCATTTTATGGCCTGCTTGATGTGCCCCACATGCCCCATTGTGGACTTCTGACAATGTTAAGTATGCCTCCCTTTCTCCTAGGCACTTGAGCAAGACGCCTTCTTGGGTCTTTTTGAACAATTCATTCCCCATAAGGACATATGATAATGCTCTATATTTTATCTTCCTATCTACATTAAATGTTGGGTTTTTTAAATAACTCACCAGTGGACTTCGCCAATCTGTATCTGATAAGGTATCTATGGCTAGTACTTCGAATCTATCTTTATCACCACAACCTAATTTGATATTTTCCAAATCTGAAGGTGTGAGTCTAGTAGCCATGACCCTTCCTCTTATTTCAACTAATTCTTTAATGTTTTTGGTAGAAACTTTGTACCCTGAAGCCAACTGTGCTAAGTCATTTGCTTCTTGATTTTCCACTCTTGGTATGTGTTGAATATCCATGTATTTGAATTTTTTGAGTAGCCTGTTAACTATGACAAAGTAAGTCATCAGGTTTTCTTTTATGCATTTGTATTCCTTTGTTATCTGCTTGACCACTAACTCCGAATCACCTTTAATTTCGACTCTAGTTGCCCCCAATTCCAACAAAGCTTCAAGTCCAACAATGAGCGCTTCGTATTCAGCTTCGTTGTTCGAGCAACGAGGACCATCTAATTTATACTTGAATTTTGTTGGGATTCCTTCAGGAGAAATTATGAGGACTCCAACACCACTACCCTCTTTATGGGTCGAACCATCAAAGTATAGTTTCCAAGGTTGCGTTTCAACGTAACCTGTGACAGGCTTTTCGATCAGTGAATGGTCCACGATGAAATCAGAAATCACTTGGCCTTTCACAGCTCTTAAAGGCATGAAAGTTAAAGAATATTCTGTCAAAGCTAGAGCCCATTTACCAACTCTGCTATGCATTATTGGTTTTGAAAGCATGTGTTTGATAACATCGAAATGAGATGAAACGTAAACATCAACAGGCTTTATATAATACTTATGTTTCATACAAGAAAAGTATAAACAAAGACATAACTTTTCTATGTTGCTATATCTAGTTTCTGCATCATTCAACACCCTACTTAAATAATATATGGCTCTTTCGATGCCATTACTATCTTCTTGTGCTAACATACTACCTATAGTAAATTCAGAAGCAGATATGTACAGTCTCATGGGCTTTCCCCATGAAGGCGGAGACAAGATAGGAGGCTGAGAGAGATATCTTTTGATCTTGTCAAAGGCCTCCTGATGTGCTTCGTTCCACTCGAAGGCTTAGCCTTGCTTCAAACGAAGTAGTGGAGAGAAAGCTTGGGTTCTTCCACTTAGATTCGAAATGAACCTTCTGAGAAAGTTGATCTTCCCCAGCAGAGATTGCAGCTCCCTTTTTTATGTGGGTGCTTTTGTCTCCATGATGGCTTTGGTCTTATTTTGGTTGATTTCGATTCCCTTTTTATGAACCACAAAGCCAAGGAAATCTCCAGCCTGCACAAAAAATGCACATTTAAGGGGGTTCATTTTTAAGCCATGTTTTCTCATTCTTTCGAATGATTGGCTCAAATGATGCAAATGGGTTTCTGCAGATATGGATTTGATGACTATATCATCAATATACACCTGCATAAATGTCTCAATAAAATCATGGAAAATTGAATTCATTGCTCTTTGGTAAGTTGCTGACATTTTTAAACCAAAAGGAATCACTACCCATTCGTAGGTTCCTAAGGCTCTGGGCAGCGAAATCTTTGTCTTGGCAACATCTTCTTGACAATAAAAATCGATTATAACCAGAATATCCATCTAGCATACTTAGGTATTCGAATCCTGCAGCAGAGTCTATTAACATTTCTGCCACAGGCATAGAATATTCATCTTTGGGGGTTGCAGTATTTAAATCCCTAAAGTCTATGCATATCCTCAGAGAACCATTTTTCTTAATAACAGGTACTATATTTGCTAACCATTCGACATACCTTGTGGTTCTGATGAATTTGCAACGCAGCAACCTTTCGACCTCAGCTTTGATCTTTGTGAGAACTGCTGGTGTGAATCTTCTGGGAGTTTGTTTGATGGGCTTCTTGCCATCCTTAATTGGAAGTCTATGCTCCACTAATTATCTCTTCAAACCAGGCATTTCATCATAATCCCACGCGAAGCAATCTTTGTTTCTCTTGAGGACTTCGATCACCTCTTGCTTGAGACTTGGGTTGAGTTTTGCGCTTATGTAGGTTATTCTTTTTGTGTTGTCATCCCCCAAATTTACCTCTTCGAGCGGATCCTGTGCTAACATTTTGGCTTTGAGTTTGTAGGATCCTTCTCGAAGCCCAAGGGTTCTTTGTCATAGATGGCATCGAGCCTTTGATCTATTTCGTTTTCTTCACAGGGTGAGTCTTTCGAACCATTCCCTTTTATTTCGTTTACTTCAACTATATTATCTATGTCAGCCTCTGAAGCCGCTTTCCATTCATTCTCAGCCATATAGGCCGAAATCCTTTCGAAGAAGGAAGACTCAATCATGAGCAAGGTTATCGAACCCCACTGCTGGCGTCTTTCTGAAGTGCCTTCGACTCCTTCATCTCCTTTAATTATCTTCCTATCCCAGTACATGCCATCATGGCAAAGGGTCATATAGTAGTGTGCATCCCTTGTTTCGTTCATTTCGTCACTTGGGGTACAAGGGGCTATCTTTGCCAGGTACTTGTCATAATTCCTTTGGTTGACTAAATTGACTGTTGTCATAAAGTAGCTCTGGTCCGCTTCGATATTCTCCACTATACCATCTTCCCTCCATAGAACTAACCTCTGGCGCATTGACGAAGGAACTGCCCCTACACCATGGATCCACTCTCTTCCCAGCAGCAAGTTATAATTGGCCTTGGCTTCGATCACCATGAACATGGTGGGCCTGCAGCTCGATCCTGTGGTTAGATCCACTTGAACTACCCCCAACGTCTGACCTACTTTCCCTTCATAATTGGATAGGACCATGTTGTGTGGCTTGACATCACCTTCTTGTATTCCTAACTTTTTCAGCATGAATTGAGGCATTAAATTAAGCTGCGGCGCTTCGATCCACTAAGACCTTGTTCACACCATGGGCTCCACCTTTGCTCGAATGAACAATGGCTTCAAATGATTCTTCATTCTGGCTCGGGTGTTCGAAGAATGCGTTACGCTCTTGACCGCGTTATCCATTACATAGTAGCAAAGCGTGCATGTTTTATCAAATCTATGGTATCCTCTTCCTCATGCTCTTGATTTGGTCTCTGTCCAAACTCGGAAGGTAATACGGATACCACGTTGCAATTTAAGTTGAGTGGAGACTCCCCCGACTCGAAGTTGTCATCGGCATATCCTCGTCTTCTTACGGACTTGGAGTGTACTCTTTCGATTCATCTGGTTGTGTTTGAGAGAAAAGTCTCCTACAAGCTGGAGGTTTATCTTGAGTTGATTGTTTGTTGTTGGTTTGTTGGTACTTGACATTTCTTTGTGGCTGGTGGTGCTCCTTTGTGCCAAAGCTTCCTTTCGACCTTCGACTGTTGCCTTCGCCAGTGATCTGGACATAGGGTTTTTCCTTTGTAATTTTCCGTCTCAATTCTTCCCTCTTGCGATGTTGAGCGCCTCCTATATACCATGGCGTGACGTGCATTTCGTTCATTGCCTTTCCATTTATCTTTCCCCTTATTCGCTCTGACTTGCAGCCATTTGTCTGTTGGTACTTCAGCCGGGATTTTGAACGTCACCCTTCGAGCACCTTTAGGATAGGGGCTGTCAGGCTTTCGTCGAGTATGATTACCTTCAAAGTGTTGACTCATCTGACCAACTTCCTTGTGATTCCAGCATGGGGCGAAGGGAATAGTTTCGAACGCTCCAACCATGTTCTGGTTATATGCTGTAGAGCATCTTGGGCAAATCAGGCACTTGGTTGCCCCCTTTGTGACAGCGAACTAAGAACTCCAACAAACTCTCCCCAGCCGCCCTAGGGTAACATCTGAACAATTGGTTGTCTTGGCGCCAGTTGACTCCAGTTCGAGCCCTTTGTTTCCACTCGAAATCTGCAGCAATCCTCTGGTTGCAGATGATGTTGCATCTGGGACATAGCATCATTTCAGCATTTCCCTTGTGGCACAGCATGAGATAATCTTTGAGGCTGGTATCTGCAGCATAGCCATCCTCCATTTTGTATTTTTCCTTTTCTAGGTATCTTTCCATTTCCTCCATCTCAGAACGAGGTGTCTCCATATCCACCATATTGATATCTGCATCTTCCCCTTTTTCGACATCATCTCCCCATCCTGATGGTTTGACATCTTAGATTCGGATCTTTGCACTTTCTGGGGCAGAGTATTTTACCAGGTAATCAAATTTTCCACTGGGTTCCCCTAGGGTATCCCAGACTTCCTTCTGAGGAATGCTACCATCTCCATCCTCCCCCTTTATATCATCATCTCCCCACCCTGTGGGTTTGACGTCTTCGATTGGGATTTTCGAACTCTCTGGAGCAGAATATTTCACCAGATAATCGAACTTCCCACTGGGTTCACCCAAGGTATCCCAGATTTCTTTTTGAGGTGAGGCTGGCTTTGTGATCTTTACTCTCTCCAATTTTAGCCTTAGGCCTTCAGTAGCCTATGCCAACTCTTGCTTCTGGTCCTCCTAGCCCTCAGTAGCCTGGATCTCTTTCGAAACAACAAATGGTACTGTCTCAATCGAAGCCTCTAGTTGTTTGTGGACGTCCTCAGTGACTCCATTGTTGACTTCGACTAAAACCCAATTTCCATCCTCAGTGCTTTCTTCTCCTAATGGAGTGGTCTCTTGGTCTGCTTCCACCATATTGATTTCCCCAATGCACGAAGGCTCAGAGTAGTTGGTGTCTGCAACATCCAGAGGGTCTTCGTCTACTCTCATTTTTGGTTTGTCAGCAAACTTTAATCTGCCTTCTTTAATTGCATTTTGAATTAGATCCCTGAAAAGAAAACACTGTGAGGTCTTGTGGCCTAGAAAACTATGATATTTACAAAATAATCTTTTCTTTCTTTGATCTAAAGGAGGTATTTTGACATTTGATGGCACAATTAACTGGCCATCTTTGACAAGCAAATTGAAAATCTCGTCACACTTTGTTACATCGAAGGTATATACCTTCTTTGGGAATTTGTCACTTTTCTCATTTTCAACAATTTCTTTCCCTTTTGTGGGAACTAGTAGTTTACAAGAGTAAGGTGGAGCCTATTTTAATTCAGCGATATCTATTTCGACCCCTTCGAATTCAGGATAGTCTTCGACTTCCTCAGTTTTGACATAGGAAATTCTTTCTTTCTTATTACTTTTAAAAGCCCTGGCCTTTTCGGCCTTTAGTCTTTCGACTTGTCGAACCCTATCTGCTAACTGAGCCATGTCCCTCAAGTATTGTGTGTCTAATTTCTTTCGAATAGAATAGTCCAGGCCACCAGCGGCCATTTCGACTAACTCATGTTCAGGAACTACTGTGAAACACCTAGATTTCAAAAGTCTGAACCTATTTAAGTACTCATCTATGGGTTTAGTAAACTTCCTCTTAACACTTGCTAGTTCCTTTAGACTTATTTTGGATTGTCCCATATAGAATTGTTCAGGGAACAATCTCTCCAAGAGGGTCCAGGTATCAATGGATCCAGGAGGCAAAGTGGTAAACCAAGTGAAAGCATTTTTAGTGAGGGAACTTGGGAAATATTTAATCCTAAGGTTCTCATTATTTGCTATGTCTCCTGCTTCAGTCAGATACCTGGCTATGTGTTCGACTGTTGATTCATTGGTATCTCCAGCAAACTTTGTAAAATTGGGGATCTTGTATCCCCTTGGTAAATCAGTATGCATTACATAATCTGCTATAGGAGAGGCATAGTTTGGCCTTCTAATCCCTGTATTAAGACCGTTTTGGGCCATAATTCTCTCTATCATGGTGGTTAGATTATTTTATGCCAAGATATTGTCATTTCGAATTCTATGGACAACTGCATCAGCATCTTGGTTTCAACCCACCATGACAACGCCTCTAGGTTGTTCTTCTCGAAACGCTGGGGCTTCTAGTCTTTCGACCCTTGCCCCTGGTTCCATAACTCCCCTTTGTGGTTCCTCTCGAATCACTGGGGCATCTAGTCTTTCGACCCTTGCCAATGGTTCTATCAATCCCCTTTGTGGTTCTTCTCAATCCCCTTTGTGGTTCTATCAATCCCCTTTGTGGTTCTTCTCGAATCATTGGGACATCTACCCTTTGTGTCCTTGCCCCCAAATTAACTCCCTCTCTGACTGGCCTATAGGGTGGCTCATCAGCAATTTGTTCTATGATAGGTACGTTCGCTCGAACCAATGCCTGGTTCTGCCTACGCCTCTCTGGCGGAGCAAAGAAATCTGCTATTCGACTCATATTATCTGCATTTTCTCTGTTTGTCACAGTCACATTTTGAACTATTGGGGCAAAGATTTCTTGCATAGTTTGTGCTAACACTCCTATCATATTATGGTTACTATCATCCATTAACTGCCTAAAAGCCAATTGGTTCTCTGTGGTTAGGATAGGCAGTGTACTATAACCTACTGACCCTTGGTTATTTGTCATAAATTGATTAGCCCCAGATCCAGACCCTAATTGTGGTGACTTGTTCGACGTTGAAGTTTGTACTCCTGCCATCAAAGATGTTGGCATCCCATAAGGGGGATTTCTGGGTCTATTACTATCGAAACTGGGTGGTCTAATTGGTGGTGGGGTAGCGAAATGGGTTTGTGCCCCTGATGGTGGGACAAATCCCCTAGGATACCCAGTGGTTCCTGTATTGCCTAGGATCGAATTGTTTATTGACATGCCACTTATTCCGTTCGTGGCCACATTACTAGTCGAAGATGCAACAGACTGTGCACTCGAAGGGATTGCGCTAGACGTTCCTGTCGAAACAGACGCATTCGTGCTCGTTCCATGTGGGGCGTTTTGTTCCCCTTGTTGATTGTTTGGACTAGACATCCTATTATTTCGTTTTCTTCTGGGTAAGGGTTGTTACTATTAGTTATTCTAGCACTCCTAAGGTTCATATAACAATGAACTTAACACTCAGAAAGAACTTTATAATGATTATGTCTCAAAAATCCTTATTTTTATTTTAAATATTGTAACGACCAATGACTGTCCCACTGGGGATGCCAATTTGTTCACAGTGATTTCTGGTGAAACAACCGCTAGTCCTCCAAACTATCGAATAAGCTTTATGATTGTTATTCAATTCCTCTGGTAACTTGCAGGATCGACTAGATTGATCCTATGGGGTATTGGTCGTTTGGATATATTTAATAATTAAACTAGTATTAATGTTTAAGACTCATATTTAGAGTGTTTTATGTATGTCCAATGTATTCCGATTGCAGTGTTAAATAACTTGATGCCATGATTAAACAAAGAAACATAATATTGACTTGAATGAGTAAATAAATAATGATTCGATTTACAAAGAAAAGTGTAAGTGCAGGAATACTTAAATGACTTTTAAATGTAAAAGACTTTTAAGGTAAGAGCATGAAATGTAAAAGATATCTGGAATGTAAAAGACATGAATGTAAAAGATTTCTGAAATGTAAAGGACTTCGAAATAGAAGAAAACGTTTAAATGCAGAAAATAGTTAAATGGCTTTGAATGTAAAGATATGTAAAAGACATTGATGCGAAGATAAAGGATAAACTGGAAAGATAAAGATGCTTTTACTGAATTATAAAGGTTTTGGTGCCATCATACGTACATTGTTCGAGCATTCGTTTCTCTAGCCATGTGGTAATTTGAATGTTTACTGAATTTTGTACAATAGATATGACACACGAAATCCTAACACTAAGACTTCTATTTATACTACTCTGACCATAACGGTCTGACTTATGAGATCTTGCCACGTTCAGAACATGCAGGACACTGCGCTTCTCTAGCTTCCACGCGTCTTCGAACCGTCTCCAGCGCATATATTCTAACTTCCAATTATCCCTCTCGCGTTTGAATTTCAAATGCCTTGGCTATCTTTGCTTCGAACTCACTTCACAGACACAACCCTATTACCACTTCGAAGCTTCTTTTACATATATCCTCATAACTGCCATTCGAAGCTCCGAGCTTTAGTATGTCTATTTCGAAAAGCCATTTCACCCATTCCGAACTGTGACATTCACTTTGTTCTATCGAACACCAACATCATTTCGTTTTGAACTTGGATTTCTACTTCGAACCATATATATCAAAATCTTCTGCCAACAGTTGCTCAACTTTGTTTTTTATGATTCTTTCGTTCCAGTTCAAAACTTGCTATGTGACCGCAAGTATACAGTCCTATCGCGTGTAGCTTTAAATATTATCGAATCCCACAGGACTAAATGTTGACCTATCGTTATCTAAGGTTAATACGTAAATCTAAGGCTAATGATGTAAATAATTGGGGTTTTAAGAAACCTAACTGATTGTAATCTAGTTTAGATTCAGGGGAAAAGTATCAGTATGTAATGGTCGGACTTTGGGGATTTAGCAACTCATTGACTCAAGCTCGTATTGTGAAAACAGGTTTCAATAGGAAATATTTCTTTAAAAAATCTCTTCTCACACTCTCGTGTTTATTGATTCAGATACTATAATCAAACCTAAGTGAGTGCTCTCGCTGTTTCAATTAGAGTTTAAAAATAGTTTTTGAAAATAAATAAAACCTAATCAACTTAAAAGTTCTCTCGTTGTATTTTAAGTTGATGCTCAATTGCTAATGTCTAGTTATTATCTCAAACTCTCTCTTTATTGATCCTAACTTATAGTCTGTATTTTACTCTCGTAACAAAACAGTTGTATTAAGAACTAGTAATCGAAACTAGAAAGTTAACCTTTTTTTAAAACAGAATAAACCGAATGGCGTTGCTAAGTCCCGTCGGCTATATGACCTTACATACCTATAACTAAATTTATCCTAGCATGTTAAACGATTTAGTTATAGCGCAGCAGTGATAAACAAACAGTTCAGATAAAACATGCATCTCAGATAAATCAGACATAAAATAAATAAACAGTTAAATAAGCCAAAAAATAAATGAATAAAAAAAATTAAATAAGCTAATCAATAAATTAATTAAAATAAACATGAAAATAAAATGCGGAATATTTGACAAGTTCCAGGAGTCTCCCACAAGTCGGTGATATCAGCCCTTCGTTGTCCGAAAATGAAATGCGATGAAAGAAATTAAAAAGGCGCAATTCTAACGTAAGGTTAGAATTGGCAAAGGTTCACAGCAATCCCTGATGTGGAAATTTCTATGAGAAAATAAAGTGGATAAATTAAATGAATCGAAACTGAAAATAAAATCGATATTGAAAATAAAATTTGGCAGAGTAACAGTACAAAATTGCAGAAGAAAAGGTGTGTGGAGACTGAAGCATCGAAGCCTATTTGTAGAGTTAGGACTCGCTTGGCAGCTGGATTGGTTGAGATATTCTCGCCTCCTTCTTCTACCCCATAGCTTTCTCTACGGACTTCTAAGTAAAGGGTAACGGTCGATACGCATTGGCATGGTGAGGAAGTTTCGTCCCGAGGTCGTAGCGATCGTTATGGCTTTTAGGGTTTATGTGTGTAACTGTCATTACACCCTTGTGGGCTGGCTTGTGCGCGCGCTGGAAGCGGGTTGGGCCTGCTTCCTTGTTAATGCTTTAGCTTTGCTTCTTTCACACCCCCACTTCTTGTCATACACCTATATTTGCTTTATATGCTATTCTTTTGTGTGTTTTGAGTGTGATTTGTCCGGCTTTTCTCGACTTTCTTCACACATTCCTTATAATTGGTGAAAACCTGAAGACATAGAAAATACCGACATAATACGAATAAAGAGTAATTTAATTAATAAAAATGCGGATAAAACTCATGTAAATTGATTCAAATAATCGATACATTTTTGGGTTATCAAACTCCCCTACACTTGAACCTTTGCTTGTCCTCAAGCAAATAATAGAATAAAAATTGTTTATCGCAGAGTTCCTGACACAATCGGACGATGCAACTCGAATCGTACGTGGTTGAGGGGCCTAACATTTAGAAAAATGGAACTGGGTTCCGACACTAATGATACAAAGATGGTACGAAACCATAGAACATGGTCAAAATGTTCATTCCTATGCAAACCGGTCCGGATCATTTTATCATAGCTCAACCTAATTCTTTTCGTTCTAAATCAACTACTTTAATTCTTGCGCAATCACATTAAGCCCTTTATCTCTCGCACACACATAGTAGAGTAGCCGGTTAGTGATTCTGGTCATTTATGCATGGGCTTCTGGTACACAAGTTGGTAACCCTTTTTTCCTTTCCAAGTTATAAGTCTCGGGGGATCGAACTGTAGTCCTCCATACCAAGTTCAGCACCAGATACCACTGAACAGGCTTACAACTGGTTTTCACATTAGTTTCCTATACTCCGCGACTGTTAGATTAAAGGACCTGGTGAGGGTCACCTAACTTAATTAGCGCATTCCATATTATATCTTGATGCGTAAAATTTTTCTTATTAGGACTAGTCACTTGTATTCATAGGCTCCTTACGTAGTTTGTGGATAAGACGGGGCCGGTTGCTTATATAAACTACTCGGGATTGATCTAAAACTTAAAACTTAAGTTATGGAAGTAAGGATAACTTACAGAAATGAATGCTTAAATGAAATCAATTTGACAAGGAAACTTTTATTGAAGGGAAATAACTAAAATTCAAAACTAGCTTACTAGAAATTAAAGACAAAGGTTTCCTCCCCTACACTTAAATTGAGCAATGTCCTCAATGCGGCAACTAAAGTGAGAAAAGAAAACTAATAGATAACTTAAGGAAATAAAATATAAGGAAAACACGAAAAATAGATCACTCACCATTGTTGTCTCTAACATTTATGCTGCTTGATGCTTCGCCTCGTGCTCTTCCTTCATCACGTGTCCTCACTCCACCTCGTGTGGGTCTAGGAGGCTCCTCACCAGTGTTGTAAACATAGGCATGCAGGCCTTCAACACGTAATGATAAGTAGCACAATTTGTTAGTCAAGTCAGAAATGTCGCGATGGTTTCAATAGGAGGAGTTGCGTTGATTGTGATGCATCTCTTGCATCATCTACATCAGTTCTTGCTGATGCTGATCTTGAAGTAAAAGCGATGCATATATAGCATAAAGTGCGGCTGGATGAGGATCATTTCCTAGTTGTGCTTATGGCAGGACATCTGGTTGTGGTGGTTGATGATTTACTTCTGGTATAGCATTATCCACACTTGCTTGATTATTCTGCACGTTTGCTCCAGGGGATGGTGCTTGAAGATCGTAAATCCAATTTTCAACAACATCAACTCTTGTGACATCTGGATTTGGTAGAATAAAGCCTGGAAAGACTCTGTTTTTCACCATCTGGTTGTATCTCCCGTTCCTTCTTGCTTTGACAATGTGACCAAACTGGCAGTAATCGATATCTAGAAACTGGGCTTGCCAAAAAGGTAGTTCATCCAACCTGTCTTGCAAATCCAGATACTGGGCAATAGCTTTGACTATGTGTAACACGGTGGGAGAACTGACTTGTTTCTTTTGCGTTTTATCGCAAATGTTGCGGATAGCAAGAGTCGCCACCGAATTTTCTTTTATCCAATTAAGGGAAGGCGAAAAGAACAGGAAAAGACCTTCGTTAGATTCTGAGTAAGGGAGTTGGTTATAAAAAGGGAAGGTGTTAGCACCCCTTTTCATCCGTAGTTATCTACGGGCTCTTAATTGCTTTATCTCACTCTATGACTTGCTTTTTGTGTATGTGTGTGTTTGAAAAGATTTTTGAAAAGACATTTTGCTTTGACTTCGTAATTATTCACGTTGGAATGTATACGAAGTGTTTGGAAATGTTTTGTTTTGGAAAAGAACTTTGCAATGATTCACGCTGGAATGTATACAAAGTGTTTTGAAAAGATTTTGAAAAGTGTGAGGTGTAAAAAGAGTATTTAATTTGAGCAAGCAAAAGAGACTTATTACCTACTCAAAACTGTCGTTTCCGTGCTGTTTTGTTTTCCTTTAGAATAAAGCTATCCATACCATTGTTTGGTAGGTAACCTTATTCGTTGGATGTAAAGGGACATTCGAAGGGACATCGGATGGTCATAGAAGGCAACTTGTAGGGATATCTTAGCACATTCTTAGATCATTTATTCGTTAGGCAACATTGAGGGACTATGATATTCTAAGTCGAAGGGACTGTGATGATATTTCGTAGGCAGTCGTGCTAAGATACCCCCACGTTCGAGGGACTTGACCATTTATAAGGCAATGAGAGAGAATACCCTAGGGGGTGCATGTGTGAGAAGAATGTATTCTTTTCAGATATTTATCTTGTGATTAGTGATCTATGTTGATTTTATCTTGCCATACACGCCTAGTTACTAGCAGTTTAATAGGTGCAAAAAGTAAATTGCGGAAATATAAAGGGTCCTACGCTATTACATGGCTTTGGGGCAGATACATAATAGGAGGTGCGGAAAGTAAAGTGCGGAAAGTAAAATCCTACGCTATTACATGATAAAAAAAACTTGCAACCTATACATCCTTTCTAGAATTTAAAGAAAATGCAAGGAAAAATAAACGGCAGAAGAAAAGACTAGTCCTAGTATTTTTGTGTTTTTTTGAAAATCATGCTACTAGAATAGGGCTGGCCACAACGAGAAAGTTCCAGCAATGTGTAAATGACCATTTTCTTCCATTTCCCTATCTTGTCGGGTTCTAAACCTGCCATCCAAGCACTAAACTTAGGGAAATTCATCGGAGGAGCAGTTTAGAAGTTCATATCAATATATTGTAGAGAAATATGGTTTGGAGAAGAGATTATAGGTGTAGTCGTTGTGTTTGTAGGGAAAAATCCCATTTGTCATCTACGTATATTTCAGAAGGTATATCTACCGGGAGAGGACACAGAAAAGCTAGGGGTTCTCCTTCAAGATTGAAAGGAATAAGTACCTGAGATTTCCAGATTTTTGTTTTCTCCTCAGCAAATGGAAGTTCTGGTACGTAGGGTTTTCCATAGACGAGACGTAGCTGAAGCTCCATGGATGGAGAAGTATTTTGAAGAGATTTGAAGAAGGTGAACAGGAATGGTTTTTCAGATTTTTGGGTTTTTTTGAAACAAAAGGTTGAAGAAAGCAAAAAGGAGAAAATAAGAAAACTGAGAGAATAAAGTATTTATAGCCTTGTTGAAGAAAAGAGGAAATAATGAGAAAATCTTTGTGATTTCCTAAGTCAGAATTGTGTCAAGTCGAAGGACACGTGCTGCGAGATTAAAGCGGGAGTGGTGGGCTATGTTTGCCACTAAAAGCGTAATGGTGGTGGACAATAAATGATCACACGTCTCGAAACTAAAAGCGTGATACGTTTCCATGATTACACGATGTCATGGAGAAAATAGAATAGTGTTGCACCCCAAATTTTACCCTGCTATTTTTCTGCTTGCATTGTATTTTTAAAAAAAAAAGTCACTCACTCATTGCATATGCATTATTTCATCGTATTTAAATTGATCAAAAGTCAGTTTAAATCGATACTCGCATCATTTTTAGTTATAAAATACCTGTTATCTTACTTCATGCATTTTTACCTTTCTGCCTGTTTATTGCATTGATTTTAAATTATTTATATGTCGATGATATCGATACTTCGATTTTATAAACAGACTGCTAAAGGCGATTCGATACTGTGCAAAAATTAGCGGGGAAAATATTTCAAGTTTTTATCTGTTACTCACTGCTTTATGAATCTACGTGTCGCGTAGATCATGAAAATGTGCTCTCCCTAATTTTTCGATACATTTTTGAGTCTCGTTTTTAACCGTAAACGTTTTAAAATCGGGTATTTTTTATTATCATTTTATTTCGATTTTAACAATTTAGATCATTTTTCTTTAATCTTCGAAATTCATAGTTTATTTTAATGTACTCATTTTATTTTTTCGGATAATTTATTGTCCGAACTTTGACCATTTTTTACAATTTTAAGTGTCCAATTTTTATCTAAAAAAAAACCAAACAAAATATTGTTGGGCTTGTTGATTTTTACCTGGCCCATTTTTGTGGTCCATTTTATGAAAAGGGTATTTTTGGTATTATTAAAATTTACCTAAACCTAATTTGTAGTATATATTGTAATGATTGGCACTGTTTACGGGGAGACAAAACATTGAAACGGCTACTAAAAACAGAAACCAAAAAAATTATTAAAAAATCATCATCTTCTCCTTTCCATCGCCTTCCTTCGGTTCACACTCCCACCGTCTTCTTCCTTTCAACCGCTGTTACATCCGTCTCACCTCAAAATTTGCCCTCCTAGTTCTCAAGACATTTCATACATCCATACTCAAGGATTCCTCAAGGGTTGATCAGACAAACCCTCTCCTAGACAATCAACCCAAACTAGGGTTTGGAAACTCTCAGATCAAGATGGACTTCCAACATCTCCAATAGTCATCATGCCTCCTCATATGCCTCAAAGATTCTCCATGTCAAGTTTCAAGCCGCACAAGTCAAGTTTCCTCAGACAATTGCTCAGATGGTTGAAAATCAGTTGTATTGGACAAAAAGTCAACTGTGGTCAACATACACAAACTTCCGATTTTGGTCAACATCCTCATTTTGAAGTTACATTCATCATTTGATCAAGGGTGGATCATGATTCATCAAGAAAACTCAAGATTTGCTCAAAAGTCAAACTTTCCAAATTAGGGTTTTTTAGTGAAAAGTCAACTGAACTTTGACTAAGCATAACTTCTTCATACTTTCTCAGAAATTTTTCCACCACCTCTCATTTTGAAGAAAATTCAATTCTCTACAACTTCATGTCTCACAAGAATGTTCAAAAAATGTTTCATTTGGAAGGTATGGATCAAAATATTACAGGTCCTTTTCAAAGTCAACAAAAAGTCAACTTTTGGTTTTGAAGATTTATTGAGCATGGAAACTCCAATTGAGATGAAAACAAAGAGGTTGGTTAGAGGACACTTAGAGCTTTCTAAAAAGTCCAAGAACACTCAAAAATGTGGAAAATTGAGGAAAATACACCTTGCACAAGTTGGGCATTTTTGAAGAAGTGCACAAAGAGAAATACTTGTGAAAATCCAAAATTTTGCAAATGGGCCTAGTTTTTCTGCATTCAAACTTGTTCCTTAGACAATTTGGAACATCCAAGCCCAATGCCACGAATTTTAGCTTTATTTTTCTATTTAATTTGGATTTTATTCATTTAAATACAAATTAAATTAAAAAATAAGGTATAAAATCAAAATTAAATGCAAGATTGATTTTTCTCTCATGCTTGAGGTCCAAGTAACTCACACAAGCTGGCAAATTTCGAAATTTGCATAGATTTGGCAAGAATTTGATTGAAATTTGATCATAAAAGGAAGATTTGATTTCATACAAAATCAAATATTTTTTACATTGATTGATCATTATTTGCTCTTGAATTCAGACCTAAATCCATCTACTATAAATATACAATGCCTATACAACAAGAAAGAACAGAAAAATTGCCTCAAGAACCTAACCTAAAGTCAAAAAAATCGTGCACTTCAAGCAATCTGCAGCCCTAGTTCCAGCTCGATTCAACCAATTCTAAGCATCCAAACACATTCCTTGGAGTCCCTGGAATCATTCCAGACCTTTACATCTCTCAAAAACATCAAGAATTGAGAGAACACGATTTTGGTTTGTCACACTTTTTCAAAAATCGAATTCTGTTTATCATGCATTTTTAACATGTTTTGTTGTTTGTTTTGTGTTTAGAACAAAGTTTGCAAGCTATCTGGACAATCCAATCGTGTTTTCATGGCCTGAATAGAAGTATATCATTTCTAGGGTTTTCTGAACCGATTTAGGGTTTCTCTAAATAGGATAAATTGGACAAAAAGGACACCACCATCGTGTTCAGAACGATGTTTCCAATCGAACCATGCCTTTGAATCTCATTTATATTGCTTGTGTGTAATTTTAGGAATTTGCAGGGGTCTTAGCGTCGAGTTTGGCCGATGAAAAATTCCCAGAAATTCAAACGAAGAAGATGATGTTCTTCGCGCATGAATTTGAATTCGAGAAGCGTTTCGTTTAAAAACAATTTGTTCCGCTTCTAAACACGTGGACGCTCTAGCTCAGTTGGTCGTGGCAGCGCGTTGTGAAGCATGGGACCTGAGTTCGAATCCCAACCATGGCAATTATTTTTACAAGTTAGAAAAACTAACATATTTTTTCATATTTTCTATTTTTCTTTAATATTTTTCATCCAATTTATTTTATCTTTAATATTTTTTATCATGCATCTAAAAAACACCAAAAATATTTATTTTTTGCATAATCATTAGAAAAATACTTATTTAATTTTTAAAATTAAAATTATTATTTTTGCATGCATATTTTATTTAATTACTAATTAATCATTTAAATGACTTTTAATTGTTTTTTAATTATCAAATCAACTCCAAAAATTACCAAAAATTTATTTTATCATATTTATGTCATTACTAACATAAAAAACTTTTTCTCATTCAAAAATGCTTATTTTTACTAACATTTTCCTCTTATGCAATTTTCTCGAATTTCCCGATTTTGTATTTGCTCACAGGTTGTACCGCTTCGGACGATTTTTATTGCTTTTCTTTTTCAATTATGTAACTGCCTATGGGATGTAATAGTTTAATTAGGGCTTTTATTTTCCGCACTTTCAATTATGTATCTGCCCCAAAGCCATGTAATAGCGTAGGACTTTACTTTCCGCACTTTACCTTCCGCAATTTACTTTCTGCACCCTATAAACTGCTAGTAATTAGGCGTGTATGGCAAGATAAAATTGGACATAGATCACTCATAATTTCAAGATAAAATACCTGAAATCAACACACTCTTTTCACACATGCACCCCTTAGGGTAATTCTCTCTCGTTGCCTTTGCGATTACAAATGGTCATGTCCCTCGAACGTAGAGGTATTCTAGCACCGTTGCCTTCAAAACAAATCATCATAGTCCCTTCGATACAAAGATCATAGACCCACGATGTCGCCTACGAATACATGATCTTGACCCTCGATTGTTGCCTACTAAAAATGATGATAGTCCCTTCAAATGTGCTAGGATACTACCTACAAGTTGCCTTCTATGACCATACGATGTCCCTTCGAATGTCCCGCTTACATCCAACGAATAGGGTTACCTACCAACTAATGGTATGGATAGCACTATTCTAAAGGAACGTAAAATAACACGAAAACGACCATTCTGAGTAGGTAATAAGACTTTTAGTTGCTTGCTCTATCAAAATACTTTTTACACCTCACACTTTTGTCAAAGTTCAAACTCTTTTCAAAAACAAAACATTTCCGAACACTTTGTATACATTCCTACATGAATCATTACAAAGCCAAAGCGAAATGCCTTTTCAAAATGTTTTTCTCAAACACACAGAAAGCACAAATTTTTAAAGTGATCTAAGAGCAACTAAGAGCCCGTAGATAACTACGGATGGAAAAGGGTGCTAATACCTTCCCTTTTCATAACCTTCTCCCTTACTCAGAATCTAACGAAGGTCTTTTCCTGTTCTTTTCACCTTCCCTTAATTGGATAAAAGAAAAGTCGGTGGCGACTCTTGCTATCCGCATATTTGCGATACAAAAATCCCAAAGTCAGTTCACCGTATTACAGAGCTCACTCACCAATTTCGAGTATTCGAATCATTAGATGATAGCCTAATGTTTCGATACTTGTCATCCACAATTTAAAATCAATCTTAACACATTCAATATCTTTTGTGCGCTCCAAGCACCATTAACTTTTAAACCCTTTTTAAGATTAGACATGATTCATTTATAATTGAGATGTTCTTTCCTCTATTCCCAAGGTTTTCGACTTCTCCACTTGAGTACTAGAGGTGTTCTCAAACCCTCCCTCATGTTGGTGCGTAGTCCTTTATTCTTTATCACACCTTGTGGACGTTAGACGAGTCTTCTCCTTTAAAAATGACGACTTGTCTTTTCATTTAAAATCAATCAACAAACAATCATTTTCTAGCTGAACTACGGCGCTCTGACTTTCCCATTGCATGAGGGAGTACGTAGGCACTAAGTCTTACGACCAAAGGTGAGCAAAAATAATAAAAACATTTCTTCTCCCTTTCTTTCTCATTTCAAACTTAAAAGATCGTAAAATTTTCACACTAACACACAAACACACTTTGAACTAAATGGGTACCATTGAGTACGATGGATGTAAGGGGTGCTAATACCTTCCCCTTGCATAACCAACTCCCGAACCTATATCTCTTAATTTCGTAGACCGTCTTATCCTATTTTTCGTGGGTTTTATCTATATTTTCCCGTTCCTCTTTTAGAACAAATAAAATTAGGTGGCGAGTTCACTGTTTTTGAAAATGTAAATGATTTTTTGGAAAAACGAGTTGCTTCAGTTGGCGACTTCACTGGTGACGTTTTCTCAAGCGAGTTAACCCTAGTTTAGTTCTTTGTGTGGTTGTGTGTTTATCGTTGTATTTTACTTTCTTCTTTGTATTTTATCTCTTATTTTTGTTTCAGTCATTTATTCCATATGCTTTATTTATTATCATGTGTATATATTTATTGTGTGGGAATTCTTGATGGGATTATTTATGCATAGATAAGCCCACTACCCAGGCTTCTAGGTAACCTTTTTAGGATAGAGGGGTTGTGTAGCCTAGGTCCCCCTGACTCCAATGTCTTGTGGACCGAAGCAAAGACTCCGGCTTAGAGTTGGTTATTTTAAGGAGGTTGTTGACCCGCATGATCGTGCAGGACATCAATTTCTAGACAAATGACCTATAACTCTATGTTTGTTTATGATATCCAAACCTAGACCAACCGCTTAAAAGATTTTGAGTATCCCGTTAAGAGCCGTTTCTTGGGGTATACTTTTACAAATACTATCGCCATGCAGGCCTCTCGCGTGATGATAGTGTTTGTTAAAAGGGGATCTGAGACTCTAAGAAACACTTAGCAGAAAACCTTAGAACCGTCCCATGGGGAATTTGGGTAGAAAACTTAAAGCCATCCTATCGTAGGATCCCACCTGAATAAGTTGTTCTGATTACTTGTATCATCCCTGTTTCACGTTTCTGCGAACCTATATTATCCTTATGTTGCATTCCATTTGTGTATGTGACATTACATTTCATCACATCTTTTGCAATGATAACATTACATTTCATTGCATAATCTGCATATTTCATACATTCAAGTTGTCGAAAGACTCATTTTGTCTATCTCCGTCTTCAGTTGTTGATTAACTGTCAAGCTGATTCCTCTACACAAGTACGAAACTAGAGCCAACGTCAAGAGAAGAATGGAATACCAAGAGCAACACAATATAGAAGTCCGAACGAAAATCGATGAGTTGAAGTCAGGCATGACTAAACTTATGGAAATGATGCAAGTTCTGATCGCCAGAGGTGAGCAACCTCAAAGGACTATGATTTCTGAAGTCTCAGCTGCTGTTGTTGATCCTCAGTCTTCTCAGATACCGGTTACTACTTGGCCAGAATTTGGGTTACCCCTAAATTACGTTCCACCTACTGCAACTACTCCAATGGTTGGCGAGTCTTCCCGACCAGTTTTTCAGGCTCCAGTTTTCACTGAGCCTCAACCGATCATGCATACTGCACTTTATCAACCTTTTGTGTATCAACCTGTTGGCCAAGCTGCTTATAGGAATCTTTCTTTTTATTACCGTAGTGACACTCCCCGAAGTGTGAGTCAAGAAGATTTTGATGAACTTGAAGAAGTCCGCGAGCAATATCAGACTCTCGAAAGAAGGATGAGAGCTATGGAAGGCAACGGTGTCTTTGGTATTGCTGCAGAAAACACGTGTCTTGTTTCTGATCTGGTTATGCCTCCTAAGTTCAAGACTCCTGATTTTGAGAAATACAAGGGGCACACTTGTCCGAAAAGTCATTTGCTGATGTACTTCAGGAAAATGTCTGCTTATACGAGGAATGACAAGCTTCTTATCCACTGTTTTCAAGACAGCCTGAGTGGAGCTTCATTGAAATGGTATATGGGACTTGAGAAAGACCATATTCAATGCTTCCAAGATCTGATTAATGCTTTCATGAAACAATACCACTACAATCTCGACATGGCTCCTGATCATCGTCAATTGCAAAACATGTCTCAGAATGATAAGGAATCTTTTAAGGAGTACGCTCAACGTTGGAGAGAGCTGACCTCACAAGTTGAACCACCTTTATCTGAGAAGGAGCTCACTGGTTTGTTTATGGACACCTTGTCTCCTTTCTATTGGGAGAAGATGATTGGTAGTGTGTCCTCTCGCTTCACAGATTTGGTGACTATTGGCCAAAGGCTAGAAGAGGGAATTAAAAGAGGAAAAGTGTCTGTTGCTGGTGAACCTTCTGGTGGTGCCAAGAAATCTTTTGGAAACTTCCATAAGAAGAAAGAAGGTGAAACTAATGCTGTCAGAATTGAAAGAGGAGGACCTCGCCGTAGGCCTCAATATTATGACCAACCACAGGTAGATGTTGTCACTCCTGCAATCAAGGCCCAACCAATCCAGATTCCCCAACATCAGGTTGGTGGACAAAATCAGAACCGCAATGCAAGGAATAGGACTCAATTTGACCCTATTCCAATGACTTACACTGCATTGTATCCTCACTTGGTTGAACTAGGTCCAATCACAACTAGACCCCTAACTCCTCCAGATCCTCTCCCATCCGGATTCTGGTCTGATCTTCATTGCGAGTTCCATCAAGGAGCTGCCGGCCATGATCTAGAAAATTGCTATGCACTAAAGGCTAGAGTTCGAGATCTAATCAGAAGACAGAAGATAAATTTCGGAGATCCTCCGCCAAATGTTATCAACAATCCGGCCAACATATTACAAGTTACTTCCTAAAGCCAGTGTTTCAGACAGGACAGCTCATCCTTGTAACTGATTAGTCACTAGGCCATGTTTCTTTTCCAATTTGCATTTTCCTTTTGTTTATGTTAATTTGTTGCTTTCAAATCTTGTTTGTAATTCCATGTTGATTTTAATGAAATGAGCATTGCACTGTTTTGATTCAAATCATCAACATTTTATCGCTTTCATATATATAATTTTCCCTGTTTAATTTCTTTACCGAACTTTTGTTTTTGCAAAGATTGGAGGGAGGATGATAAAAACAAGATACCCATAATTGTTGTTGGTATGCTTTCGAATAAAACTTTGCTGATGATATACAGGCATTGTTTCAATTCCCAAACACCGGAGAAATAAGGAAGTTAATCCCTTGTCAACCCCTTCGAGCCTAGAAGTTGGAGTTCCTTTCTATACGAAAAAACCTGCAATTTTAACCTGGGGCAGGGTAGTTCTCAATTAATTCGAATGTGCATTTATTCAAGATGCCTTTCAACAAAGGTTGTACTCAATCAAGTTTCCTTCACACACATCAAAGAACTGTCGAAGATGTCACCCAAGTTAAAAAGTGATGATGATGGTTCCCCGTAATCATGAAAGTCAAGCAGTCACTGTCTTTCCAAAAAATATATATAAAAAATTGGGGCATCCCGCTGATTGTAATCTCAAACGGAACGGTTCAGGCAAAAGTCTAGGATGACAAATTCAAAAAAGAGTTGACAAAAGTCCTCAAACAACAAAATGTTGCAAAAAAGAAGTGACTGCTATCTCAAGAATCCATCAGCTTCTGAGCCATCATCAATATCGATGTACAATCCAAAATATATTAGAATCTAAATGCACAATCTGAGTTAATCGAGCGTAGGACTCAAGAACATCACGAAGATTGGGTTGGGTACAAATAATTTTTGAGCCTTTATCCTTTATTTCTTAAACCGTGAACTGCACTACGCTACAACCCTCAAAAGACCTAATTGCTGTGTTTCTTTTGAAAGCATACTAAAACAAGGTTGCGTAATATGACTCCTAAGGTCTTTTGCAAATCAATTGTATTAGTATATCCATACTGTTGTTTTCTCTCTCACTTTTAAATTTTTAAACCACTGTGTTTTAACCAGCGATTCATTTCTTATACAGCAATTACGTCATTCCAAAAATGATTTTTATTTCAAAACTTTTGCATGAACTTTGCATTAAACTTACCGCATGAACTTTGCATTAAACTTACCATGTTTGAATAAACAACTTTTGCTTGCAAACAAGTTTTCCTCGTCAAGGAAGTCCAAACTTTTGAGAAACTTGGTCAGTGATCCTAATCAGGGGCAAGTATCTTTCGGGTCCTGTTGAGAATCAGTTCAAGATTTGTTGCTCAAGGCAAGTCATTATCAAAATTGTTTTAATCAGAAGATCTTTTTCAAGGCTTATACCGGGGCACTTCTCTCCCTCAGTTATTTTCAAGAACTGAAGCCATGATCAGTTTATCTTCAACAATCAGCTAATCCGGGGAAATCCTCAAGCAACACTTTATTCCTTCCTCCAAGGATCATCATTTCAATACAGTTCACAAGTGTGTTAGAAGTGTCTCTCAAGACATTTTCTCTCCAAGCAGAGTTGGTAGTGTTCTTCGTGTTGAGGAATCAGAGTTTCCTCTTACCTCCACAAAAGAGTCAATCTCCGTTGTCATAAACGTTTGCATTACATACTACATGCATAGATCATTCATATATCATGCATCACAAAATTCATATATCATGCATCATAAAATTCAGATATTCAATGTATCAATATGCTCGAATCTTTTTTCCCGAAGTTCATTCAATGATTTTTCTAAATGTCTTTGATGATGTGCTCCAGAGTCCGTTCAATGTCCTTCTGAATGTCTCTGATGTTTTGTTTCCTGTATATTCAATGCATTTCTGAATATGCTCGAATCTTTTTTCCCGAAGTTCATTCAATGATTTTTCCAATGTCTTTGATGATGTGTTCCAGAGTCCGTTCAATGTCCTTCTGAATGTCTCTGATGTTTTGTTTCCTGTATATTCAATGCATTTCTGAATATGCTCGAATCTTTTTTCCCGAAGTTCATTCAATGATTTTTCTGAATGTCTTTGATGATGTGTTCCAGAGTCCGTTCAATGTCCTTCTGAATGTCTCTGATGTTTTGTTTCCTGTATATTCAATGCATTTCTGAATATGCTCGAATCTTTTTTCCCGAAGTTCAATCAATGATTTTTCTGAATGTCTTTGATGATGTGTTCTAGAGTCCTTTCAATGATTTTTCTGAATGTCTCTGATGTTTTGTTTCTCGTATATTCAATGCATTTCTGAATATGCTCGAATCTTTTTCTTCTTTTTTTCCGAAGTTCATTCAATGATTTTTCTGAATGTCTTTGATGTTTCCTCCCGCAGAGTCTGTTTCGTATCATACATCATTCAAAAAAATATATGTAAAAAATATTGCATTCATCGCATTCTCGGTATATTTTATTCACAGCATACCCATTGCATCTCAGGGCAAAATTTTGGGTTTTTGGTATTTAATTATCTCCCACTGCGATAATATGAAGCTTGATCATCTTCATTTCATCTGGTTGAAGATATTTAAATAGGGGCAACTGTTGCACCCCAAATTTTACCCTGCTATTTTTCTGCTTGCATTGTATTTTAAAAAAAAACAGTCATTCACTCATTGCATATGTATTATTTCATCGTATTTAAATTGATCAAAAGTTAGTTTAAATCGATATTCGCATCATTTTTAGTTATAAAATACATGTTATCTTACTTCATGCAGTTTTACCTTTCTGCCTGTTTATTGCATTGATTTTAAATTATTTATATGTCGATGATATCGATACTTCGATTTTATAAACAGACTGCTAAAGGCGATTCAATACTGTGCAAAAATTAGCGGGGAAAATATTTCAAGTTTTTATCTTTTACTCACTGCTTTATGAATCTACGTGTCGCGTAGATCATGAAAATGTGCTCTCCCTAATTTTTCGATACATTTTTTAGTCTCGTTTTTAACCGTAAACGTTTTAAAATCGGGTATTTTTTATTATCATTTTATTTCGATTTTAACAATTTAGATAATTTTTCTTTAATCTTCGAAATTCGTAGTTTATTTTAATGTACTCATTTTATTTTTTCGGATAATTTATTGTCCGAACTTTGACCATTTTGGACAATTTTAAGTGTCCAATTTTTATCTAAAAAAAAATCAAACAAAATACTGTTGGGCTTGTTAATTTTTACCTGGCCCATTTTTGTGGTCCATTTTATGAAAAGGGTATTTTTGGTATTATTAAAATTTACCTAAACCTAATTTGTAGTATATATTGTAATGATTGGCACTGTTTACGGGGGGACAAAACATTGAAACGGCTACTAAAAACAGAAACCAAAAAAATTATAAAAAAATCATCATCTTCTCCTTTCCATCGCCTTCCTTCGGTTCACACTCCCACCGTCTTCTTCCTTTCAACCGCTGTTACATCCGTCTCACCTTCTTCAGCCGAAACCCCCCTACCGGAACCTCCATCTTCCTCGCTGCCATTCACCATCAATCCTCCTTCTGTTCTCGTTACAACCCAGAACCATATCACCTTCTACCCGTTACCTTTTATTCTCGTTACAACCGCAGTCCCTGTTCCCTTCACCATCACCTCCTCACAGCCTTCCATTCCACACCTTGGTACCGTCAAACCCCACCATCTTCTCTAGCCGAACCTTCATATACAGCCACCGTATCAAACACCCTCCGCTCTTCTTCCTCATCATAACCCCCTGTTCCATCTGTTTCCCTCACGCTCTCACCCGAATCTCACATCCGTAATAGCTCCCTCCGTCGTTTCCTCCACCACCATTCACCCTCACCTTCTCACTAACCCGCCTGTCTCGCTACAACAGCCGTTGTAACCATTCTCACAGCAACTCCATCCAACAACCGCGTCTTTCTCTCATCATCTTCACAACCCCTGTTCTCCACGCCGTTTCCTTACTTCCTCGCCGTAACAGCCAAACCTTCACACAGCATCCCATAACCCCTTCAGCCCTTCTGTCTATTCACTCTCATCTCTCCACTACTCTCAATCGCCACTGCTTCGCTACCATCCGCTCACCTTGCTTTCACCACGCAACACATACTCCCGCCGTTTCAACAATTAACCACCACCGCAACTTTATACTGTTGGTAATCTGAGGTAAAATTTTCCCCCTCAAATTACTGTTGTTGGATGATATGTGAAGATATAATTGATATTGTTATTGTGAGTTGATTATAAATTGGTATAGCATTGTTGTGGTTCTGATTGTGTTGGTGTTAAAGATAATATAGTTATATGAATTGTTTTTGATACTGGTTTGAAATATTGAAGCTGCTAGTTTTATAACGTTACTAAAATCGGATTTGGATTTTAAAGTTTTGCTTTATGCTAAGCGTATCCTTGTTTAATTTTATTTGAATTCAACATTCATATAGTTTCGATGAGAGTTCAACATTGACACGTTTTATTTGTGTAAGATGTGAACGAGAAACTATTGGTGCCAACGCCACGCATTTGCATTGTCCACGTTTTAATTTCAATTGGAATTGCGATTGAAGCAATATTAGTTTGGTTTCGATGAAGGTGATGTTGTTTCCACGTTTATTCGCGTAGAAACTAACCGAGAAACCATTTGACATTTATTTGTTTTGTTTCAATGACGGTTTAATGATTATACCGCGTTACTCGTGTGTAAATCTAACCGAGAAACATGTTGGGACACCGCGTTTTGCGTTATCATCATTCTTTTTTATTTCAATTGAAGTGGTAATCGGTATTTATTTTGTTTAGTTTCGATGATGGTTTATGTTATTTCCGCTCACTCGCGGAGAACCTAGTCGAGAAACTATGCGGGCAGCTTTGTTGTTATTCCCTTTGAGGCGATTTCGAACAAGAATATTTGTTGTAACATCATTTTTATCGCTATTCTCAATCAAATTTCAAACTGTGTTACTATGCTAGTCTTATTTCAATTTGAATTGGAATTGCGAGGGAAGTAATATTAGTGTAGTTTCGATGAAGGTGACGATAATGCCACGTTTATTCGTGTAAAAATCAAACCGAGAAACCATTAAGATATTGTATTTCTTTCATTTTTATTTCGATTGAAGTTTGTGAATAAAGATGTATTTGTTTAGTTTCGATGATGGTTTGACAATGATACCACATTTACTTGCGTGTGAATTTAACCGAGAAACTATGAGGCATCTGTTTGTTTCTATCATTGCATTTTAATTTGTTTTGAACACTTTTTGAGATGAATTCTTGAGCATTATTAAGTATATATAGTTGCTGCCCGGATTTGTTCGATTTTACTCCTTTGTTTACTAACCATTTTCTGATTTACTGCAATTTCATCTTATTATATCCCACTCATGCTACTAATATATTTGCTACTTGTGAAGATATCCAAGGAATCGGTCAAAAGCATTCAATTTGTTTTAGCACATCTACACTTTTATCATTAGCATTTTAATATTCATATTAGTATTTTTATTTAATATTTAATAATGTACATACAATATACTTGCATTTTTATTTTATTTTATATTTTATACTGTAAATATAATTATACATATTATATTTATTTCTTATATTTAGTATTGTAAATATATACTATATACATATTACATTTATTATTATACTTTATCTATTCATTCATAAATAAGTTCGAATTACATTACCGTAATCTTCTTCGTATACCGATTTCTTAGATTTAGTTCATATAATCTATTCTAATTAGTTCATAAATAAGTTCGAATTACATTACTGTAATCTTCCTTGTTTACCGTTTCCTCTTTAATTTCAATTTATCCCCATTCGGAAAAAATGTATCTCAATCCCCTTGTTGCGTTGTAATTAATTTACCGCTTTCTATTTTATTTTACCGTTTAATTCCCATTTATAATTCATGTATCCCTCTCCCAAAAACAAATATTGTAATAATTACCCAGT
>CM038795.1:278025410-278107213 GCA_021764765.1 Vicia sativa
GTGATTCTCAAACCAAAAAATAGAATACCTAGATACCTTATTTCCTCCCCATTTTATAGTCATAAACTTAGCTAATTATTCTCTCTCTTCCTTCCCTATTTTATAGTAACAAACTCCTTAATTATAGGATTAATTATAGTAACAACCTATAATTATTCTCTCTCTCTCTCTCTCTTCCCTATTTTATAAACAAACTCCTACAATCTATTCCTTTATTCCTTTGCCACATCTTCTAGTATAAAGCCTCCACACTTTTGGCTTAGGCCCAAAGTCAAGCCCAACTTCTTCACCTAAGTCTCTATCAACACCTCGGTCCTTCACAACAGCCTTGTCCTCAAGGATAAAATTTGGAAACTACCCTTAAGATAAGCATTGTCTTCCATGTGACATCATCGACATGTTTGTTCTTCCACTGAATTAAACTTTGAGGAATAGAAACACCTCTCAGCATTAATTCTAGAGCCTAACACCTTTTCTAGATAAAATCCATCATAAGTCGACCTCTAATTACATGGGTAGGTACCCCTTGAGGCACGATAGTCACCTATAGCCTTTTTAGCAAAAGAAACATGAAAGCTGGATGAATTACGGAAGTATCGGTAATTGCAACTTGTATGCTACAACTCCCACCTTCCACAATTTTGAAAGGACCATAATAATGAAGCGACTAGCTTTTGATTAATCGTCTTGATCAACGACTGGCATGCATGAGAGTCTAAGCTTCAAAAACACCCATTCAACATCAAATTGTACATCTCTTCTCTTTGTATCGTACTTCTTCATTTATTGTTGAGCTCACAACAAATGACTCTTAAGCGATTCAAAGCCTCATCCCTTTCACTAACTCCAAAGCCACGGAAGCTACCTTTGTCGTTGCTTAAAATCTTAACAAGGCTGGGAGGTGGTCTTCCATACACCACTTCAAAGGTGTCTTTAATAGAAACATGAAAAGTAGTGTTATACCAATATTACGCCGGGGAAGCCGGTGAGACTAGGACTTGGTTTGTTAGATGCAAAACACCTTAGATAACTCTCCAAGCATCTATTTAACACCTCGGTTTGCCCATCGGTTTAAGGTAAGTGAGCTCATCTTCAATTTGGTACCTTGTAACTTGAACAATTTCATCAAAATGACTCACAAACAAGGGTCTCTATCGATAATAGAAGTAGGAATACCATGGTCGACAATCTCCTTCACAAATAACTACTTGCTATGGACTTGGCGGTGTAGGGGTGTTTTAGAAGGATAAAGTGATTGTACTTAGATAGCTTGTCCTACCACAAGTCAGTTGCATAACCCTTAGATTTTGGAAGGCGGGTGATAAAGTTTAAGGACAAATCCTCCCAAATGGCATTGGGAATAGGAAGAGGCATGAGACCACACAGGGTAGTAGGCGCATAATTTTGTCTCTATCATATGTCACAAGCTCTCACAAATTCTCGACTGTCTTTGCATTTCTCACAATATAAATTCTCGCCAACCTTCATAGGTTACGGGGTACCAGAAATGACCTCACAGGGTGTCTTTGTGAAATTCTTGTAACAACAATGGGATTGAAGAAGCGTTTGGGGACAAGACCAACCTGCCATGATAAAATAAAGTACCACATTTGCACGGTATAACTTTGGCCTAGCATCTGGTGAGGCCATCAATTCACAATGATCTTTTGAATTCCTAGATCTATTACTTCTTGTAGCAATTCGACCTTCAACCATTTTGGGTGAGACTATAGAATTCATTTCCATCCCATAACATCTGGATAAAGCATCGTGACTTTATTCTCACCTCACAGCTTATATTTGACTTTAAATTGGTACCCAAGCAATTTAGCTAACCAACATTGTTGATCTGGTGAGGAAATTCTTTGTTGAAGGAAGTGTTTCAAGCTTTTGTGGTCAGTAAACACAGTGAATTGCTTCCCCAAGAGATAATGTCTCGATCTTTGTATAGATAATACTAATGCCATAAGCTCTTTTTCATACACAGATTTTGATAAATTGCCATAAGACAAAGCCTTGCTGAAAAAAGCTACAGGCTGCATTTTGCATCAAAAGCCCGATACCCTTCCGACGCATCATTCCACTTCAGGGTAGGGAAAAATTAGCGAGAGCTAATCTGAGGTGGTGGTCATGATTGTCTTGATTGGTAGCATGAGGAAGCTTACGGACCCGCAAAATTATCTTTCTTTGTCATTTAGTCAATGGTTTGGCCAATTTGCCATAATCACGATGAACTTTCTGTAATATCGATAAGACCCAAAATCCATGTACGCACATTTTGGGTTCGGGCCAATCCACTATACATCTAATCTTCTCGGTCTCTGACACTTGCACGAAATTATGTGTCCCAAGTAGTCTATTTGTTGGCAACAAACTTGCACTTAGATTGATTAGCAACAAAACAATTAGACATTAAAGCGTTGTTGCACTTGCTTTAGATGGTTCTCATGATCATACATATTCTTACTATAGACTAGGATATCATCAAAGAAAACTAATCTGAATTTCCTCAAAATGGTTTGAAAATGTCATTCATAGTGACACGAAATGTTGTTGGGGCATTCATCAACCCAAATGGCATTACTAAGTATTCATAATGTCGATATGAGTTCTAAAAGCGTTTTGTGGATGTCCTCATCTGCTACTCTAATTTGATGATAACAGTTTTAAATCAATGTTAGAAAAAATTGTGGCTCAAATAACTCATCAAAGCGGTTCTTCTACTATGAGGAATAGGGTACTTATAAGTCTTGTAGCCTTGTTGAGGAGCTCTATAGTCCACACATCCTTCAACTTCCATCTTTCTTCTTAACCAAGATAACGGGGCTTGAAAGCGTGCTCATACTAGGACGAATCACACACCTTTGATGGTTGGACACTTGCCTTTCAATTTCTTCTTTTGATGATGTGGATACCTATATGGCCTCAAATTAACAGGGTTATGATCGAGAACAACTTGATTTGATGCACTTGAGACCTCTTGGGAGGAAGCCTTATGTATTCTTGGAATATGCTAAAATTGACTCAATATAGTTTCGACTCTTCTTGATTTTTACGCACCATCTAACTTCTTTTCACCTTTTGACCAACTCCACACTTCACCTTCTCTCATGTCTATCTTCCAAGAAATTGTTGAGGAAAACTTGTTGTTGGTTTCCCTCCTGCCCTTGTAACATTACTAGCTCATCTTTACCAAAATTGCATAGAGAGCCTTCCAATCCATCACCACCTTCCTAGAGTACTCGACCATGAAACTCCGGCACTACATCCAGCCCCTAAATCCAAAACCAAAGCATCTACCACTATCACCATTGGACCCAGATTTATACTAACTCCTTCACACACCCTTGAAAAAACACCCTATGTCCATCTCGCAACTTAATGCTCTTTGCGACCATAGGAGTAACACAGCCTAAAGCGACAATGATTTTAGGAGAAATAAAATTGTGGCTAGCTCCACTATCCACTAAAACAACCATCAACATCCCTAATTTACCTTCAACTTTCATAGTTCGATACCCACCATGCTTCAACACCCCAATGAACTTACACTTTGCTTCCTCTTCCTCTTGCTCTCGAATTTTGAGCCTCCATGGATCTGATCCGCCTTCCTCGTTTAGACTCTAAATAGTCTCCCAAAATCAAAACCCTTATTGATCGTTCGAGGGCATTTGTGAAGAGTAGGGTGATACTTCCGCCACACTTGAAACATAACCCTTTAGCTTTTCTCTCCTCCATCTCATCTTTGCATGCTTGAACCCCTTCCATCGCTCTCGGAAAAATTAAGCTTGACGATCGTTTCCATTTTCTTTCTGGTTAGCGCAGCGATGAAGAATTTTGCATGGAACCCACCGAATCATTTTTGAGTCGGGTTGGACCAACCGTGTTGTTGATCGGGTCATATCTTTAGGGTTAGATTTGACCAGTCACGATATTTGGGTGAGGATCCGGTGATCCCTTGGCCCGAGAATCATAAACAACCTTCTTCTTCCATAATGTCGTTCCCCATCGTCATCTTCTTCTTTCGGTTCACCTTGACATCTTTAGCCATCCTCATCATTTGCATCCTAGTAATAGGATTCAATGTTTGAACTTCATAACCGATCGTGTTTTAAACCACTCATGAAATAACCAAATATTGTTCCTCGGTAATCGACCCACTTGTGTGATAGAGCTCAAAAGCTTCCACAAACTCCTCCACATTTCGGTTTGGCGTGGCGTGGACAATTCTTCAAGCGGGTTTTCTAGCGTCTCCGCCATAGCGCGCAATTAAGGCCTTCTTGATTTTCCCAAGAGAGTCATCCTTTGTTTCCAATAACGAGTTAAACCAAAGTATTGTTGAACCCTCCATGCTTAAGCGAGGCAACTTCACACGCATCGTCGGAGTGTTTTGCACATCAAAGTAAATCTCCGTAGCGCGTAATCCACGCAGCAGGGGTCCTCACCTTCAAACACGGAAGCCTCACGTTCTTCCGGCAAGCGAGACCGCTATGTGATGAATGACCATCGGAGGTGTCATCCTCCGAGGTCACTCCCTTGACCTATCTGCTTGCTCAATTATTTAAAATCAAGCTTTGTTGATGCATTTGTAGAGCCAACGCTTACAGCGTTGTTGTCACCTCTCCATCTGTGTTTCCAAAGCTTCAATTCGGTCACCATCTTTGTCATGAGCAATCTTCGTCACAGGTGCGTTTGAATCCGGTAGGTCGGACCAATTGATGGGTTCTTATCACGAATATATGGTGAACAATGAATATATGAATAGAATAGTAAAATAATGTTGTAATTGTATTATTATGGACGAACAATTACAAAGAATGATGATGAAAATAACAAGCGATAGAGAATATATATAGCCCTAAGCCGTGTGCTTCCCTCACCAAGACGGTGATTCTCAAACCAAAAAATAGAATACCTAGATACCTTTTTTCCTCCCTATTTTATAGTCATAAACTTAGCTAATTATTCTCTCTCTTCCTTCCCTATTTTATAGTAACAAACTCCTTAATTATAAGATTAATTATAGTAACAACTCCTATAATTATTCACTCTCTCTCTTCCCTATTTTATCGTAACAAACTCCTACAATATATTCCTTTATTCCTTTGCCACGTCTTCTAGTATAAACCGTCCACACTTTTGGCTTAGGCCCAAAGTCAAGCCCAACTTCTTCACCTAAGTCTTTATCAGTACTCCTTGAGCCGAATTAGGGTTTTGATCAAAAATCTTTCATCTATTCAACATATGATCAATTAGGGTTTGAGTCTTCACTCACTTCTAAAGATCTATCTTCATCAAGCATCAACATCTGATCTTCAAATTCCCATTATTTCCTCAAGATCTATCTTAAGTCGACCAATTAGTGTTTTGATCGAGGATGGTGTATCATTGACTTTCTGATCTATGAATGACCTAATTTCTTGGAGAATGATCTCAAAATCATCAATGCAATATCTTGACCTAATTTCTTGGTTCAAAACATCTCAAATTCCATGATTGATTCCGGAGAAATTTTGAATCATCTGACAAAAAGTCAACTGTTCAAATAAGTCAAACTTTGACTTTTGGTCAACTTTTTGAAATTCAAATTTTTTCAATCATCAAATCATTTCAAATTGTCCATCATGATCATAAAAAATCAAAATGTGTGAAAAAGTCAACAAAAAGTCAAAACTTGAAATTTTTCTTAAAGGTCCATAACCATAATTTACAAGTCATTTACCCAAAATTTTCAAGTCTTTTTACAAATTCTTCCTTCTAGAAGACTTGTCACCACAAGAGATAGGTTTTTTCGCAATAATATCTTATGATAATAATTGAGAGGAGGATAAGATCACTTGAGTGATTTAACCATGGTTGGAAAAATTAACCATGTGCATTAAATGTGAAAGATTCCATTCTTACCTCTTAAGCCAAGTTAACAATTCTTCCAATCCTATCCTTGCCTTGCTTTCCAAACCTCTTGACCTATAAATAGAAGTCATTTCTCACTTATAAATCACACCAAATCAATCCTATACAAGCTTTCTCACTTCTTTCTTCTTTTTCGAGTTTCAAAGTTCCAAAATGTGAGAATTTGCAAATCTCAACCCTTGCAATTTACGAGAAATCACAGGCTTCAAAACTCTCAAATACCCTTAGTAAGTTGTTAGAATCATCAAGCCATCACAAAAACAACCAAAACTCAAATTATACCCCAAGTTCCATAAACTTGCATATTAAGCCTAACTTGTCATCTCTCGATCCACTCGTGCGTTTTCCATTCTAATCATTCAAACAACATCCATACATTCCATATAGATTATACAAACCCTTAACTAACTCATGTAACCACGAATCATCATCAAACCGGTCGTCTGCATTTGGACTAGGGTAGGAAGTTTTAGACCACTTCAAAGCAAGATGAGCATTCCAACCGTTCGTTGAGGTCCAAGAAATCTATCAAATCATCAAAGCATCTGGCAATCCTTTGAGGAATTAGATTTCGATCATAAGAGGTAAGTTCTTTGTTCACGGTGATTTACGGTGAAACAACCGCTAGTCCTCCACACTATCGACTAAGCTTTATGATTGTTATTCAATTCCTCTGGTAACTTGCAGGATCGACTAGATTGATCCTATGGGGTATTGGTCGTTTGGATATATTTAATAATTAAACTAGTATTAATGTTTAAGACTTATATTTAGAGTGTTTTATGTATGTCCAATGTATTCCGATTGCAGTGTTAAATAACTTGATGCCATGATTAAACAAAGAAACATAATACTGACTTGAATGAGTAAATAAATAAAGATTCGATTTACAAAGAAAAGTGTAAGTGCGAATACTTAAATGACTTTTAAATGTAAAGACTTTTAAGGTAAGAGCATGAAATGTAAAGACATACGGAATGTAAAGACATGAATGTAAAAGATTTACGAAATGTAAAGGACTTGAAATAGAAGAAAATGTTTAAATCGGAAAATAGTTAAATGGCTTTGAATGTAAAGATATGTAAAGGCATTGATGCGAAGATAAAGGATAAAGGGAAAGATAAAGATGCTTTTCTTGAATTATAAAGGTTTTGGTGCCATCATCGTTACATTGTTCGAGCATTCGTTTCTCTAGCCATGTGGTAATTTGAATGTTTCTGAATTTTGTACAATAGATATGACACACGAAATCCTAACACTAAGACTTCTATTTATACTACTCGACCATAGCAGTGTTATGAGATCTTGCCACGTTCGAACATGCGGGACACTGCGCTTCTCTAGCTTCCATCTTGAACCGTCTCCAGCGCATATATTCTAACTTCAATTATCCCTCGCGTTTGAATTTCAAATGCCTTGGCTATCTTTGCGAACTCACTTCACGGACAACCCTATTACCACTTGAAGCTTCTTTTATATATCATCATAGCGCCATTCGAGCTCTGAGCTTTAGTATGTCTATTTGAAAAGCCATTTCACCTATTACAACTGTGACATTCACTTTGTTCTAGAACACCAACATCATTTCGTTTGAACTTGAGATTTCTACTTGAACCATATATATCAAAATCTTACGCCAACAAAATGCCTTTAAAATATGTATTTGAACCTCTTTAAAGAAATACTTATTTTAAACATATTCTAAGATTTTGATGTGACTTTGAGTAATCATGATCATGTATGACTTCCACTCGTCGATCCACGGCGTCTCTTGGGTTTCGAACTGTTTCAAAGCATTGCCACAACATGGTGCGATTATTAAAGACAATGAATATCTTTAATCACGCTTGTTACCAATCTTGGCTTTATGCCACCTCATGCCGTATCGACCCACGATCCACACGTACCTTGGCTTTAGTTGATGAGTGCTTCAACTTCCTCACTATAAAACTAAACACCCTTAGTCTTTTATTCTTTTTCCACTTTCTAAACTCCTTTCTTCTTCTCTTCTCGCTAAAAACCCTAAAGATTCTCAACAACTTCCAACAATGTCTTCAACAACATCCCAAATGAAGAAGATCTCAAGAAGAAAAGTAAACAAGAGCACGATTATGGAGAGCAAAGTTGGTATTCACCAAGGTCAATCTGTACTCATCCCCCAAGGAATCTCTAAGGAACAAGAACTTCTATACTCTTCTCAGGTACTCATTCCCACTAATGTTGCTGGAAAGAGGTTTGCCCTAATGGGCCCTCTTACAGTTTTTGAAATTCTGAAAGATACCAGAACAATCTTCCCTGTTTGTTATGACTTTAAACCCTTGTTCAATAAGATGGAAATCCCTAGGTTAGGGCGAGAATGTGAATGAATCCTACCTTGAAAAAATAGAAACCCCTGATGTTCCCCAAAGATCCTTTTGGTTTGGATTACGTGAAAAGCTTTAAGCCGTTTCGATCTTGCCTACCCACGTAGCTTACAGGCTGGTTTACTAAGGTAAAGGCTAAGAAATCCCATCAATGGGAGGAGCTAGGGATCTATAATTTGATCAAGTTATCGAAACCAGGCTTCACCTATAGCCACCCCTTATTATTTACATCTTTGTATTTTTGGGATAGTACTTATAACACCTTTCACCTTCCTGGAGGAATGATCACACCCACATTCTTCGATATAACTGCTATCACAGGCTTATCACCAGTAGGAGAGACTTATATTCCTGACTCTGAAGAACATTCAAGTATCATTGACTTCGACGTCAAGTTGGCCAGCTTCTCAAAGTTCATTAGTCATTATCACACTGAAGGTGATAGTGTATCAGATGTAGAGCATATTGCCTTCCTCACCCTGTGGTATCGAGATATGTGTTTTGGGTCTTTACAAGTAGCGTGAGTTTTATTCCTCTAGCTAGAGATTTACATGAAAATAGGAGAGTTTGTTTGGTGAGCTCTTACTTGTTGATCTCTATGAAAGTTTGAGATCAATTGTTTAGGCGAAATCTCACCTCCAAGAACATCTTGCTTGGTCCTTCTGGTTACTCAATTATGCTTAATGCCATGTTTGAATCTTGTTATCCACCATTGATACCATTGTTGAGCAAGATCCGGGTAGCGGATCGAAATGTTGAAGAGCCAAGGTGAGAAGATTGACTCCAAATGATGATAAAGTGATTTCCAAGTTCTATTCTCACAGTACATCATGATCTTCTCTAAAGGCATAAATTTGAAGAAACTATGGCACCTTTTGCTTGAGGACTCATGGACCATCATGGTTCACCATGTCCTTTCGAACGCAAAATGTTGAGATCAAGACATTTGAAAGCCTTCTTGCTCCCAATTAATCTCCTCAAAATCACTCCTTCCAAGAACCAAGCCCTTACATTTGCTTATCAACCCAATTTCATTTCTAGACAATTCGGTTTATGTGATTAATTAGGAACCCTTTTCAAACCAGTGCCATTACTACGGTCGAACTTTCAAGGCAGGCTAAGCTGGCGAGGAACAATACCAAGATTTCGCTCGGTTTGAATTAATTTCTTTTGAACCAACCTATTTTTCATCAAAGGGTTTTGGATTGGTGGACTAAATTCTACCGATCTTATATGTTTGATACTCTCACCATCCAAAAGAAACTAACTATTGCGTTCGATGTGCGGTACACAAAAAGAAAAGTATGTTCACTCATGCTCAAGAGATTAAGGCTTTTCAGTTACTTTGAAACTACTTATAATCCAGCGCTTGCAAACCACTTATATCGGTCTGAAACCTTGAAGGAAAAATTTAAAGAAAAAGTCTCTAAGTTCGAGACTTCCTTGAGGTTGTCACACGAGGATAGGTATAGGTTGGCACTCAAAATGCATCCACCTAAATTTCCTAGATTACCTACCTCGGAGCGCTCTGGCTTGGTTTCCCCATACCCTTGGTGGTTGACTTGCAAAGAGATGTTCAAATACAAATCTCAAAAAACTAAAGCCATCTGAGGCTGTGACATGGGCTCGACATTAGCTCCATAATTTCCAGGGCATCTTCGCTATGACCTTTCTGCCATGTCGATTGTTTGAATGAAGCGCGGTCACGAATGCTTAGGAAATCCCAAATATTTCTTAGTTTCTTTATTTTAACATTTGTCTTAATTGTTTCGATTTTCACCATCGGGATAAAGACATTGCGTCGAAGACCAAGGAAGGAAGTAGTTCCCAACAAACTATCGAAGTGATGACAATATGCCCCAAACAATTTCAACAATTACTCCTACAACAACAACAACAACAACCATCGCTCCAACTCAACAATTGCTCCAACTTCAACAATTGCTCCAATTTCAAAGGTAATCAATTTATCCGACGTTTGAATGGGCTACTTTATGATTGAAGTTTAACTCATGTTCTATACTTTTCGAGACTAATACACTCCCACCAACCACTCCAAAAGCGAAAGCCTAGTACCAGTGGGAAGAATCCCAGTGAGGAAAATTCACCAATAGCTTGAAGAAGAAAAAAGAAAGATGTTTCAAAGGACACTAATGTTTACAGACTTGATTCACAGGATCTGCTCCCCTACCAAAATCCAAAAATCCACCTTGACCTCAACGTAATGTTGGAACATATAGATAACAATATCTCTTCAAATAATCCACAGTGAATTGAATTGAACTTTTTAACAAAGATAGTTATTAGTACCTTAGTGCAAGTTTTAATCTTTCATTGTTTGTGTAGGATGATTCAAATCCAATCCCTACCACTTCGACTCCTCCATCAAAACAATTGCTCCAATCCATTCTTCTCCTCATGGGGACTCAAGTGTCAGTGCGAGAATAAGGGATCCTCAATATGGCGGTTCGATTGGGGCTTGAGCAACAGATGATCAAGGCACTTCTCCTCCTCTCAAGGAGACAAAGCGAAATAACGCCGAAAATGTTGCGAAAGTTCCTCCAGAAACTTCTCATCAGAATCTCCTCTCAAAATTCCTCAAGAAGCGAAAAAATCACCCAAGTGAAGAGGAAAAGTTGACCCTTCTCGAAGGCGAAGATTCTAGTGAGGAAGGATCTAAGGAAGCGAGGAAAGAAGAGGCTCAAGATGGTTCGGCGAAGGAGCAGTCTGATGCTCACGATAATGAAGACAATGACATCAAGTGGTGGACACTGGTTGGTGATGAAGAAGATGGCGAGGAAGAGAATGAAGGTGGTGGTGTCCTACCAATGAGCCAATGGAAGTCGAGATGGATGTTACTCTATTGCGTATGGAACTTCAGTCCTCTCAACCCCAACAGTGAAGAAGAGTTAGCCCTCTTAAAGCGAAATGACCAATCGGGTATATGAAGGCTAAGCTAGCTCGAGAAGGACACTCCTTTTCCTAAAGTGGTCTTTGGTTCGACTCTTGATTCAATGCCTTACATGATAGGGTTGTACTTCTTCACAAGATTAGGAAGACAATCCTTGATGTGGATCTATTCGAAGTGCTCAAGAAAGATAGTACAGCGTGCTATATTATGAAGGGACTTCTTAATCAAGTTGACCTCACCACCTGTTCTCTGGAAGTTAGTACCATCCTATTTGAACTTCAATCTTTGCTAGACAACGTGACTGGATGTCTCCTTCAGGATGAATTTGCTACCAATAAAGTCCAAGAGAAGCGAACTGCTATGGACGCTGCTTATGAGCATGCTTCGAAGCTTTCTAAAGAAGCTGAAGAGCAAGCCATGCATATCAAGCAAGCTAAAACTGATTATGAGCTTCGAGCTCAGTCCATCCTTCTCTGGGAAAAGCAGATTCAAGAACTTCAACAAAAAGTTAAGGAGGCCCAAAAACAACAAATGGCATATGACGCCAACACTGCTGGCACACAATTCGAAGAACTCCTCAATAAAGGACTTGCAGAAATGGAAGCAGCTGAGCAACTTAAAGGTGAAGTTGCCACCTTAGAAGGAGCGAGGCGCTTTACTCAGCAAAGGCTTGAGTCCTTTCGGAGTATCTTGATGATACCCATTTCTAGCTTTTGTTTGTTTATTTTGCTTGGAATATTAATTTAACTTTAATCTGTATACCCAAACAATGCCATTTTGGCATATCTTCACTATATTTCGATTACGCTATTATTATTCGAATCTCCTGCAAGTGTGGCTTATATTTCTTTAAATATTTCCTATTAACCTTTAAGATTCGTTTATCATCATTCCTTCTTCAATCTCATATGCATTGTTTGAAAATGTTTTACTACTCGAAAGGTCCTTCCCGATGAGGTGACCACTTACCTAATGCTTTATTTTTCTTGTCCATGGGCAATATAACTTTCCAAACTAAGTCATTAATCTTGAATGCTTTACCTTTCACCCTTTTATTATATACCACAGCTACTCTTTCCTTTTGCCTCATTAGGTTTCCAATGCATGCAATCTAACCTCTTCTAACTCAACTAACTCATTCATCATCATCTCCCAATACAATGTGTCATACCCCAAAATTTTCCCTCCATCTTCTCAAGATATTTCATACATCCATACTCAAGGATTCCTCAAAGGTTGATCGAGACAAACCCTCTCTAGACAATCAACCCAAACTAGGGTTTGATATTCTCAGTCAATATGGACTTCAACATCTCCAATGGTCTTCATGCCTCCTCATAGGCTTCAAAGATTATCCACGTCAAGTTTCAAGTCCCACAGTCAAATTTCCTCGACAATTGCTCGGATGGTTGAAAATCGGTTGTATTGGACAAAGCGTCAACATGGTCAACATACAGTCAAACTTCATGATTTTGGTCAACATCCTCATTTTGAAGTTACATTCATCATTTGATAAAGGGTTGGTCATGATTCATCAAGAAAACTCAAGATTTGCTCAAAAGTCAAACTTTCTAAATTAGGGTTTCTAGGTGAAAAAGTCAACTGAACTTTGACTGATCATAACTTTCTCATAATTTCTCAGAAATTTTTCCACCACCTCTTGTTTTGAAGAGAATTCAATTCTCTACAACTTCATGTCTCACAAGAATGTCCAAAAAATGCTTCATTTGAGAGGTATGGCCCAAAACATTACAGGTCATTTTCAAAGTCAACAAAAAGTCAACTTTTTGTTTTGAGGATATATTGAGCATGGAAACTCCAATTTAGATGAGACCAAAACGGTTGGTTAGAGGATTCTTAGAGATTTCCAAAAAGTCCAAGAACACTCAAAAATGTGGAAAATTGAGCAAGATACACCATTCACAAGTTGGGCAATTTTAAAGAAGTGCACAAAGAGAAATACTTCTAAAAATCAAAAACTTTGCAAGTGGGCCTACTTTTTCTTCATCCAAACTTGTTCCTTATACAATTAGGAATATCCAAGCCCAATGCCACAAATTTTTATTTTATTTTTCTATTTAATTTGGAATTTATGCATTTAAATACAAATTAAATTCAAAAATAAAGTATAAAATCAAAATTAATTGCAAACTTGATTTTTATTTCTTCCTTGAGATCAAACAACTCATTAAAGCCAGCAAATTTGAAATTTGGATTGATATGGCAAGATTGGATTGAAATTGATCAAAATTGAAAATTTGATTTTGTAAAAAAATCAAATTTGATTTACGATGATTAGTGATGATTTCTTCCTCAAATCAGCTCCAAATCCATCCACTATAAATGTATAATGCATAGCACATGATTGAGAGCGAAAAAATTGGCTCAAGAACCTAACCTAGAACTCAAAAACCGTGCCTCTCAAGCAAAGTGCAGCCCTAGTTCAGCCGTTTTAATCGATTTTGAGGTGTCCATTGCATTCCTTGATACCTCTTGAGTCGATCGGACCTTTACATTGTCAAAACCATCAAGAAACAAGAAATTCGAATTCGGTTTGTTCCAATATAATTCAAAATCGATTTCTCATATTCATGCATCTTTAACTCGATTTGTGTTTGTTTTTGTGATTAGTAGGAAGATTGCAAGCTTTCTGGGCACTTTAATTGAATTTCCATGGCGGAAACACGTATCACCATTATTAGGGTTTCCTATGCCGTTTTAGGGTTTCATAAAATAGGAAAAATTGGACCACGAGACCATGTCCATTGCGTTCGGAATGACGCCTGGAATCGAACCATGTCTTTAGATGTTATTTATATTATGTATGCTTGATTTTCCATGTAGCCAGGGCCTGTAGCGTCGAAGAAAGACCGGCGCAAGCTTTTGAAAATTCAAACCAAAGAGAGCGATGGTTGGCGCGAAGGCGAAGCGATCGGGGAGACACACTGTTGTAATCCACTCACTCCGGTTTTCAAACGGCTTGCACTTGGCTCAGTTGGTTAAGGCGTGGGTGTGCATGGATGCTCTCCAAGGTCTCTGGTTCGATTCCTACCAGGACCACTTATTTTTCTTCTTTTCACAAAACTAACATATTTCTTATTTTCTATTTTTCTTATTTATTTAATATTTGCATCAATTTTAATTCTTTTCTTATTTTTATTTCATGCATTAAAAATCATCAAAATATTTTTTTCCTTTTGCATTTATTTCCAGAAAATACTTACTTAATTTATAAAGTTTAAAAATATTATTTTGCATGCATATTTATTTTTATTCATAATTTAGCATTTAAATCAATTTTAATTAGTTTTTAATTATTAAAATGCATCTAAAAAATCCCAAAAAATTATTTTAGCATATTAATGTTGTTTCCAGCATGTCATATTTTCTCATTCAAAAATTTGCATTTTACTAATATTTTTCTCTTATTCAATTTCATCGTATTTTCGATTTTCTTATCTTTTCACGGGTTGTTCCGTTTGACGGTTTCTTTTCTTTTTTCATTTTTCCAATTATGTAACTGTTCATGGGATGTAATAGTTTAAATTAGGGTTTTATTTTCCGTAAGTTTAAATTATGTATACGCCCAAAGCCATGTAATAGCGTGGGACATTTACTTTCCGCACTTTACTTTCCATAATTTATTTTCGCACCTATAATGCTAGTAACTAGGCGTGTATGGCAAGATAAAATTGGACATAGATCACCCATTATTCCAAGATAAAATATCTGAATTCAACACACTCTTTCACACATGCATTAAGGTAATTCTCTCTCGTTGCCTTACAATACAAATGGTCATGTCCCTCGAGCGTAGAGGTATTCTAGCACCGTTGCCTTCAAAATAAATCATCATAGTCCCTTCGATACAAGATCATAGACCCACGATGTAGCCTACAAATACATGATCTTGACCCTCGATTGTTGCTGCGAAAAATGATGATAGTCCCTTGAATGTGCTGGATACTTCCTACAAGTTGCCTTCTATGACCATCCGATGTCCCTTCGAATATCCCGCTTACATCCAACAAATAGAGTTACCTACCAATTAATGGTATGGATAGCGCTATTCTAAAGGAAAGTAAAATAACACGAAAATGACCAATTCTGAGTAGGTAATAAGACTTTTAGTTGCTTGCTCAAATCAAATACTTTTCACACAACACACTTTTGTCAAAGTTCAAACTCTTTTCAAAAAACGAAACATTTCCGAACACTTTGTATACATTCCTACATGAATCATTACAAAGTCATAGCGAAATTCCTTTTCAAAACATTTTTGTCAAACACACAGAAAGCAAATTTTAAGTGATCTAAGAGCAACTAAGAGCCCGTAGATAACTACGGATGGAAAGGGGTGCTAATACCTTCCCTTTTCATAACCTTCTCCCTTACTCAGAATCTAACGAAGGTCTTTTTCTGTACTTTTACCTTCCCTTAGTTGGATAAAAATAAAAGTCGGTGGCGACTCTTGCTATCCGCACATTTGCGATACAAAACCAACAAAGTCGAGTTCAACATATTACCAATGCGGTGAGATTTCGTTTTGTCTTTTAATTCGAACTGATTGTAGATGAATTTCTACTGGTAGAACTGCATCATGACCAAATTTTAGTTGAAAAGGCGTGGTATTAGTAGCTTCCTTAGGAGATGTTCTACAGGCCCATAGTATTCGGTCTAAAGTCTTGTGCCAATTCTTTGGCTTTTTACCAACATGTTTCTTAATTAAACCAATTATCACTTTATTGGCTTCCTCGACTTGACCATTTGCTTGAGCATAATATGGTGTTGATGTTAGTAATTTGAACCCCATCTCTTAGGCAAATTATTGCATCTTCCTACCAGTAAACACAGAACCTTGGTCTGTGGTTATGCTCTCTGGCAATCCGAACCTATAGCTAATTTGTTTCTGTATGAACTCAATAATAGCCTCTTGATCTCACAGTACTAATGGCATTGCTTCGATCCACTTGGTAAAATAGTCTATTCCTACCAAGATATATTTCTGACCTTTAGAAGAAGCAGGATTGATTTCTCCTATTAAATCTAATGCCCACTGTGACACCCCAAAATAATTCGATAATTAAATAATTATGATTTTTAATTATTAATTTAATTGAGAACATGATTTATTAATATATTGGATTTATTGGAATTAATTATGGATTTATTAGAAGTGTGTTGAGAAAAGTGAGGGTGTGAGGAGTAAAAGACTCTACTCACATTATTTATTTTATTTATGTTAAAGAAATAAAAGGAATAAAAGAAGGAAAGAAAGAAAGAGGAGTTATTTTGGAGAAAGCACACATACGTGAAGTTGAGAAGAGGAAAAAGAAGGAAGATGACCTAAGGTGTCATAATTCGAAGAACCCACAAGGTAAGGGGTGATTTCGATTAGTTATTTCGTATTATCGGTTTTAAATTCGATCGTATAGATCATAGCATGTTAGGAAATCTCAGTTTAGGAATTTCTAGGTTTCCATGGATATATGCCTATTTGTGTCGATTGTAGTCGGATTGAAAATTCATTGATTTGTATGATATAGGATCAATAATGATGAATAAAACATGTTATATGGTGTGTTATTGGTGATGAATGATTGATTTTATGGTGTCGAGCGTGTGGATGCGTTTGAATGAATAAGAAAATGGTTTTGGGAAGCTATTGACATCAATGCGTTTTGGTCGAAGGTCGTGGGAACCGGTTCCCAGTGGGAGAACCGGGTTCCGGCATGTGAAATGGTGAAAAATGACATTTTGAACTTAGGAACGGTTACTCTGAGGAGTAACAAGTTCCGTTAAAATTTTCAAAAAATCTAATTTTCTCTCAGAACGGTTCCCACACGGAGGAACGGGTTCCCCATACATTTTCAGGCGTGTTATTTGAATTGTGGGAACCGGTTACTCCGGGAGGAACAGTTCCATAAAACTTTGAAAATTTTAAAACTTTGAAAATTCATTACTTTCAAACCGTAAGTCCGTTTTGAGTGCCGTTTTGGCGTTGTTTCTTAAATTTAATGCTTTATCTTATAAAATGAAAAGATTTTCTAAAACTTGAAATTATTTTGAAAAAAGTCAAATTTCGAAATAAACAATTATTGGTGTACATTGAGGTGTATGTAGCGGTGAAAGCTGTAGTGATGGATGTATTGATCTTGAGTGAATGTAAAGCATGTTTATCTTTGTTATTATTTATATGCATGATGGTTGGAATATCATGTTTTTGTTTGGATTCGATTATGATAATTTGGTGTGTTCATAGGCGATTTGATGTTGCATGCTAGTGATGTGCGTGCATATGCATTGTTTAGTGAAGTTAATTCCCATTGTGCGAATTTGACTTGGATTGCCGATAACCGATACAAGTGAGGATGAGTGGTTAGGCTGGATTCGTGTCCGGTGTTTATGGACGAATCGATGGTTCTTTATATTGATGATGGATTGTTGGGTGACTTGGTCACGTGTTGGTACCACATTGAGTACATTGTATTTGCATGGAATTGTAACATGTTGGGATGTCTTCGGTGTTACCATTCTCGATTATTAATTATTGTGCATGATGATTGTATGGTTATATGTGTATAAATGAAGTTATGCTAAAATGGGTGGATTAATATGCTTAATATATTGTTGATTGAGAACCTTATAATATGTTTTAATTATAGTCTCACCCACTTTAACAATTACATTAGGGTTGGTGAGGATGGCACTAGAGCTTATCATTTAAGTCGTGTCGATGTCATGCTACGATTAGATTGTAACATTGGGGACGTTAGTTGAGGAATTATATTGATTAATTGTTTCTTTAAATTTTGTTGGGAATTGAATTATTCCGTTTTATTTATGATATTTTAAGGACATGGTCTTAATTATCTAAAATATTGATCCTCGATGCCATGGCTATTGTTTAATTTTTATTTATTAAATAATTGTGGCATCCATTGCCCGTGTTAACCAAAATGTGACTTAAATCATTGATATAATTAATATTATTCGAAATTTTAGACAATAGTGGTATCGAGCATAGTCGGTCTTGTCTTGTGTCGTTATCCCTTTTAGTATCGACTAAGTAACTACTTGTCGATACATGTGTATGTAGATTGTTTTGTAATGTTACAAAAATGGTGGGATAGCGGAAGGAATGATGGCGCTATTGTTGAGCTTTGGGAATGTTGGTGCTCGGACCAGGGCTGTGATTGGTGATGACAGACAATTGGGAAAATAATCCTCCATTGTTCAAGGGTGCACATCCGAAGGTGCTCAAGTGGTTGAAGGAGATCAAGAGGATCTTAGTGATGAAGGGTGTGAGAAAACTCACCAAGACTGCATGTTGGTGGGTTGCTACAGCAGCGGAAGAAGATGGTATTGCATTGACTTGACATGTTAAGAGCTACCTTTCCTTAGGACATCGGAGCAAATTGAGTTTAAACTCAAGCGGTAACACTATCGGTATGATTCGATTTCTGAGTTGGCGAACTATTATGCTCACTATACTAATGATGCAATGGAAATTTTCCAAATGTATCAAGTTTGAAAATGGTCTTCGTGATGAATTACTTTTTCTCAGTGTCAAGAGATCATTGGTAAAAAGGATCTTGCTAACTAAGTCGATATATAAAAAGGTAAGCAACGGATCATGGTAAGCCTTATGATAGGAAATCCGTGGTGGGAAGAAGCCAGTGGAGAGACTTCCATTAAACGAAAACAGGACATCGGTGTGGAGTAATGATAAGTTTCAAGTGCCGCTTGGCCAATGATTGTATGAGATGACTTGTTACAAGCACCGCAAAAAACACCACCGCCACCAAAGACACCGCCCGGTATGTTTGCATTATGGTCGAGAACTAAACTAGATGATCGGATTAAAGGTACATGTTTTAAACATACCTTTGATTGCGATTATTATCTTCAAACTACGCATTCTTTTATTAGTTAGATTGTGCTAAGAAAATTGGAAATTTCTAATATGGATGGAAGTATGGTTATTACCACTGCGCCGTGCTCCTTCATTGTTTGTAGGAATTGTGAGGTATTTATTTTAGCCCTACCGCTAACAACATATCATCCTTGGAATGACTGGAATTTCAACCATCACTATTTGAAAACGGTCATTTTCCACGAGGAGGTTAAAGTCAAAATTATCATTACGTAAACCGTGAAAAGATGTGCGGTGGTGTTTATGTTGTATACGATAGAAAAGCGGGATGGATGGTAATGAATTCCAAGGTCCGGAATGCGTTAGTGAGTTGCCACCGAGAGAGTATATTACTATTTATTCACAGAACTAGTCCATGTCGGCCGCATCGCCGCCGGCATAAATGCATTAGAAATTGCTAGAAAAATTTATTAGTTCCAACTCATTGCTCGGTGTTATTGGTTAAGAAAATTCAGGTCATTGAGATTATAATCGGTTGAATAATATCAAAATCGGTATCCTTTGGATTGATGATTTGTTGGATTGCATCGTAAGATTGACGATGGAATATCATTATTGAAAATATGACCAAGAACGAGGTTGGGCATTATATTACCGCCGTTTGGATTACTAAGCACTGGTGTTCATGGAGTATATGAACAGGAATTTTCATTATCTTGACAAGTTCGTAGTGGTGTCATTGATGATATTCTAATTTATTGGTGATGAAGGCATGCAGAACATCTCGAGTTGTGTTGGAATTGTTGAAAGAAGAAGCTTTATGCGAAGTTGTCCAAGTGTGAATTAGTTAAATGAAGTAAGTTTTCTTGGCCATGTAATTTCCAAGAATGGAATTGTTGTGGATCCTGAAGGTAGAAGCGGTATCTCGATGGGAAGCGGAAGAATGCTTACAGATCCGTAGTTTCACAGGTCTTGCGGTTATTACAGAAGTTTATTGAAGGGTTTTCCAAACTAGCGTTGCGTTGACTAAGTTGACCGGGAAATATTTGTTTGGGATGTTGAATGTGAGAAAGGATTTCAAAGTTGAAGAGGAGGTTGACAAGTGCTCCGATCATGATTTTACCAAATCCGATTAAGTATTTTTGTGTATTGTGACGCATCATTAATGGGATTAGGTGGTGTGTTGATGCAAGATAAGCCGTGGCTTATGCTTCACGACAATTGAAAGTACATAAAAGAAATTATCAGACTCATGATTTGGAGTTAGCATTATTGTATTTGTTTTGAAGTTATGGAGCATTATTTATATGGTTCCACGGTTTGAGATATTCGGTGATCATAAGAGCACAAGTATCTCTTTGATCGAAAAAGTTGAACATGAGGCGAGAAGATGGTTAGAATTCCTAAAGATTATGATTTGGGTTGAATTACCATCACATAAGGCAAATGTTATTGCGATGCTTTAAGTAGAAAGTCCTTGCATATGTCGATGTTAATGGTCCGTGAGTTAGATTTGGTTGATTCGAGATTTAAGTTTGGTTTGTGAAACTACTTAGAATAGTGTGAAATTGGGTATGTTGATAATAGTGGTACCAAGAGATTAGAAATGGAAATACGATGTGGATTAGTTGATAAGTTGACATTGATCAACCAAGGTAAGGAGTTCAAAACAGAATGGTGTTATAATTTGGTGATCGGTTGTGTTAGGATGTTGCGAGATTAAAGAGTATTTTGGAAAAACATCATGCGGTTGAATATTCACCCGGTGCTACTAAACACCATGATTTGAAGAAGTTGTTTTGGTGGTAGGAATGAAAAATGCTGAGTTTTGTATGCTTGTTTGGTTTGCGGAAAGAAAACATAAAAACCGTCGGAATTAATGGAACCGTTGTTTGTTCGGAATGGAAGTGGGATGGAATCTCTATGGATTTTTATCGGTTTGCCAAGAACAAAAATTGTGTGATTCTACGGGTCATTGTGGATCGGTTGACGAATCTGCTCACTTCATTCGATAAGAATGGATTATCCGATGGAGAGGTTGGCGGTATACGTTGAGAAGATTGTGAGTTACAGTATTCCTTAGCATTGTGTCCGAAATCCGAGGTTTACATCTAAGTTACGGGCGGGATTGCACCGCTTACTAAGTTACATTTGAGTTCCACTCATCATCCAGCAGACAATGGTCGAGACGGAAAGAAGCGATCGCCCAAAAACTAAGCTTGTGTGTAAAGGGTGGAGCTTGTTATCTACCGTTGATCGAGTTTACCTACCATTTTCACTCGAGCATTGGTACTCCGTTTGAGGCATTGTATGGTAAAACAACCATGCAGCCGTGGAAACGGCCTTGTTCAACAAACCTAAAAGATTAAGATGATTCAAAAAGATGAGGACTTCAGTCGTTAGAAAAATTATCACGACAAGAAAAGATCTTGAGTTTAGTGAAGGAGAACATGTTTTCATGCCAGTTACTCCATGGTAGCATCAAAGTTGACTCACGTTTTATTGGTCCTTCCATTACCAAGAGAATAAGGATGCACCACCCCGTCACTTGAAAATTTGCATGATGTCACTTACGCCCGTCCATGACGAGAATATCGGTCTGAGAGAATTTACAAAAAGAAAAAGAAGCAGTTGAGAAAGAATCAAACCAGGACCAGCAGAAATGGCAAAGATATCACGGAGAACAAAAAACTCTTTAAGTTCCCCAAAATTATAATTAAATAATTATGATTTTAAATTATTAAAAACATAATTTATGGATTTTTGGATTATCCGTTGTTTAAAAGCCATGATGTAAAAACTCTACTCACATTTTAAATGTTAAAGGAATAAAAGGAAAAATAAAAAATTGGCCACATGTGAAAGAAAAAAAAAAGGAAGATTATTAATTAACCATTTCGAATACCATTATTATTCCGTTTATTTATTTCCGACACCTATAGCGTTTTGCTCAAAAATTACCAAAAGCCATTACCATCAAAATTCATTGATAATATAGGATCCATAATGATGAATAAAACATTTTATGGTGTGTTAATGGTGAAATGCTTGATTTTAACTGTCAGGTACCCGTCGAAAACAAGGGTTCCCATTAAAATTTTCAACATGAATGGTTCCCTCGGGAGAACAGTTCCACGAAAAACAAAATTCCACTACATCAGGTTCTACGAAACATTTCCCTACAGAAACTAAATTTTCCCCACCCCGCCCCATTACCAAAACGGTCCCGTTTTGAAAAACAACAATTCATAACTTTCCGCTCCGTAAAGTGCCCGTTTTCTAAATTTATTATAAAAAATTTTCTAAAACAATTATTTTGAAGAGGTGTATAAACGTATTGGTAGCCAATGTATGTAATAATGTAAAGCATGTTTATGCTGTTGGCATTTATATCATGATGCTATTTGAATATCATGTTTTTGGTTTGGATTCATTATGATAATTTGGTGTGTTCATATTTGATGTTGCATACTAGTGATGTGCGTGCATATGCATTGTTTGGTGAAGTTAATTCCCATTGTGTGGAATTTGACTTGGATTACCGATAGGTGAGGATGGGTGGTTAGGCTGGATTCGTGTCCGGGTTTATGGACAAATCGATGGTTCTTATATCCGGTTGATGATGGATCGGTGTTGGGTGACTTAGTCACGTGTTGGTACCACATGCATTGACATTGTATTTGCATGGAATTGTGACATGTTAGGATGTCTTCGATGTTACCATTCTCGATTGTTAATTGTTGTGCATGATGATTGTATGGTTATGGTTGTGTATTGAATATGAAGTTATGCTAAAATGGGTGGATTAATATGCTTGTAATATATTGTTGATTGAGAACCTTATAATATGTTTTAATTATGAGAAGTCTCACCTTACTTTAACAATTTGATTAAAGTTAGCATTTCGGGGAGTTGGTGAGGATGGCTCTAGAGCTTATCATTTAAGTCCGCGTGTCGATGTCATGCTACGATTAGATTGTAACACTGGGGAACGTTAGTTGAGGAATTAGATATTGATTAATTGTTTCTTTAAATTTTGTTGGGAATAATAATGATTGGATTATTCCGTTTTGGTTATGATATTTTTCCGCTGTGTAGGACATGGTCTTAATTTGGTGAATTATAAAATATTGATCCTCGATTGTAGCATAGCTCTTTGTTTAATTGAAGTTTTATTTATTAAATAATTGTGGCATCCCTTGCTTTCCGTGTTAACTCTTATGGAATGTGACTTAAATCATTGATATAATGAATATTATTCGAGGTATTTTAGAAGGGTGTTACACCCCTCTAAAGGGCCATGGCTTAATGATCGAATGCAACTCACTTGCGGGAGCATGTTGAATCCACATGTTTCGACATTCTTCACATCCTTTAGCGAAATCTATTCAATCTTTAAGCATCTTTGGCCATGCATACCATATCGAAATAACAACCATTTCATTTTATGGCTGCAGATGTGCCCCACATGCCCCATTGTGGACTTGACAATGTTAAGTATGCCTCCCTTTCTCCTAGGCACTTGAGCAAGGCGCCTTCTTGGGTCTTTTGAACAATTCATTCCCATAAGGACATATGATAATGCTCTATATTTTATCTTCCTATCTACATTAAATGTTGGGTTTTTTAAATAACTCACCAGTGGACTTCGCCAATCTGTATCTGATAAGGTATCTATGGCTAGTACTTCGAATCTATCTTTATCACCACAACCTAATTTGATATTTTCCAAATCTGAAGGTGTGAGTCTAGTAGCCATGACCCTTCCTCTTATTTCAACTAATTCTTTAATGTTTTTGGTAGAAACTTTGTACCCTGAAGCCAACTGTGCTAAGTCATTTGCTTCTTGATTTTCCACTCTTGGTATGTGTTGAATATCCATGTATTTGAATTTTTTGAGTAGCCTGTTAACTATGACAAAGTAAGTCATCAGGTTTTCTTTTATGCATTTGTATTCCTTTGTTATCTGCTTGACCACTAACTCCGAATCACCTTTAATTTCGACTCTAGTTGCCCCCAATTCCAACAAAGCTTCAAGTCCAACAATGGCGCTTATTGACCGTTGTTCGAACAGCGAGGACCATCTAATTTATACTTGAATTTTGTTGGGATTCCTTCGGGAGAAATTATGAGGACTCCAACACCACTACCCTCTTTATGGGTCGAACCATCAAAGTATAGTTTCCAAGGTTGCGTTTCAACGTAACTTTTGACGAACTTCGATCGATGAATGGTCCACGATGAAATCGGAAATCACTTGGCCTTTCACGACTCTTAAAGGCATGAAAGTTAAAGAATATTACATCAAAGCTAGAGCCCATTTACCAACTACTGCTATGCATTATTGGTTTTGAAAGCATGTGTTTGATAACATCGAAATGAGATGAAGCGTAAACATCAACGGGCTTTATATAATACTTATGTTTCATACAAGAAAAGTATAAACAAAGACATAACTTTTCTATGTTGCTATATCTAGTTTACGCATCATTCAACACCTACTTAAATAATATGGCTCTTTCGATGCCATTACTATCTTCTTGTGCTAACATACTACCTATAGTAAATTGACGGATATATACAGTCTCATGGGCTTTCCCCATGAAGGCGGAACAAGATAGGAGGTGAGAGATATCTTTTGATCTTGTCAAAGGCCTCACGATGTGCTTCGTTCCACTCGAGGCTTAGCCTTGCTTCAAGCAGTAGTGGAGAGAAAGCTTGGGTTCTTCCACTTAGATTGAAATGAACCTTACGAGAAAGTTGATCTTCCCAGTGAGATTGCGACTCCCTTTTTATGTGGGTGCTTTTGTCTCCATGATGGCTTTGGTCTTATTTTGGTTGATTTCGATTCCCTTTTTATGAACCACAAAGCCAAGGAAATCTCCATTGCACAAAATGCACATTTAAGGGGTTCATTTTAAGCCATGTTTTCTCATTCTTTGAATGATTGGCTCAAATGATGCAAATGGGTTTACTGGATATGGATTTGATGACTATATCATCAATATACACTGCATAAATGTCTCAATAAAATCATGGAAAATTGAATTCATTGCTCTTTGGTAAGTTGCTGACATTTTTAAACCAAAGGAATCACTACCCATTCGTAGGTTCCTAAGGCTCTGAGCAGCGAAATCTTGTCTTGGCAACATCTTCTTGACAATAAAAATCGATTATAACGAATATCCATCTAGCATACTTAGGTATTCGAATCCTGCGTGAGTCTATTAACATTTACGCCACGGGCATAGAATATTCATCTTTGGGGGTTGCGATATTTAAATCCCTAAAGTCTATGCATATCCTCGAGAGAACCATTTTCTTAATACGGTACTATATTTGCTAACCATTCGACATACCTTGTGGTTACGATGAATTTGCAAGCAACCTTTCGACCTCGACTTTGATCTTTGTGAGAGCTGCTGGTGTGAATCTTACGGGAGTTTGTTTGATGGGCTTCTTGCCATCCTTAATTGGAAGTCTGCTCCACTAATTATCTCTTCAAACCGGGCATTTCATCATAATCCCGCGAAGCAATCTTTGTTTCTCTTGAGGACTTGATCACCTCTTGCTTGAGACTTGGGTTGAGTTTTGCGCTTATGTAGGTTATTCTTTTGTGTTGTCATCCCCAAATTTACCTCTTGACGGATCTGTGCTAACATTTGGCTTTGAGTTTGTAGGATCCTTCTCGAAGCCCAGTTCTTTGTCATAGATGGCATCGAGCCTTTGATCTATTCGTTTTCTTCACGGGGTGAGTCTTTCGAACCATTCCCTTTTATTCGTTTACTTCACTATATTATCTATATCGACCTCTGAAGCCGCTTTCCATTCATTCTGACCATATAGGCGAAATCCTTTCGAAGAAGGAAGACTCGATCATGAGCAAGGTTATCGAACTGACTGCTGGCCGTCTTTCTGAAGTGCCTTGACTCCTTCATCTCCTTTAATTATCTTCCTATCCCATACATGCCATCATGGCAAAGGTCATATAGTAGTGTGCATCCCTTGTTTCGTTCATTTCGTCACTTGGGGTACAAGGGGCTATCTTTGCAGTACTTGTCATAATTCCTTTGGTTGACTAAATTATTTGTTGTCATAAAGTAGCTCTGGTCCGCCGATATTCTCCACTATACCATCTTCCCTCCATAGAACTAACCTCGGCGCATTGGCGAAGGCGCTACACCATGGATCCACTCTCTTCCCGACGAAGTTATAATTGGCCTTGGCCGATCACCATGAACATGGTGGGCTGCGGCTTCGATCACGTGGTTAGATCCACTTGAACTACCCCACGTCGACCTACTTTCCCTTCATAATTGGATAGGACCATGTTGTGTGGCTTGACATCACCTTCTTGTATTCCTAACTTTTCGGCATGAATTGAGGCATTAAATTAGCTGCGCGCCTCGATCCACTAAGACCTTGTTCACACCATGGGCTCCAGCCTTTGCTCGAATGAACAATGGCTTCAAATGATTCTTCATTCTGGCTCACGGGTGTTCGAAGAATGCGTTACGCTCTTGACCGGCGCCGTTATCCATTACATAGTAGCAAAGCCAGTGCATGTTTTATCAAATCTATGGTATCCTCTTCCTCATGCTCTTGATTTGGTCTCTGTCCAAACTCGGAAGGTAATACAGATACCACGTTGCAATTTAAGTTGAGTGGAGACTCCCCTTGACTCGAAGTTGTCATCGGCATATCCTCGTCTTCTTACGGACTTGGGTGTACTCTTTCGATTCATCTGGTTGTGTTTGGGAGAAAAGTCTCCTACAACTGGAGGTTTATCTTGAGTTGATTGTTTGTTGTTGGTTTGTTGGTACTTGACATTTCTTTGTGGCTGGTCGCTCCTTTATGCCAAAGCTTCCCTTCGACCTTCGATTATTGCCTTCGCGTGATGCGGACATAGGGTTTTTCCTTTGTAATTTTCGGTCTCAATTCTTCCCTCTTGGCGATGTTGAGCGCCTCCTATATACCATGGCGTGGCGTGCATTTCGTTCATTGCCTTTCCATTTATCTTTCCCCTTATTCGCTCTGACTTGCAGCCATTTGTCTGTTGGTACTTCAGTCGGGATTTTGAACGTCACCCTTCGAGCACCTTTAGGATAGGGGCTGTCAGGCTTTCGTCGAGTATGATTACCTTCAAAGTGTTGACTCATCTGACCAACTTCCTTGTGATTCCAGCATGGGGCGAAGGGAATAGTTTGAGCGCTCCAACCATGTTACGGTTATATCTTTGTAGAGCATCTTGGGCCGTCGGGCACTTGGTTGCCCTTTGTGACCGAACTAAGAACTCAACAAACTCTCCCCACCCTAGGGTAACATCGAACAATTGGTTGTCTTGGCGCGATTGACTCGATTCGAGCCCTTTGTTTCCACTCGAAATCTGCAGCAATCCTCAGTTGCGGATGATGTTACATCTGGGACATAGCATCATTTCGCATTTCCCTTGTGGCCTGACATGAGATAATCTTTGAGGTATCTGCGGCATAGCCATCCTCCATTTTGTATTTTCCTTTTCTAGGTATCTTTCCATTTCCTCCATCTCGAGCAGGGTGTCTCCATATCCACCATATTGATATCGCATCTTCCCTTTTTCGACATCATCTCCCGTCGATGGTTTGACATCTTAGATTCGGATCTTTGCACTTTACGGGGGGTATTTTACGGTAATCAAATTTTCCTTTGGGTTCCCCTAGGGTATCGAGACTTCCTTCGAGGAATGCTACCATCTCCATCCTCCCCTTTATATCATCATCTCCCCACCACGTGGGTTTAGCGTCTTCGATTGGGATTTTGAACTCTGCGGGCGAGAATATTTCACGGATAATCGAACTTCCTTGGTTCACCAGTATCGATTTCTTTTTGAGGTGAGGTTTGTGATCTTTACTCTCTCAATTTTAGCCTTAGGCCTTGATGCCTATGCCAACTCTTGCTACGGTCCTCCTAGCCCTCGATGCTTTGGATCTCTTTCGAAACAACAAATGGTACTGTCTCAATCGAAGCCTCTAGTTGTTTGTGGACGTCCTCAGTGACTCCATTGTTGACTTCGACTAAAACCCAATTTCCATCCTCAGTGCTTTCTTCTCCTAATGGAGTGGTCTCTTGGTGCTTCCACCATATTGATTTCCCAATGCGACGAAGGCTCGAGTAGTTGGTGTACGCAACATCGGAGGGTCTTCGTCTACTCTCATTTTGGTTTGTCGACAAACTTTAATCGCCTTCTTTAATTGCATTTTGAATTAGATCCCTGAAAAGAAAACACTGTGAGGTCTTGTGGCCTAGAAAACTATGATATTTACAAAATAATCTTTTCTTTCTTTGATCTAAAGGAGGTATTTTGACATTTGATGGCACAATTAAGGCCATCTTTGACAAGCAAATTGAAAATCTCGTCACACTTTGTTACATCAAGGTATATACCTTCTTTGGGAATTTGTCACTTTTCTCATTTTCAACAATTTCTTTCCCTTTTGTGGGAACTAGTAGTTTACAAAGTAAGGTGGAGCCTATTTTAATTGTGATATCTATTTGACCCCTTGAATTCGGATAGTCTTGACTTCCTCGGTTTGACATAGGAAATTCTTTCTTTCTTATTACTTTTAAAAGCCACGGCCTTTTCGGCCTTTAGTCTTTCGACTTGTCGAACCCTATCTGCTAAGCGAGCCATGTCCCTCAGTATTGTGTGTCTAATTTCTTTCGAATAGAATAGTCCGAGGCCACCAGTCCATTTCGACTAACTCATGTTCGGAACTCTTGTGAAACACCTAGATTTCAAAGTCGAACCTATTTAAGTACTCATCTATGGGTTTAGTAAACTTCCTCTTAACACTTGCTAGTTCCTTTAGACTTATTTTGGATTGTCCCATATAGAATTGTTAGAACAATCTCTCGAAGAGTCGGTATCAATGGATCCGAGGAGGCAAAGTGGTAAACCAAGTGAAAGCATTTTTAGTGAGGAACTTGGGAAATATTTAATCTAAGGTTCTCATTATTTGCTATGTCTCTTGATCGGATACGGCTATGTGTTATTGTTGATTCATTGGTATCTCCGGCAAACTTTGTAAAATTGGGGATCTTGTATCCCTTGGTAAATCGATATGCATTACATAATCTGCTATAGGAGGCATAGTTTGGCCTTCTAATCCACAATATTAAGACCGTTTTGGGCCATAATTCTCTCTATCATGGTGGTTAGATTATTTTATGCCAAGATATTGTCATTTGAATTCTATGGACAATTGCATGACATCTTGGTTTCAACCCACCATGACAACGCCTCTAGGTTGTTCTTCTCGAAGCGGGGCTTCTAGTCTTTCGACCCTTGCCCTGGTTCCATAACTCCCTTTGTGGTTCCTCTCGAATCCTTTGGGGCATCTAGTCTTCGACCCTTGCCAATGGTTCTATCAATCCCCTTTGTGGTTCTTCTCGATCCCTTTGTGGTTCTATCAATCCCTTTGTGGTTCTTCTCGAATCATTGGGACATCTACCCTTTGTGTCCTTGCCCCAAATTAACTCCCTCTGGTGGCCTATAGGGTGGCTCATCGACAATTTGTTCTATGATAGATCGTTCGCTCGAACCAATGCACAGTTACGCCTCGCCTCTCTGGCGAACAAAGAAATCTGCTATTCGACTCATATTATCGCATTTTCTCTGTTTGTCACGGTCACATTTTGAACTATTGGGGCAAAGATTTCTTGCATAGTTTGTGCTAACACTCCTATCATATTATGGTTACTATCATCCATTAACTGCCTAAAAGCCAATTGGTTCTCTGTGGTTAGGATAGGCAGTGTACTATAACCTACTGACCCTTGGTTATTTGTCATAAATTGATTAGCCCCAGATCCAGACCCTAATTGTGGTGACTTGTTCGACGTTGAAGTTTGTACTCCTGCCATCAAAGATGTTGGCATCCCATAAGGGTTTACGGGTCTATTACTATCGAAGCTGGGTGGTCTAATTGGTGGTGGGGTAGCGAAATGGGTTTGTGCCCCTGATGGTGGGACAAATCCCCTAGGATACCCAGTGGTTCCTGTATTGCCTAGGATCGAATTGTTTATTGACATGCCACTTATTCCGTTCGTGGCCACATTACTAGTCGAAGATGCAACAGACTGTGCACTCGAAGGGATTGCGCTAGACGTTCCTGTCGAAACAGACGCATTCGTGCTCGTTCCATGTGGGGCGTTTTGTTCCCCTTGTTGATTGTTTGGACTAGACATCCTATTATTTCGTTTTCTTCTGGGTAAGGGTTGTTACTATTAGTTATTCTAGCACTCTAAGGTTCATATAACAATGAACTTAACACTCGAAAGAACTTTATAATGATTATGTCTCAAAAATCCTTATTTTATTTTAAATATTATAACGACCAATGGTGTCCCTTTGGGGATGCCAATTTGTTCCACGATGATTTACGGTGAAACAACCGCTAGTCCTCCAAACTATCGAATAAGCTTTATGATTGTTATTCAATTCCTCGGTAACTTGCGGGATCGACTAGATTGATCCTATGGGGTATTAGTCGTTTGGATATATTTAATAATTAAACTAGTATTAATGTTTAAGACTCATATTTAGAGTGTTTTATGTATGTCCAATGTATTCCGATTGCGTGTTAAATAACTTGATGCCATGATTAAACAAAGAAACATAATATTGACTTGAATGAGTAAATAAATAATGATTCGATTTACAAAGAAAAGTGTAAGTCGAGGAATACTTAAATGACTTTTAAATGTAAAAGACTTTTAAGGTAAGAGCATGAAATGTAAAAGATATCTGGAATGTAAAAGACATGAATGTAAAAGATTTACGAAATGTAAAGGACTTGAAATAGAAAAGCGTTTAAATCGAGAAAATAGTTAAATGGCTTTGAATGTAAAGATATGTAAAGACATTGATGCGAAGATAAAGGATAAGCTGGAAAGATAAAGATGCTTTTCTTGAATTATAAAGGTTTGGGTGCAATCATACGTACATTGTTAGAGCATTCGTTTCCATAGCCATGTGGTAATTTGAATGTTTCTTGAATTTTGTACAATAGATATGACACACGAAATCCTAACACTAAGACTTCTATTTATACTACTTGACCATAGCGGTCGACTTATGAGATCTTGCCACGTTCGAACATGCGGGACAACTGCGCTTCTCTAGCTTCCACGCGTCTTGAACCGTCTCAGCGGATATTCTAACTTCAATTATCCGCTCGCGTTTGAATTTCAAATGCCTTGGCTATCTTTGCTTGAACTCACTTCACGGACCAACCCTATTACCACTTGAGCTTCTTTTACATATATCCTCATAGCGCCATTCGAAGCTCCGAGCTTTAGTATGTCTATTTGAAAAGCCATTTCACCCATTCCAGCGTGACATTCACTTTGTTCTATCGAACACCAACATCATTTCGTTTTGAACTTGGATTTCTACTTGAACCATATATATCAAAATCTTACGCCAGATTTGCTCGACTTTGTTTTTATGATTCTTTCGTTCGGTTCAAAACTTGCTATGTGACCGCAAGTATACAGTCCTATCGCGTGTAGCTTTAAATATTATCGAATCCCACGGGACTAAATGTTGACCTATCGTTATCTAAGGTTAATACGTAAATCTAAGGCTAATGATGTAAATAATTGGGGTTTTAAGAAACCTAACTGATTGTAATCTAGTTTAGATTCAGGGGAAAAGTATCAGTATGTAATGGTCGGACTTTGGGGATTTAGCAACTCATTGACTCAAGCTCGTATTGTGAAAACAGGTTTCAATAGGAAATATTTCTTTAAAAAATCTCTTCTCACACTCTCGTGTTTATTGATTCAGATACTATAATCAAACCTAAGTGAGTGCTCTCGCTGTTTCAATTAGAGTTTAAAAATAGTTTTTGAAAATAAATAAAACCTAATCAACTTAAAAGTTCTCTCGTTGTATTTTAAGTTGATGCTCAATTGCTAATGTCTAGTTATTATCTCAAACTCTCTCTTTATTGATCCTAACTTATAGTCTGTATTTTACTCTCGTAACAAAACAGTTGTATTAAGAACTAGTAATCGAAACTAGAAAGTTAACCTTTTTTTAAAACAGAATAAACCGAATGGCGTTGCTAAGTCCCGTCGGCTATATGACCTTACATACCTATAACTAAATTTATCCTAGCATGTTAAGCGATTTAGTTATAAGCGCGTGATGATAAACAAGCGATTCGGATAAAACATGCATCTCAGATAAATCAGACATAAAATAAATAAACAGTTAAATAAGCCAAAAAATAAATGAATAAAAAAAATTAAATAAGCTAATCAATAAATTAATTAAAATAAACATGAAAATAAAATGCGGAATATTTGACAAGTTCCAGGAGTCTCCCACAAGTCGGTGATATCAGCCCTTCGTTGTCCGAAAATGAAATGCGATGAAAGAAATTAAAAAGGCGCAATTCTAACGTAAGGTTAGAATTGGCAAAGGTTCACAGCAATCCCTGATGTGGAAATTTCTATGAGAAAATAAAGTGGATAAATTAAATGAATCGAAACTGAAAATAAAATCGATATTGAAAATAAAATTTGGCAGAGTAACAGTACAAAATTGCAGAAGAAAAGGTGTGTGGAGACTGAAGCATCGAAGCCTATTTGTAGAGTTAGGACTCGCTTGGCAGCTGGATTGGTTGAGATATTCTCGCCTCCTTCTTCTACCCCATAGCTTTCTCTACGGACTTCTAAGTAAAGGGTAACGGTCGTTACGCATTGGCATGGTGAGGAAGTTTCGTTCCGAGGTCGTAGCGATCGTTATGGCTTTTAGGGTTTATGTGTGTAACTGTCATTACACCCTTGTGGGCTGGCTTGTGCGCGCGCTGGAAGCGGGTTGGGCCTGCTTCCTTGTTAATGCTTTAGCTTTGCTTCTTTCACACCCCCACTTCTTGTCATACACCTATATTTGCTTTATATGCTATTCTTTTGTGTGTTTTGAGTGTGATTTGTCCGGCTTTTCTCGACTTTCTTCACACATTCCTTATAATTGGTGAAAACCTGAAGACATAGAAAATACCGACATAATACGAATAAAGAGTAATTTAATTAATAAAAATGCGGATAAAACTCATGTAAATTGATTCAAATAATCGATACATTTTTGGGTTATCAAACTCCCCTACACTTGAACCTTTGCTTGTCCTCAAGCAAATAATAGAATAAAAATTGTTTATCGCGAGTTCGACACAATCGGACGATGCAACTCGAATCGTGGTTGAGGGCCTAACATTTAGAAAAATGGGCGGGTTCCGACACTAATGATACAAAGATGGTACGAAACCATAGAACATGGTCAAAATGTTCATTCCTATGCAAACCGGTCCGGATCATTTTATCATAGCTCAACCTAATTCTTTTCGTTCTAAATCAACTACTTTAATTCTTGCGCAATCACATTAAGCCCTTTATCTCTCGCACACACATAGTAGAGTAGCCGGTTAGTGATTCTGGTCATTTATGCATGGGCTTCTGGTACACAAGTTGGTAACCCTTTTTCCTTTCCAAGTTATAAGTCTCGGGGGATCGAACTGTAGTCCTCCATACCAAGTTCAGCACCAGATACCACTGAACAGGCTTACAACTGGTTTTCACATTAGTTTCCTATACTCATGTTGTTAGATTAAAGGACACTGTGAGGTCACCTAACAATTAGCGCATTCCATATTATATCTTGATGCGTAAAATTTTTCTTATTAGGACTAGTCACTTGTATTCATAGGCTCCTTACGTAGTTTGTGGATAAGGCGGGGCGGTTGCTTATATAAACTACTGGGATTGATCTAAAACTTAAAACTTAAGTTATGGAAGTAAGGATAACTTACAGAAATGAATGCTTAAATGAAATCAATTTGACAAGGAAACTTTTATTGAAGGGAAATAACTAAAATTCAAAACTAGCTTACTAGAAATTAAAGACAAAGGTTTCCTCCCTACACTTAAATTGAGCAATGTCCTCAATGCGGCAACTAAAGTGAGAAAAGAAAACTAATAGATAACTTAAGGAAATAAAATATAAGGAAAACACGAAAAATAGATCACTCACCATTGTTGTCTCTAACATTTATGCTGCTTGATGCTTCGCCTCGTGCTCTTCCTTCATCACGTGTCCTCACTCCACCTCGTGTGGGTCTAGGAGGCTCCTCACCAGTGTTGTAAACATAGGCATGCAGGCCTTCAACACGTAATGATAAGTAGCACAATTTGTTAGTCAAGTCAGAAATGTCGCGATGGTTTCAATAGGAGGAGTTGCGTTGATTGTGATGCATCTCTTGCATCATCTACATCGATTCTTCTTGATCTGATCTTGAAGTAAAGCGATGCATATATAGCATAAAGTGCGGTGGATGAGGATCATTTCCTAGTTGTGCTTATGGCGGGACATCTGGTTGTGGTGGTTGATGATTTACTTACGGTATAGCATTATCCACACTTGCTTAATACTGCACGTTTGCTCCGAGGATGGTGCTTGAAGATCGTAAATCCAATTTTCAACAACATCAACTCTTGTGACATCTGGATTTGGTAGAATAAAGCCTGGAAAGACTCTGTTTTTCACCATCTGGTTGTATCTCCCGTTCCTTCTTGCTTTGACAATGTGACCAAGCTGGCGATGTCGATATCTAAGCGGGCTTGCCAAAAGGTAGTTCATCAACTTGTCTTGCAAATCCGGATCTTGGGCAATAGCTTTGACTATGTGTAACACGGTGGGAGAACTGACTTGTTTCTTTTGCGTTTTATCGCAAATGTTGCGGATAGCAAGAGTCGCCACCGAATTTTCTTTTATCCAATTAAGGGAAGGCGAAAAGAACAGGAAAAGACCTTCGTTAGATTCTGAGTAAGGGAGTTGGTTATAAAAAGGGAAGGTGTTAGCACCCCTTTTCATCCGTAGTTATCTACGGGCTCTTAATTGCTTTATCTCACTCTATGACTTGCTTTTTGTGTATGTGTGTGTTTGAAAAGATTTTTGAAAAGACATTTTGCTTTGACTTCGTAATTATTCACGTTGGAATGTATACGAAGTGTTTGGAAATGTTTTGTTTTGGAAAAGAACTTTGCAATGATTCACGCTGGAATGTATACAAAGTGTTTTGAAAAGATTTTGAAAAGTGTGAGGTGTAAAAAGAGTATTTAATTTGAGCAAGCAAAAGAGACTTATTACCTACTCAAAACTGTCGTTTCCGTGCTGTTTTGTTTTCCTTTAGAATAAAGCTATCCATACCATTGTTTGGTAGGTAACCTTATTCGTTGGATGTAAAGGGACATTCGAAGGGACATCGGATGGTCATAGAAGGCAACTTGTAGGGATATCTTAGCACATTCTTAGATCATTTATTCGTTAGGCAACATTGAGGGACTATGATATTCTAAGTCGAAGGGCTGATGATATTTCGTAGGCGATCGTGCTAAGATACCCCACGTTCGAGGACTTGACCATTTATAAGGCAATGAGAGAGAATACCTAGGGGTGCATGTGTGAGAAGAATGTATTCTTTTCGGATATTTATCTTGTGATTAGTGATCTATGTTGATTTTATCTTGCCATACCGCCTAGTTACTAGCGATTTAATAGGTGCAAAAAGTAAATTGCGGAAATATAAAGGGTCTACGCTATTACATGGCTTTGGGGCATACATAATAGGAGGTGCGGAAAGTAAAGTGCGGAAAGTAAAATCCTACGCTATTACATGATAAAAAAACTTGCAACCTATACATCCTTTCTAGAATTTAAAGAAAATGCAAGGAAAAATAAGCGGCGGAAGAAAAGACTAGTCCTAGTATTTTTGTGTTTTGAAAATCATGCTACTAGAATAGGGTGGCCACGACGAAAGTTCCAATGTGTAAATGACCATTTTCTTCCATTTCCCTATCTTGTCGGGTTCTAAACACGCCATCCAAGCACTAAACTTAGGAAATTCATCGGAGGAAGTTTAGAAGTTCATATCAATATATTGTAGAAATATGGTTTGGAGAAGAGATTATAGGTGTAGTCGTTGTGTTTGTAGGGAAAAATCCCATTTGTCATCTATATATTTGAAAGGTATATCTACCGGAGAGGACACAGAAAAGCTAGGGTTCTCCTTCAAGATTGAAAGGAATAAGTACACAGATTTCCAGTTTTTGTTTTCTCCTCAGCAAATGGAAGTTCTGGTACGTAGGGTTTTCCATAGACGAGACGTAGCTGAAGCTCCATGGATGGAGAAGTATTTTGAAGAGATTTGAAGAAGGTGAACAGGAATGGTTTTTCAGATTTTTGGGTTTTGAAACAAAAGGTTGAAGAAAGCAAAAAGGAAAATAAGAAAGCGAGAGAATAAAGTATTTATAGCCTTGTTGAAGAAAAGAGGAAATAATGAGAAAATCTTTGTGATTTCCTAAGTCAGAATTGTGTCAAGTCGAAGGACACGTGCTGCGAGATTAAAGCGGGAGTGGTGGGCTATGTTTGCCACTAAAAGCGTAATGGTGGTGGACAATAAATGATCACCGTCTCGAAACTAAAAGCGTGATACGTTTCCATGATTACGATGTCATGGAGAAAATAGAATAGTGTTGCACCCCAAATTTTACCCTGCTATTTTTCTGCTTGCATTGTATTTTTAAAAAAAAAAGTCACTCACTCATTGCATATGCATTATTTCATCGTATTTAAATTGATCAAAAGTCAGTTTAAATCGATACTCACATCATTTTTAGTTATAAAATACCTATTATCTTACTTCATGCATTTTACCTTTCTGCTTGTTTATTGCATTGATTTTAAATTATTTATATGTCGATGATATCGATACTTCGATTTTATAAACAGACTGCTAAAGGCGATTCGATACTGTGCAAAAATTAGCGGGGAAAATATTTCAAGTTTTTATCTATTACTCACTGCTTTATGAATCTACGTGTCGCGTAGATCATGAAAATGTGCTCTCCCTAATTTTTCGATACATTTTTGAGTCTCGTTTTTAACGTAAGCGTTTTAAAATCGGGTATTTTTATTATCATTTTATTTCGATTTTAACAATTTAGATCATTTTCTTTAATCTTGAAATTCATAGTTTATTTTAATGTACTCATTTTATTTTTGGATAATTTATTGTCGAACTTTGACCATTTTACAATTTTAAGTGTCAATTTTATCTAAAAAAAACCAAACAAAATATTGTTGGGCTTGTTGATTTTACGGCCCATTTTGTGGTCCATTTTATGAAAAGGGTATTTTGGTATTATTAAAATTTACCTAAACCTAATTTGTAGTATATATTGTAATGATTGTTTTTACGGGAGACAAAACATTGAAAGCGGCTACTAAAAGCGAAACCAAAAAATTATTAAAAATCATCATCTTCTCCTTTCCATCGCCTTCCTTCGGTTCACACTCCCACCGTCTTCTTCCTTTCAACCGCTGCTACATCCGTCTCACCTCAAAATTTGCCCTCCTAGTTCTCAAGACATTTCATACATCCATACTCAAGGATTCCACAAGGGTTGATCAGACAAACCCTCTCCTAGACAATCAACCCAAACTAGGGTTTGGAAACTCTCAGATCAAGATGGACTTCCAACATCTCCAATAGTCATCATGCCTCCTCATATGCCTCAAAGATTCTCCATGTCAAGTTTCAAGCCGCACAAGTCAAGTTTCCTCAGACAATTGCTCAGATGGTTGAAAATCAGTTGTATTGGACAAAAAGTCAACCGTGGTCAACATACGATCAAACTTCACGATTTTTGGTCAACATCCTCATTTTGAAGTTACATTCATCATTTGATCAAGGGTGGATCATGATTCATCAAGAAAACTCAAGATTTGCTCAAAAGTCAAACTTTCCAAATTAGGGTTTTTAGTGAAAAGTCAACTGAACTTTGACTAAGCATAACTTCTTCATACTTTCTCAGAAATTTTTCCACCACCTCTCATTTTGAAGAAAATTCAATTCTCTACAACTTCATGTCTCACAAGAATGTTCAAAAAATGTTTCATTTGGAAGGTATGGATCAAAATATTACAGGTCCTTTTCAAAGTCAACAAAAAGTCAACTTTTGGTTTTGAAGATTTATTGAGCATGGAAACTCCAATTGAGATGAAAACAAAGAGGTTGGTTAGAGGACACTTAGAGCTTTCTAAAAAGTCCAAGAACACTCAAAAATGTGGAAAATTGAGGAAAATACACCTTGCACAAGTTGGGCATTTTGAAGAAGTGCACAAAGAAATACTTGTGAAAATCAAAATTTTGCAAATGGGCCTAGTTTTCGCATTCAAACTTGTTCCTTAGACAATTTGGAACATCCAAGCCCAATGCCACGAATTTTAGCTTTATTTTTCTATTTAATTTGGATTTTATTCATTTAAATACAAATTAAATTAAAAATAAGGTATAAAATCAAAATTAAATGCAAGATTGATTTTCTCTCATGCTTGAGGTCCAAGTAACTCACACAAGTGGCAAATTTGAAATTTGCATAGATTTGGCAAGAATTTGATTGAAATTTGATCATAAAGGAAGATTTGATTTCATACAAAATCAAATATTTTTACATTGATTGATCATTATTTGCTCTTGAATTAGACCTAAATCCATCTACTATAAATATACAATGCCTATACAACAAGAAAGAACGAAAAATTGCCTCAAGAACCTAACCTAAAGTCAAAAAATCGTGCACTTCAAGCAATCTGCACCCTAGTTCCAGCTCGATTCAACCAATTCTAAGCATCCAAACACATTCCTTGGAGTCCACGGAATCATTCAGACCTTTACATCTCTCAAAAACATCAAGAATTGAGAGAACACGATTTTGGTTTGTCACACTTTTTCAAAAATCGAATTCTGTTTATCATGCATTTTTAACATGTTTTGTTGTTTGTTTTGTGTTTAGAACAAAGTTTGCAAGCTATCTGGACAATCCAATCGTGTTTTCATGGCCTGAATAGAAGTATATCATTTCTAGGGTTTTCTGAACCGATTTAGGGTTTCTCTAAATAGGATAAATTGGACAAAAAGGACACCACCATCGTGTTCAGAACGATGTTTCCAATCGAACCATGCCTTTGAATCTCATTTATATTGCTTGTGTGTAATTTTAGGAATTTGCAGGGGTCTTAGCGTCGAGTTTGGCCGATGAAAAATTCCCAGAAATTCAAACGAAGAAGATGATGTTCTTCGCGCATGAATTTGAATTCCCAGGAAGCAGTTTCGTTTAAAAACAATTTGTTCCGTTTCCTAAACACGTGGACGCTCTAGCTCAGTTGGTCGTGGCAGCGCGTTGTGAAGCATGGGACCTGAGTTCGAATCCCAGCCATGGCAATTATTTTTACAAGTTAGAAAAACTAACATATTTTTTCATATTTTCTATTTTTCTTTAATATTTTTCATCCAATTTATTTTATCTTTAATATTTTTTATCATGCATCTAAAAAACACCAAAAATATTTATTTTTTGCATAATCATTAGAAAAATACTTATTTAATTTTTAAAATTAAAATTATTATTTTTGCATGCATATTTTATTTAATTACTAATTAATCATTTAAATGACTTTTAATTGTTTTTTAATTATCAAATCAACTCCAAAAATTACCAAAAATTTATTTTATCATATTTATGTCATTACTAACATAAAAAACCTTTTCTCATTCAAAAATGCTTATTTTACTAACATTTTCCTCTTATGCAATTTTCTCGAATTTCCGATTTTGTATTTGCTCACGGGTTGTACCGCTTGGACGATTTTATTGCTTTTCTTTTCAATTATGTAACGCCTATGGGATGTAATAGTTTAATTAGGGCTTTTATTTTCCGCACTTTCAATTATGTATCGCCCCAAAGCCATGTAATAGCGTGGGACTTTACTTTCCGCACTTTACCTTCCATTTACTTTACGCACCCTATAAGCGCTAGTAATTAGGCGTGTATGGCAAGATAAAATTGGACATAGATCACTCATAATTTCAAGATAAAATACGAAATCAACACACTCTTTTCACACATGCACCCTTAGGGTAATTCTCTCGTTGCCTTTGCGATTACAAATGGTCATGTCCCTCGAGCGTAGAGGTATTCTAGCACCGTTGCCTTCAAAACAAATCATCATAGTCCCTTCGATACAAAGATCATAGACCCACGATGTCGCCTACGAATACATGATCTTGACCCTCGATTGTTGCCTACTAAAAATGATGATAGTCCCTTCAAATGTGCTAGGATACTACCTACAAGTTGCCTTCTATGACCATCGATGTCCCTTGAATGTCCGCTTACATCCAGCGAATAGGGTTACCTACCAACTAATGGTATGGATAGCACTATTCTAAAGGAGCGTAAAATAACACGCGACCATTACGAGTAGGTAATAAGACTTTTAGTTGCTTGCTCTATCAAAATACTTTTTACACCTCACACTTTTGTCAAAGTTCAAACTCTTTTCAAAAACAAAACATTTCCGAACACTTTGTATACATTCCTACATGAATCATTACAAAGCCAAAGCGAAATGCCTTTTCAAAATGTTTTTCTCAAACACACAGAAAGCACAAATTTTTAAAGTGATCTAAGAGCAACTAAGAGCCCGTAGATAACTACGGATGGAAAAGGGTGCTAATACCTTCCCTTTTCATAACCTTCTCCCTTACTCAGAATCTAACGAAGGTCTTTTCCTGTTCTTTTCACCTTCCCTTAATTGGATAAAAGAAAAGTCGGTGGCGACTCTTGCTATCCGCATATTTGCGATACAAAAATCCCAAAGTCAGTTCACCGTATTACAGAGCTCACTCACCAATTTCGAGTATTCGAATCATTAGATGATAGCCTAATGTTTCGATACTTGTCATCCACAATTTAAAATCAATCTTAACACATTCAATATCTTTTGTGCGCTCCAAGCACCATTAACTTTTAAACCCTTTTTAAGATTAGACATGATTCATTTATAATTGAGATGTTCTTTCCTCTATTCCCAAGGTTTTCGACTTCTCCACTTGAGTACTAGAGGTGTTCTCAAACCCTCCCTCATGTTGGTGCGTAGTCCTTTATTCTTTATCACACCTTGTGGACGTTAGACGAGTCTTCTCCTTTAAAAATGACGACTTGTATTTTCATTTAAAATCAATCAACAAACAATCATTTTCTAGCCGAACTACGGCGCTCTGACTTTCCCATTGCATGAGGGAGTACGTAGGCACTAAGTCTTACGACCAAAGGCGAGCAAAAATAATAAAAACATTTCTTCTCCCTTTCTTTCTCATTTCAAACTTAAAAGATCGTAAAATTTTCACACTAACACACAAACACACTTTGAACTAAATGGGTACCATTGAGTACGATGGATGTAAGGGGTGCTAATACCTTCCCCTTGCATAACCAACTCCCGAACCTATATCTCTTAATTTCGTAGACCGTCTTATCCTATTTTTCGTGGGTTTTATCTATATTTTCCCGTTCCTCTTTTAGAACAAATAAAATTAGGTGGCGAGTTCACTGTTTTTGAAAATGTAAATGATTTTTTGAAAAAACGAGTTGCTTCAGTTGGCGACTTCACTGGTGACGTTTTCTCAAGCGAGTTAACCCTAGTTTAGTTCTTTGTGTGGTTGTGTGTTTATCGTTGTATTTTACTTTCTTCTTTGTATTTTATCTCTTATTTTTGTTTCAGTCATTTATTCCATATGCTTTATTTATTATCATGTGTATATATTTATTGTGTGGGAATTCTTGATGGGATTATTTATGCATAGATAAGCCCACTACCCAGGCTTCTAGGTAACCTTTTTAGGATAGAGGGGTTGTGTAGCCTAGGTCCCCCTGACTCCAATGTCTTGTGGACCGAAGCAAAGACTCCGGCTTAGAGTTGGTTATTTTAAGGAGGTTGTTGACCCGCATGATCGTGCAGGACATCAATTTCTAGACAAATGACCTATAACTCTATGTTTGTTTATGATATCCAAACCTAGACCAACCGCTTAAAAGATTTTGAGTATCCCGTTAAGAGCCGTTTCTTGGGGTATACTTTTACAAATACTATCGCCATGCAGGCCTCTCGCGTGATGATAGTGTTTGTTAAAAGGGGATCTGAGACTCTAAGAAACACTTAGCAGAAAACCTTAGAACCGTCCCATGGGGAATTTGGGTAGAAAACTTAAAGCCATCCTATCGTAGGATCCCACCTGAATAAGTTGTTCTGATTACTTGTATCATCCCTGTTTCACGTTTCTGCGAACCTATATTATCCTTATGTTGCATTCCATTTGTGTATGTGACATTACATTTCATCACATCTTTTGCATTGATAACATTACATTTCATTGCATAATGCATATTTCATACATTCAAGTTGTCGAAAGACTCATTTTGTCTATCTCGTCTTGATTGTTGATTAAGCGTCGGTGATTCCTCTACACAAGTGCGAAACTAGAGCCAGCGTCGAGAAGAATGGAATACCAAGAGCAACACAATATAGAAGTCCGAGCGAAAATCGATGAGTTGAAGTCAGGCATGACTAAACTTATGGAAATGATGCAAGTTACGATCGCGGTGAGCAACCTCAAGGACTATGATTTACGAAGTCTCATTTCTTTGTTGATCCTCGGTCTTCTCGGATACGGTTACTACTTGGCGAATTTGGGTTACCCTAAATTCGTTCCACCCTCAACTACTCCAATGGTTGGCGAGTCTTCCCGACCAGTTTTTCAGGCTCCAGTTTTCACTGAGCCTCAACCGATCATGCATACTGCACTTTATCAACCTTTTGTGTATCAACCTGTTGGCCAAGCTGCTTATAGGAATCTTTCTTTTTATTACCGTAGTGACACTCCCCGAAGTGTGAGTCAAGAAGATTTTGATGAACTTGAAGAAGTCCGCGAGCAATATCAGACTCTCGAAAGAAGGATGAGAGCTATGGAAGGCAACGGTGTCTTTGGTATTCTTTGCGAGAAAACCGTGTCTTGTTTCTGATCTGGTTATGCCTCCTAAGTTCAAGACTCCTGATTTTGAGAAATACAAGGGGCACACTTGTCCGAAAAGTCATTTGCTGATGTACTTCAGGAAAATGTCTGCTTATACGAGGAATGACAAGCTTCTTATCCCTTTTTTTCAAGGCGACTGAGTGGAGCTTCATTGAAATGGTATATGGGACTTGAGAAAGACCATATTCAATGCTTCCAAGATCTGATTAATGCTTTCATGAAACAATACCACTACAATCTCGACATGGCTCCTGATCATCGTCAATTGCAAAACATGTCTCAGAATGATAAGGAATCTTTTAAGGAGTACGCTCAACGTTGGAGAGAGCTGACCTCACAAGTTGAACCACCTTTATCTGAGAAGGAGCTCATGGTTTGTTTATGGACACCTTGTCTCCTTTCTATTGGGAGAAGATGATTGGTAGTGTGTCCTCTCGCTTCACAGATTTGGTGACTATTGGCCAAAGGCTAGAAGAGGGAATTAAAAGAGGAAAAGTGTCTGTTGCTGGTGAACCTTCTGGTGGTGCCAAGAAATCTTTTGGAAACTTCCATAAGAAGAAAGAAGGTGAAACTAATCTTTGTCGAATTGAAAGAGGAGGACCTCGCCGTGAGCCTCGATATTATGACCAACCACGGTAGATGTTGTCACTCCGCAATCAAGGCCCAATCAGTTCCCCACATCGGGTTGGTGGACAAAATCGAACATGATGCAAGGAATAGGACTCAATTTGACCCTATTCAATGACTTCTTGCATTGTATCCTCACTTGGTTGAACTAGGTCCAATCACAACTAGACCCCTAACTCCTCCGGATCCTCTCCCATCCGGATTACAGTGCGATCTTCATGCGAGTTCCATCAAGGAGCTGCCGGCCATGATCTAGAAAATTGCTATGCACTAAAGGCTAGAGTTCGAGATCTAATCAGAAGACAGAAGATAAATTTCGGAGATCCTCCGCCAAATGTTATCAACAATCCGGCCAACATATTACAAGTTACTTCCTAAAGCGGTGTTTGAACGGGAACTCATCCTTATGGCGATTAGTCACTAGGCCATGTTTCTTTTCAATTTGCATTTTCCTTTTGTTTATGTTAATTTGTTGCTTTCAAATCTTGTTTGTAATTCCATGTTGATTTTAATGAAATGAGCATTGCACTGTTTTGATTCAAATCATCAACATTTTATCGCTTTCATATATATAATTTTCCTGTTTAATTTCTTTACCGAACTTTTGTTTTGCAAAGATTGGAGGAGGATGATAAAACAAGATACCCATAATTGTTGTTGGTATGCTTTCGAATAAAACTTTCTTGATGATATCTGAGCATTGTTTCAATTCCCAAACAGGAGAAATAAGGAAGTTAATCCCTTGTCAACCCCTTGAGCCTAGAAGTTGGAGTTCCTTTCTATCTGAAAAAACACAATTTTAACACAGGGCGGGGTAGTTCTCAATTAATTCGAATGTGCATTTATTCAAGATGCCTTTCAACAAAGGTTGTACTCAATCAAGTTTCCTTCACACACATCAAAGAACTGTCGAAGATGTCACCCAAGTTAAAAAGTGATGATGATGGTTCCCCGTAATCATGAAAGTCAAGCAGTCACTGTCTTTCCAAAAAATATATATAAAAAATTGGGGCATCCCGCTGATTGTAATCTCAAACGGAACGGTTCAGGCAAAAGTCTAGGATGACAAATTCAAAAAAGAGTTGACAAAAGTCCTCAAACAACAAAATGTTGCAAAAAAGAAGTGACTGCTATCTCAAGAATCCATCAGCTTCTGAGCCATCATCAATATCGATGTACAATCCAAAATATATTAGAATCTAAATGCACAATCTGAGTTAATCGAGCGTAGGACTGAAGAACATCACGAAGATTGGGTTGGGTACAAATAATTTTTGAGCCTTTATCCTTTATTTCTTAAACCGTGAACCAGACCACGTTACAACCCTCAAAAGACCTAATTGAAGCCAGGTTTCTTTTGAAAGCATACTAAAACAAGGTTGCGTAATATGACTCCTAAGGTCTTTTGCAAATCAATTGTATTAGTATATCCATACTGTTGTTTTCTCTCTCACTTTTAAATTTTTAAACCACTGTGTTTTAACCAGCGATTCATTTCTTATACAGCAATTACGTCATTCCAAAAATGATTTTTATTTCAAAACTTTTGCATGAACTTTGCATTAAACTTACCGCATGAACTTTGCATTAAACTTACCATGTTTGAATAAACAACTTTTGCTTGCAAACAAGTTTTCCTCGTCAAGGAAGTCCAAACTTTTGAGAAACTTGGTCAGTGATCCTAATCAGGGGCAAGTATCTTTCGGGTCCTGTTGTGAATCAGTTCAAGATTTGTTGCTCAGTGCAAGTCATTATCAAAATTGTTTTAATCAGAAGATCTTTTTCAAGGCTTATACCGGGGCACTTCTCTCCCTCAGTTATTTTCAAGAACTGAAGCCATGATCAGTTTATCTTCAACAATCAGCTAATCCGGGGAAATCCTCAAGCAACACTTTATTCCTTCCTCCAAGGATCATCATTTCAATACAGTTCACAAGTGTGTTAGAAGTGTCTCTCAAGACATTTTCTCTCCAAGCAGAGTTGGTAGTGTTCTTCGTGTTGAGGAATCAGAGTTTCCTCTTACCTCCACAAAAGAGTCAATCTCCGTTGTCATAAACGTTTGCATTACATACTACATGCATAGATCATTCATATATCATGCATCACAAAATTCATATATCATGCATCATAAAATTCGTATATTCAATGCATTTCTGAATATGCTCGAATCTTTTTTCCCGAAGTTCATTCAATGATTTTTCTAAATGTCTTTGATGATGTGCTCCAGAGTCCGTTCAATGTCCTTCTGAATGTCTCTGATGTTTTGTTTCCTGTATATTCAATGCATTTCTGAATATGCTCGAATCTTTTTTCCCGAAGTTCATTCAATGATTTTTCTGAATGTCTTTGATGATGTGTTCCAGAGTCCGTTCAATGTCATACGAATGTCTACGATGTTTTGTTTCTGTATATTCAATGCATTTAGAATATGCTCGAATCTTTTCGAAGTTCATTCAATGATTTTTACGATGTCTTTGATGATGTGTTCAGTCCGTTCAATGTCCTACTGAATGTCTCTGATGTTTTGTTTCCTGTATATTCAATGCATTTCTGAATATGCTCGAATCTTTTTTCCCGAAGTTCAATCAATGATTTTTCTGAATGTCTTTGATGATGTGTTCTAGAGTCCTTTCAATGATTTTTCTGAATGTCTCTGATGTTTTGTTTCTCGTATATTCAATGCATTTCTGAATATGCTCGAATCTTTTTCTTCTTTTTTTCCGAAGTTCATTCAATGATTTTTCTGAATGTCTTTGATGTTTCCTCCCGCAGAGTCTGTTTCGTATCATACATCATTCAAAAAAATATATGTAAAAAATATTGCATTCATCGCATTCTCGGTATATTTTATTCACAGCATACCCATTGCATCTCAGGGCAAAATTTTGGGTTTTTGGTATTTAATTATCTCCCACTGCGATAATATGAAGCTTGATCATCTTCATTTCATCTGGTTGAAGATATTTAAATAGGGAAATGTTGCACCCAAATTTTACCATATTTTTACTTGCATTGTATTTTAAAAAAAAACAGTCATTCACTCATTGCATATGTATTATTTCATCGTATTTAAATTGATCAAAAGTTAGTTTAAATCGATATTCGCATCATTTTTAGTTATAAAATACATGTTATCTTACTTCATGCAGTTTTACCTTTCTGCCTGTTTATTGCATTGATTTTAAATTATTTATATGTCGATGATATCGATACTTCGATTTTATAAACAGACTGCTAAAGGCGATTCAATACTGTGCAAAAATTAGCGGGGAAAATATTTCAAGTTTTTATCTTTTACTCACTGCTTTATGAATCTACGTGTCGTAGATCATGAAAATGTGCTCTCTAATTTTTCGATACATTTTTAGTCTCGTTTTTAACCGTAAACGTTTTAAAATCGGGTATTTTTTATTATCATTTTATTTCGATTTTAACAATTTAGATAATTTTTCTTTAATCTTCGAAATTCGTAGTTTATTTTAATGTACTCATTTTATTTTTCGGATAATTTATTGTCCGAACTTTGACTCATTTGGACAATTTTAAGTGTCCAATTTTATCTAAAAAAATCAAACAAAATCTTGTTGGGCTTGTTAATTTTTACGGCCCATTTTGTGGTCCATTTATGAAAAGGGTATTTTGGTATTATTAAAATTTACCTAAACCTAATTTGTAGTATATATTGTAATGATTGGCCTTTTTTACGGGGACAAAACATTGAAGCGGCTACTAAAAGCGAAACCAAAAAATTATAAAAATCATCATCTTCTCCTTTCCATTTCCGGTTCACACTCCCACCGTCTTCTTCCTTTCAACCGCTGTTACATCCGTCTCACCTTCTTGGTAAAACCCCCTACCGGAACCTCCATCTTCCTCGCTGCCATTCACCATCAATCCTCCTTCTGTTCTCGTTACAACCCAGAACCATATCACCTTCTACCCGTTACCTTTTATTCTCGTTACAACCGCAGTCCCTGTTCCCTTCACCATCACCTCCTCACAGCCTTCCATTCCACACCTTGGTACCGTCAAACCCCACCATCTTCTCTAGCCGAACCTTCATATACAGCCACCGTATCAAACACCCTCCGCTCTTCTTCCTCATCATAACCCCCTGTTCCATCTGTTTCCCTCACGCTCTCACCCGAATCTCACATCCGTAATAGCTCCCTCCGTCGTTTCCTCCACCACCATTCACCCTCACCTTCTCACTAACCCGCCTGTCTCGCTACAACAGCCGTTGTAACCATTCTCACAGCAACTCCATCCAACAACCGCGTCTTTCTCTCATCATCTTCACAACCCCTGTTCTCCACGCCGTTTCCTTACTTCCTCGCCGTAACAGCCAAACCTTCACACAGCATCCCATAACCCCTTCAGCCCTTCTGTCTATTCACTCTCATCTCTCCACTACTCTCAATCGCCACTCTCTGTTTCTGCTACCATCCGTCTACCTTGCTTTCAGCCGCTGCAACACATACTCCCGCCGTTTCAACAATTAACCACCACCGCAACTTTATACTGTTGGTAATCTGAGGTAAAATTTTCCCCCTCAAATTACTGTTGTTGGATGATATGTGAAGATATAATTGATATTGTTATTGTGAGTTGATTATAAATTGGTATAGCATTGTTGTGGTTCTGATTGTGTTGGTGTTAAAGATAATATAGTTATATGAATTGTTTTTGATACTGGTTTGAAATATTGAAGCTGCTAGTTTTATAACGTTACTAAAATCGGATTTGGATTTTAAAGTTTTGCTTTATGCTAAGCGTATCCTTGTTTAATTTTATTTGAATTCAACATTCATATAGTTTCGATGAGAGTTCAACATTGACACGTTTTATTTGTGTAAGATGTGAACGAGAAACTATTGGTTAACGCCATTTGCATTGTCCACGTTTTAATTTCAATTGGAATTGCGATTGAAGCAATATTAGTTTGGTTTCGATGAAGGTGATGTTGTTTCCACGTTTATTCGCGTAGAAACTAACCGAGAAACCATTTGACATTTATTTGTTTTGTTTCAATGACGGTTTAATGATTATACCGCGTTACTCGTGTGTAAATCTAACCGAGAAACATGTTGGGACACCGCGTTTTGCGTTATCATCATTCTTTTTTATTTCAATTGAAGTGGTAATCGGTATTTATTTTGTTTAGTTTCGATGATGGTTTATGTTATTTCCGCGTCTACTCGCGTGAGAACCTAGTCGAGAAACTATGCGGGCAGCTTTGTTGTTATTCCCTTTGAGGCGATTTCGAACAAGAATATTTGTTGTAACATCATTTTTATCGCTATTCTCAATCAAATTTCAAACTGTGTTACTATGCTAGTCTTATTTCAATTTGAATTGGAATTGCGAGGGAAGTAATATTAGTGTAGTTTCGATGAAGGTGACGATAATGCCACGTTTATTCGTGTAAAAATCAAACCGAGAAACCATTAAGATATTGTATTTCTTTCATTTTTATTTCGATTGAAGTTTGTGAATAAAGATGTATTTGTTTAGTTTCGATGATGGTTTGACAATGATACCACATTTACTTGCGTGTGAATTTAACCGAGAAACTATGAGGCATCTGTTTGTTTCTATCATTGCATTTTAATTTGTTTTGAACACTTTTTGAGATGAATTCTTGAGCATTATTAAGTATATATAGTTGCTGCCGGATTTGTTCGATTTTACTCCTTTGTTTACTAACCATTTTCTGATTTACTGCAATTTCATCTTATTATATCCCACTCATGCTACTAATATATTTGCTACTTGTGAAGATATCCAAGGAATCGGTCAAAAGCATTCAATTTGTTTTAGCACATCTACACTTTTATCATTAGCATTTTAATATTCATATTAGTATTTTTATTTAATATTTAATAATGTACATACAATATACTTGCATTTTTATTTTATTTTATATTTTATACTGTAAATATAATTATACATATTATATTTATTTCTTATATTTAGTATTGTAAATATATACTATATACATATTACATTTATTATTATACTTTATCTATTCATTCATAAATAAGTTCGAATTACATTACCGTAATCTTCTTCGTATACCGATTTCTTAGATTTAGTTCATATAATCTATTCTAATTAGTTCATAAATAAGTTCGAATTACATTACTGTAATCTTCCTTGTTTACCGTTTCCTCTTTAATTTCAATTTATCCCCATTCGGAAAAAATGTATCTCAATCCCCTTGTTGCGTTGTAATTAATTTACCGCTTTCTATTTTATTTTACCGTTTAATTCCCATTTATAATTCATGTATCCCTCTCCCAAAAACAAATATTGTAATAATTACCCAGTACACATTTATTTTATTCTAATTTAACTATCACTTACACAAAACCAAAAAATATCATTTTTAAACTAATAATTGTAAATCATTTTTAACCCGTAAATCGACAAAGCTACGAGCGTCGCGATGACCACACATGCACACATGCGCTTGATCACGGGCCTTCTTACGGTGAGCCTATTTCGATTAATTGTTCCAATTAGTCGTTATAGTGAACTAGCCCACTTTGCTAGTACACATAATAATTAATTGTTTTATACTTAGGTTGGCCACCTTGTATGGGCTTTGTCGATTTTATTTGCTATTTACAATTATTCGTTTCTCCTCCATCTCCCGCACATTGATCATAACCTGATTCTTTCTCCATTCACCAAACATTTAAAACACTTTCAATAAAAACTCGATCCAACGTCGAGTCTTCTTCTCAAACCTCGATCCAACGTCGAGTTGTTTTCAAAATGTTTTTCATAAAAATACTTAGATGAGATTTGTTTTAATTGTTAGATGTTAGCCTAACGATTTAAACGAATCGAAGTTTCTAGTTTGTTAGATGGTATCCTAATAAACTAAAAACTTTTGTCCATGTTCTAAAACAAGAAATATAGTGTTATGGCATTTAATTAAATTGTTGGATGATAGCGACGATTTAATTAAATTTAAAATATTGGGCCATTAGATGATAGCCTAATGACTTAAATACTTTTATTCCATACACTCAATAAATGTGAACTTTGTTTCACCTCACCCTTTTCATAATAAAGATTTTGGATGAGAGATGATTGGTCGAGCTCACTCACCAATTTTGAGTATTTGAATCGTTAGATGATAGCCTAATGTTTCGATACTTGTCATCCACAATTTAAAATCAATCTTAACACATTCAATATCTTTTGTGCGCTCCAAGCACCATTAACTTTCTAAACCCTTTTTAAGATTAGACATGATTCATTTATAATTGAGATGTTCTCTCCTCTATTCCCAAGGTTTTCGACTTCTCCCACTTGAGTACTAAAGGTGTTCTCAAACCCTCCCTCATGTTGGTGCGTAGTCCTTTATTCTTTATCACACCTTGTGGACGTTAGACGAGTCTTCTCCTTTAAAAATGACGACTTGTATTTTCATTTAAAATCAATCAACAAACAATCATTTTCTAGCCGAACTACGGCGCTCTGACTTTCCCATTGCATGAGGGAGTACGTAGGCACTAAGTCTTACGACCAAAGGCGAGCAAAAATAATAAAAACATTTCTTCTCCCTTTCTTTCTCATTTCAAACTTAGAAGATCGTAAAATTTTCACACTAACACACAAACACACTTTGAACTAAATGGGTACCATCGAGTACGATGGATGTAAGGGGTGCTAATACCTTCCCCTTGCATAACCAACTCCTGAACCTATATCTCTTAATTTTGTAGACCGTCTTATTCGATTTTTCGTGGGTTTTATCTATATTTTCCCGTTCCTCTTTTAGAACAAATAAAATTAGGTGGCGATTTCACTGTTTTTGAAAATGTAAATGATTTTTTTGAAAAAACGAGTTGCTTCAAATAGTAACGTCCACTTTTAGAGGTAGTGGGAACGATTTAGTCGAATGCGGAGACCCACACTTCAAAGATGCCATTATCTCATTTAAGTTGAAATTCGAAAATGGCATCTCTGGGGGACATTTTGTTACCTTGAAAAATCTCAAGGTATTCAAGTACATGTATTAAATGTAGATGTTCTTACGAGTTAAGGGTGTTAAGGGTGAATTTCTGGAATAAAGACCCTTTAGAAATTGAGAACAAAGTGTTTGAAAGTTTGGTTTTGGCATATTAAAGAAAACAACGTTTGAAAAGAATATCAAGTTACAATGGAATTGACTGCAAGGAGAATATGTTAAAACAAATTACTTAGAAGAATTCTGGTATTTTTCTTGTCAAAAGGGGTACATGTCGAAGCAAGCCATAAGCGGTTGAGTTTATCGAGCGGGAAGATTTAAAATTCAAAGTCTCTAAGTTACCAGTTTATAACTCATTTAAGCGCCAAATAGGTGGCAACATCTAGTGAAGCGGTTACCTTAGAATTCAAATGTCACTCATCGATTGCTTTTAGGAAGTTACTTTGTAAATACTATAAATAAGTAGTTTCAATGTACTTTTTGTGTGTTCACTTGTATACTCAAATCACATGCAATAACTCTGTTCATTCCGAGCGTCAGGAAGCAAAGAGTTGAGGAGTTCTTGATGCACGTGAATCACCAATTTTATTTCAATGCAAAACCTTTATGTTTCAGTCATTTCTTCTGAAACCTTTACTTGAATTTTATTTACTTTTCAAAAATCTCTTTGCATTATCATTTATGTTGATTCTCTTTTCCTTACAAGTTTCGAGTTAACAAAAGAGTCAGTCGACACTTACTTCATTTAGAACAAGTCTGAAGTTCACGCGTTACATCGGTCCTGACGATCGGTGCATTTTGATGCACATTCTTCCATGTTTGTACTTAAAATTTTTATGTTTTGCTTTGTTTATTTCTATGTTTTATAATGTTTTCTAATTTTGTTTTTATTTTTCTAATATGCATTGGAAATCTAAGAGAAAAACTCGACTATCATTTAGAAGTCATAAGTGATTTGGATTATAGCGAGACCTTAAAATTACATTGAAGTTGCACATTAGATTTATAATTTGTTTTGGGTCATTTGTTTTTGGGTCTGGATTATGTTCACCACAAGAAAATTGGAAGATTGCGACAGGTATTTTTGTAGATTACGACGGTTAAAACCGTCGCAATTTGCTTTCCACGATGGTTGCATTACCGTCGCGAAATGTGTCCCGACCTATTTCGCGGTTACAACTGTCGTTCAAGTTCTGACGGGTTTGGAGCTGACATAATCAAGTATTGGTGACGGTATGATACCGTCGTGACTATCTTTTGAGTTTCTTTTAATTGTTGATGGTGACGGTTCGATACTGTCGTGAATATCTTTTGAAATTGATTAAATTGTTTATGGCGATGGTTCGATACCGTCATGACTTTTGTTGATTATTTTTAATTGTTGATTCTGACGGTTCGATCTTGTCGAGGCTATGTCTTGATTTTTTTTAATTTTTCTAACATCAAATAAGCATTATAATATCCAAAAAAAATGTGTGTTCCATAATCATGTAAAATGCGAGTTCCATAATCATGTCAAGTAGTACAAAAAACCCAAAATATATCAATTCCTAATCTTATAATAATAAGTATCATTATGCCAAAAATACATGAGAAAGTTCACAATCTAATTATCTCGATCATAGCAAAGTCTAATTTGTCCCCCTGAAGTTCCATTATCTGCAATACGGTAGCTAGACTCAGATGAATGTCTACCATTAGCGGGTGATTCCAATCCCTAAAAAAAGGTATTAAAATAATAATCTTTAAAATAATACTCATAAAATTTAACTTTAAATCGTCAAAATAATATATCATCTTCCACTAAAATTTTGCATTTGCATTAAGAGTTCAATTTCCTTTGTCCTCGCCTTGTCCCTTTGCGTTAAGAATATGATTGCCTGTGTCAATTCATCAATTTTTGAATTCTTTTCTTTAAGTGCATTAATTTCTTCTTGCATTTCCTTTATTTTTTCACTTCTGCGAGAAGAAGATGTCGAAGTAGATCTATTAATTTGAGATGGTGTAACTCCAAGTCCCATACTACGAACATATCCATGCTTTTCTTTTCCAAATACTTTCTGAAATGCCTCATTTTCAGACACAGAATCCTTAATTGCAGCTTGTAATTTTTTCTGCACATGCAAAAGAAAAAATTGAGCTATTGTTTATATAACAAGAATAATATATTGGGGGAGAACCTCTTGATCAAATCATGGACTTCCATATATACGTAAAAAGAAGTTGGCACAAACTAGGAAGTGGCACAAACTATTGTAATTGGACTTGAATAATACTGTTGGTATATAATTTTGACATTTTTTCCATGAATAATAAGAAAGCAGTACATTGAGCAATGGTAAGAAGCAAAAAACAAGGAAACATCTCACTTAGTTAGGTGTTGGAGCTTTAAAGGGGAATAGGTGTTACAGCATTTCAATTTGGCTTTGCTTCATTGGTGATTAATTTGATCTGGATTTTGAATCTCCATCCAAGACCAAGCATTAGAAGATCACAGGTAGTTTCGATTTTTGATGAAAATTGACTAGTCCAATTCATGGTTTTCAACTGCGATCGCGGTTGGAGTTATCTTGCAAACCTTTATCTGTGGTAAAATGTGGGAAAATCTTTGTCAAAAGCGCACCTTCTTGATTGATTGGTTTGTGTTTGTTATAAAGTTTGCGGCAATTTTTCATTGGTGTGGCTCATACATTCGAAACACATTGACCAACATTAGTCTTGGCAAGGTTTCTATTTCATTCACTACATAGGTTAAGATTATTTCTAGAGTTTGACATGTTCATCTTGACTCAAAACAAGATTGGATTGACCTTTGCAATGGCATCCTATATAAGACTTGTAACATTACCCTCTTTTTCTTGAAATTTCACATCCACCATCTTCTGACATATACCTTAGTGCTTGCCGGACTCCCTCACCCAATAGGCAAACATATTACGATTATATTCTTATTATAGAACCCCAAAGAGGATACGAGTTTCTACTTCATCAATGATGCCATTCTAAATTTGTTAGGGGAACTTTAGATTCATGTATTCCAAGCATTGAGATGGTTTGGTATAATTACTAGGAAGGAAAAAAGACCAATGCTTATGTCAAATGGTTTCTTCATTGTGGACTACATTGCTTCGACGCATTTATGTTCGAGCGGGAGAAACATGGGACTGCTATGATTAGGGTGGTGTGGCTATACAATTCTGAAGATGGGGGAGAAATGGGATTTAGATTCCCTGCCTACCTGCTTTATTGTGGGAAAGTCACCAGACTTTCTTTATAGGCAAGCCAGGGATTGAATGTTAAAGAGTTGTGCATAAGATTGGTTTTGGTTGCATTCTGCTTCCATGCATACCAGCAGGTAAGACTTTTCAATTGTGTGAATAAAGTGACTTTCTACTTAAAACAACAAGAACTGCTATATATTTGGTGTCTGCTATTTATTTTACTTTTCTGTGGTCCTAATTTTGGTTAAACGCTATTGCACTTGTTGGTGTTTTCTTGTATTCAAGGGCAAAGAGGATTAAACAAAAAACAAATACAACATAATTAGTTAGAATTACTTATAGGAGTATGTTGGTGACTAATTACTTAGAATCCTAGTCCTATGATATCAAAAGCTACCAATTTTTATTGGTTTTTTCTTGTATGCATATTATCTTATATGCTTCTCCATGCAAAGTTTCAATTTTTAATCTCTACCATCTTATCCATCTATCTCTGCTTTTAAACAGACCCATTCATGACTAAAGGGTAAGATTCAAAATGACAAAAATTGAACATGAAATATACACACACACACAACTTTGGACGGTGTTATAAATTACCAAAAAAACACAATATCAGCTAAAGAGACTAAATCATTAGGAATACTAAAAGAAACAGTAACAAAGATACCATCAAGGGAAGAATGTTACAGTACTTTCAGCTCAAAAGAGGTAAATCAAATTGTAGTTAGTATAGCCCATTAAGATATGGCATATATAATCCTTACAAAAACCACAACCAACTGCCTTAAAACTATAGCTTTTTCAAAATTGTATGTTGCAGAATGCAAAAGAGTTGATGTACTTCTTCTTGTGGACGTATAAACATCAACATGAAAGGTAATTGTATAATCTCTATGAGTTGGGTATTTGAATTTCTTGTGAATCGTAATTCTATCAACAACCTATGAACCTAACTAAGGGTTTCCAACTATAATTTCTCATCAATCACTTATTTTTATTAAATAAGTTGAAACAAACAAGCACAAATTCGACTACAACAGTACAATATTTCAATTTAAAGATAACCTAAAAAATCATAAAAAGAAATAAAACCCTAAAACAACAAATTAGAAAACCTAACATCAATTCAATATATTGAAACTCAAAATCAATCAACACAAAGAGCTCAACCATAAGATTCAAGTGAATCTCCAATGCTGAAATCAATGGCAGAGAATGAGAGAGATGAGAACAATGCAAAAAGTGATACATAAAACTTACTGTGTTTGAAGAGATGAACGCATGAGGATGTTAAAATGCTTGATGTGCGTTTTTTGGTGTGAAGATGAGCGGTTTGAAGAGATTTCTTTCGGTGTCAACAGATTTCTTTCGGTGTGAAGAAGAACGGCATGAAGATGAACAACATGAACGCATGAGTAGAGAAAAAGTGAATTGATGTTTTACGTACTATGAAGAGCTTTTTTAACTTTTTTAGTGCGACGGGTGTTTTACCGTCGTGCCCTTTGGGAATTTTTAAAGGTTTTGGGTGCGACTGTTGTTTTACCATCGTGAAATTAATTTTAGGACGGTTAATTTTACCGTCGTGAAAGGTTTAAGGGTGCGACGGGTGTTTTACCGTCGTGAAATGCCTTTTAGGACGGTTAATTTTACCGTCGTGACATAGTTGTTGGTGAGAAACCGCTGTTAAAAGTGTTAAATGGGGGCCGACGGTTGTTTTACCGTCGTAATAATAATATTATGATGGTTAATTATACCATCATAAAATAAATATTAGGGACGGTTGGTGTCATTATCGTAAACATTGTCTCTATATGTCAATTCGACAATTATCACATAAGCATCGCAATTTTTGTGTCGGTAAACACTAATTTTCTTGTAGTGGTTTTTGACCTAGTTGGGTTATAATTTGAACTCCTTGTTTTTTATTAGACCTAGGAAGCCGTGGTATTGTTGATAACCTTCTTTTCACAAAAAACTTAGTTTTGTACGGATGTCAATGGAGAACTAATACTTCTTGTTAATATGCTGAATTCAGGTTCCGACACCTTGAGGTTAATATAATTTCAATTTAGTTTTTGTTCATTTTAATTTTATTCTATGATTCTTGTTTGCTTAATCCAAAATTCATAGAGTATATTGATTTAATTCGATTGGTTGTATGATCCTAACCATATTCACATTATCGTTTGCTTAATTCCTTATCGTGTCCGTTTAATTCATGTTTGCTTAATTCATGAAACTTAATCCCGTTTGCTTAATTTGGATTATAGGAACATACAACTTATATTATCAATTGCGTTTGTTAATGGGTATTATAATTGAATAGGAGTAGATAATCCGCTTAGGAGGCTGGAATTGCGATAGCCGATGATAGGTAAGGAACCGAATCAACAGATTGACTTTTTAGCTTATTTTGATAATCACTTATTCTATGTTATATTTGAACCCTAAAATCCCCCAATTTGATTTCTGTTGGTTAATAATATACGAGAATCCTTGCGATACGACTCGAGCCATTGTCTCTATATTACTATTTTAAAAATACTCGTTTTTTATCCATGTGCAACAGCGGAGCAACGAGTCACCATAGTTGGTAAAATCATATGGTGAGCAATCAGATTGTTAATTGTTTCGTTTATGCTCCCTCTGTCAGTCACGAGCCACTAGTCAGTCGAGTCTAACCATAGTGTGGAAAGCCATACTTGTTCCCTTAGTCTTAGAAAACTGTTTCTTAGATAAGGATTTCGACAGAACTAGTATAATCTTAAAAAACCTTAGCACATGTCTTAAGATCAACTGGTCGATCTTGCGAGTAACCCTTAGTTTTAGGACTCTAGGAGGACCAGCGGTTGTTTACCATTTTCCACAATAAACACATATATTCTCCATCTCTTTCTGATCGAAGGGCCTTGATGTGTCTATCAATTGCCTTCTTCACCATCACTTTAAACTTTTTGAATACGTCGAATGCTTCAGATTTTTCTTTCAAGAGATAGACCTAAGTCTTTCTTGAGAAATCATCAATGAACGAAATAAAATACTTCTTACCACTGAAGGATTCTAGAGTAATTGGTCCCCATATGTCGGTGTGAATCAATTCGAGAATATGAAGCCTGATGCTTTGCCTTCTTTTGAAACAATGTTCTTATTTGTTTACTAAGAACACAATCTTCACAGAATTTTCCTTTATACTCCATGTCTAGAAGTCCATACACCATGTTCTTCTTTGCTAATCTCATTATCCCAGCATGATATAAGTTACCAGAACGTCGATGCCATAGAGACACCTTTTCTTCGACGTTAACCTGCAGCAATTTTTCCCGAACTTTCCTCAAATTCAACTAATACGTTCGATTCTTCCCCATTTAGACTTCAGCGATCAGATGTCCAAACTTATCTTTGAGGTGCAACGTTAGATCTTTCATGAGAATCGAGTATCCCTTATCACTTAATTGTCCCAGACTCAGTATGTTTGCTTTGATATCTGGCACATAATACACATCTTGGATTGACCCAATCAAGTCATCCTTCTGCACGTAGAAGATTGTGCCCTTTCCTTGACCTTTATCTTTGATGCATCTCCGAAAGATACATGGCCATCTTCAATCTTTGCAATCTCTCTAAACAGGTGTTTGTGACCACACATATGGTTACTTGCTCCTGAGTCAAGATACCACATAGTTTCCTATTCTACATCTACTTCCTTTTGAGTCATTAGTAGAAAACATTCATTCGAACCTATATCTAGGGAAAAGTTTGTTGTCTCTTCCACCTTTCTTTTAAGAAGACAATTTTTTGCAAGATGTCCCACCTTTCCAACTGTAGGAATTACAGTCCTTCGCGTCGTGCCCCTGTTTGTTATATTTGTAACATTCAATATTTGTGTAATTTGTTCGACCACCTCTTTGACCACGTCCTCTGCCACGCCAATTTTGTTGGCTCGATTGTCCTCTTTCGAAGTTGTTGTTTTGATAACTTTGACCACCATCATGCCCTCCATGGCCACGTCCTCTCCCACGAAATTTTTGACAGAACAATTCTCTTTCGCCTTTGGAAACTTCCTTGGTTTGATCTACGTCATCAGATGCCTCCTCCTTCTTCTTCAACTTGTGTTGTTCGTGTGCTTCGAGAGAACTTGCAACTTCTTCGACAGTAACTCTCGGATTCTTGATTCCTCTATTGCACATACTATATTCTCAAACTTGTCTGTCAAAGATCTCAAAATCTTTTCGACAATACGAGCATCAACCAATGCTTCTCCATTCCAACTCAATTTGTTTGCCACCGTTTGCACACGTGTTATGTAATCTAACACGGACTTCATATCCTTCATCTTCATTCTTTCTAGTTCACCTTGAATAGTTTGCAAGCGAACTTGCTTAACTCTATCTGCTCCTCTGAACGCTCTTTCTAGAGTGTCCCACATTGCTTTCGACGTAGTCGAACCAGCAATCTTCTCAAAGGCTGATTCATTGACAGCCCTAAACAACATATATAATACTGTCTTGTCTTTCGATCGCGTCTCTTTCAATGCCTTGTTCTGGGCTGGTGTGTGTCATACCCCAAAATTTTCCCTCCATCCTCTCAAGATATTTCATACATCCATACTCAAGGATTCCTCAAGAGTTGATCAGACAAACTCTCTCCTAGACAATCAACCCAAACTAGGGTTTGGCAATTCTCAAGTCAAGATGGACTTCCAACATCTCCAATGGTCTTCATGCTTCCTCATATGCTTTAAAGATTCTCCATGTCAAGTTTCAAGCCTTACAAGTCAAGTTTCCTCAGACAATTGCTCAGATGGTTGAAAATCAGTTGTATTGGACAAAAAGTCAACTATGGTCAACATACAGTCAAACTTCATAATTTTTGGTCAACATCCTCATTTTGAAGTTACATTCATCATTTGATCAAGGGTTGATCATGATTCATCAAGAAAACTCAAGATTTGCTCAAAAGTCAAACTTTCGAAATTAGGGTTTCTAAATGAAAAAGTCAGCTGAACTTTGGTGATCATAACTTCTTCATACTTTCTCAGAAATTTTCCACCACCTCTTGTTTTGAAGGAAATTCAATTCTCTACAACTTCATGTCTCACAAGAATGTCCAAAAATGCTTCATTTGAGAGGTATGGCTCAAAACATTCTGGTCATTTTCAAAGTCAACAAAAGTCAACTTTTGTTTTGAAGATATATTGAGCATGGAAACTCAATTGAGATCGACCAAAAGGTTGGTTAGAGGACTCTTAGAGCTTTTCAAAAGTCTAAGAACACTCAAAAATATGGAAAATTGAGCAAGATACATCATTCACAAGTTGGGCAATTTTGAAGGAATGCACAAAGAGATACCTCTAAAAATCAAATTTTTGCAAATGGGCTTGCTTTTTCATCATCCAAAGTTATTCCTCATACAATTAGGAATATCCAAGCCCAATGCCACGAATTTTATTTTATTTTTCTATTTAATTTGGAATTTATTCATTTAAATACAAATTAAATTTAAAAATAAAGTATAAAATCAAAATTAATTGCAAAATTGATTTTTATTCCTTCCTTGAGACCCAAGCAACTCACAAAGGCCAGCAAATTTCGAAATTGGATCAATATGGCAAGATTGGATTGAAAATTAATCAAATTTTAAAAATTTGATTTTGTACAAAAATCAAATTTGATTTGCATTGAATGTTGATTGATTCTCTCCCAAAACCATTCCAAATCCATCCAGTATAAATGTATGATGCATACCTATCAAGAAAGGAGGAGAAAATTGGCTCAAGAACCCTATTCCAAAGCTCAAAAAACCGTGGCAAACAAGCAAGTGGAAATCATACTTCCAGCCGTTTTCAATCGATTTTGAGGTGTCCAACACATTCCTTGATACCTCTTGAGTCGATCCAGACCTTTACTTTGATCAAAACCATCGAATCGTGAAATCAAAATCGGTTTGTTCTTGAAAAATCAAAATCGTATTTTAATTTTCATGCATCTTTAACATGTTTTGTGTTTGTTTTGTGATTAGTAGGAAGATTGCAAGCTTTAGGTACTTTAATTGCATTTTCATGGTAAACTCGAGATGCCATAGTTAGGGTTCTGAGCACGATTTAGGGTTTCCTTAAGCGGAAAAATTGGATCATGAGACCTATACCAATGCATTCGGAATGATCTCGAGAATCGAACCATGCCTTTAGAAATTATTTATATTATGTGCTTGATTTTCCAATTTGCGAGTGCATAGCGTCGAACAATGACCGAGCGCTAGCTTTAAAAATTCAAATCGGAGCGATGAAGCTTGGCGGACGAGGAGACCGGAGATGACACTTGTCTTTCTTTCACTCGATCCGGATTTCAAACACACTTGCACACATGGCGTAGTGGTAAAGGCGCATCTTGTTGAGGATGCTCTCAAGGGACTCGATTCGATCCACAGACCGGTTTTCATTCTTTTTCCAAACTTGCATTATTTTCTATACTTTCATATTATTTTAATATTTTGCATTATTTTAATTCTTTTCATAATTTTATTTCGCATTAAAAACTCATCAAAAATTATTTTTCTTTTACATTATTTTACGAAAATCTTTATTTAATTTATAAAATTAAAAATATAATTGTTAGTGTTTTAAGTTGGCATCAATTTTGGTAAAACTAGGCTTTAGAAATGTCTTGATAGATGTCATGACATTCGAGATTGAAGATAAATCCTCTTTGGACAAGGATGGTAAAAGTCTCCGAGCAGGGAAGCTAAAGGCATCTGGAATTCTGAGATCGATGTCATGCGGATGTTATGACATTCGGTGTACATGTCGAGAATCGTTTTCTGAGATTTTTCGGGAAGTTTGTTGAGCATTTATTTATGTTTTTTTTATTAGAAAGCATGCTCACGTGGCTGCTAGGTTAATCTTAATTAAACCTAAATTGGTTGTTGAACAAACCATGTTTTTAGGAAAATTAAGTAAACCTAGCTATCTTTATAAACCAAAAAGATTCGATGCTTCTATATAAAAATTCAACCACTCTACTCCACGCCTCTGGATTCCATTGAAGACATTGAAGGCTTTTGTTTGTGTACTATTAAAGGTTTTAACAGTTGGTCTTTGTAATTCTAGTTTCTCTTGTGAGCCAAGCAACTATCAATTGATAAGTGCATTGGACTAGGATTTGTTGTAAGGGTAGTTTATCACTCAAAGCTTTAAAGCACAGTGTTTGTCTCTTGATTAAAGCTTTGAAGCAAGATCAAGATATTTTATTGAAGTGTGTCTTCACAATTCAATTAGTCAATAGGTTGATATCACTGCGGTGATTGAGGGGGAGTGAGTAGGAACTCAGATCTAAGTAGGACTTAGGTTGAAGTGTCATTGGGTAGGGATTAAGTGAGGAGTTGTAAACGGGTGAGTTTAACTCGAATTGATACTACTAATAGTGAATTTCCTCCACGGCTTGGTAGCCTCAGACGTGGGTTTGTTAGAACCAGCTGGGTGAACAACTTATTGTGTTATTCTTGCTTTCTATATTTCTTGTGTGAATTGTCAAAGCGATGTCGCATCTTGTGTCATAACATTCTCTGACATTAAGTATCTGCTGCCGAAATTTCAATTGGTATCGGGCGGGCACCACCTTGTTATTTGGTGAGATCTAGGGATTATAGTTTACGGCTTAATGGATAAGGAAGCAGATTTGGAGGTAGACCACCTATTCGGATGGGTCTAATTATGAGTCTTGGAAGCCTCGTATGGTTGCCTTCTTAAGATCGGTGGATATCATGGCTTGGAGGCTGTGATAAAGGATGGAAACATCCAACCAAGGTTGAGAAAGATGGGACTCTTGTCTTGAAACACGAGGAAGAATGGAGCAAAGAGGAAGAGGAGCTTGCAAAATTCTAAAGCAAATGCTTTATTTAATGGTATTGACAACATCTTGATTGGTTCATCAATGTGAACGGCCAAGGATGTTTGGGACACCCTCAAAACCACTCATGAGGGAACATCCAAGGTGAAGATGTCAAGACTTGGATGCTCACTACCAAATTTGAGAATTTGAAGATGAAGGAAGATGAGACTATTCATGAGTTTCACATGAATGTTTTGGAGAGTGCCAATGCCTCGGGGCTCTTGGTGAAAAGATGTCGAGGAGAAGATAGTGAGGAAAATTCATCCTTGCCTAAAAGATTTGCAATGAAAGTAATAATAGAGGACAGGACATCAACCACAAAAAAGCTTATTGGATCTCTTATGACTTTTGAGATGGGAATCGGTGAAACTATTGACAGGAAGAACAAAAGCATAGCACTTGTATCCAAATGCAAGGATGCAAGGTGGAAGATGAGGAAGATATAAAGCTATAGCCATGCTTGGAAGGCAGTTCAACAAACTCATCAAGAGGATTGCAAGGTCAAATGTCAAGGACATTCCATCGACATCAACGGATCTTATGACTCAGAGAAGATCCGGTCGAGAAGAAAAGGAAGTCAAAGCGAGCAATGTCATGAATGTGAAGGATATGGACACATTAAAGTGAATGTCCCACCTTTCTTAAAAACAAAAGAAAGGAATGGTTGTCACTTGGTGCGATGAAGTGAATCGGGAAGAAGCGACTAATCTTGTCACTGCATCTTGGAAGTTGTAGATAATAACTCTAGTGATGAGGAAGTGACCTTTGAAGAACTTGATACCCCACAACATGGTGAAATATGTCGATTGAAAAGGCAGAAAATGAAAAAATGGAGAAACAAACACTATAAGACATCTCAGCGGTGAAATTACGATGTTAAATTCCAAGCTTGATCGGATGATCATCAATCAAAATGACCTGGAGCAGAAAATTGGAAGAAATTCTTGACTTGGGCAAAATCTTGAAACAAGCATGGTCTAGGATATGTGGCTGCAAAGGAACACATTAGTGACAAGAAAAAGAGAGGCCTAGGAAACCAAAGTCAAAGCAAATCACAACATCAACATCGGGATCGGAGAAACATGAAAAAGAAGTTTCAAAGATGGAGATGTCATCATTGTGGAAGGTTTGGACACATAAAACCCTTATGTTATAGGCTACATGGATACCTAATCGGACTCCTATGTTAAGCCTAAAAACATCAAAGTACCATACACTCAAAAAAGAAGAGCAACAGCTCACACTTCTCTTAGACGCCAAGGAAGATTGGTACTTTGCGTTGGTGTTCTAAACATAAAAAAACCTCTTGAATAATGTCAAACCTCATTCCACCAGCTTTGTTACCTTTGGAGATGGAGCTAAAGGAGAAATCAAAGGTGTTGGAAACTTAGGCTGGGTTCCAAATCTAAGTGGAGTCTTCTGGTAAAAGGCTTGCTAAACCTCATAAGCATAAGTCATGTGATATGGGATTCAAAGTTAACTTCACTAGATCCAATGTCTTGTAATCAATGATCAACAAGAAGTAGTTATGAGAGGAATCGGAAAAGACAAGCTGTACATGTGGAAAGAACACCAACCTCTCATCATGTTCCACATACAAAGATGAAAAGGAGGTCAAGATGTGGCACCAAAAACTAGGACATCATCTCGGAGGAATGAAAAAATCATCTCAATGGAGGTGTCAGAGGATACCAAGACTTCACATTGATGAAGGAAGGGTGTGTGGTGAGTGCCGGTTGGAAAGCAAAATGTCACACCCAATGTCTAACATCAGACCACATCTAAATCTGCTGCACATGGACTTGATGGGGCCTATCTTGAGTTAAGCCTTGGTGGAAAAAGATATGCCTATGTTGTTGTGGATGACTTCTCGGTTTACATAAACTTCATCAAAGAAAAATCAAGTGTTTGATGTCTTTAAGGAGTTGTGCAAAAGACTTGAGAGAGAGAAGGAAAATGTATTGTCGAATAAGAAGTGACCATGGAAAAGAATTTGAGAATAGCAAGTTTGATGAATTACATTCCTCATAAGGGATCAACCATGAGTTCTCTTCTCCTATAACACCACAACAAAATGGGGTTGTGGAAAGAAAGAATAGGACTATCAGAATGCGCGAGCAATGATTCATGCTAAGAAACTTCTATTCATTTTTTGAAGCTATGAATACGACTTGCTATGTTCACAGGTTACCTTAAGAAAGGAGCTGTCTCCACCATATGAGCTATGGAAAGGAAGAAAACCAATTGTGAAATACTTTCATGTGTTTGGGAGCAAATGCTATATTACGGATCGTGATCAAAGGAGAAAATGGATTCTAAGAGTGATGAAGGCATTTTTCGGGATACTCCACAAGCAGGAGCATATAGGGTATTCACTCAACCGTTATGATGGAGTCTATTAATGTCATTGTTGATTATCATTATCGAGCACAATGTCCCATATGATGTTGAGACATGGTTTGAGACATCACCTCAAGTACGATAAGGAAAATGTTCCTACTCCTACTTCACCTAAATCAACACGAGGAAGCAAACAAAGATCCCTCAATCAGATTCGAAAGATCATCAAAGGATCTCATCATTGGAGACCCAACCAAAGGTGTTGTTACAAGATCCAAAGCTGTCTCAAACTCACCCGTGTCAAAAATAGAGCCAAAGAATGTCAAAGAAGCTCTATGTGATGAATTTTGGATTGGAGCAATGCAAGAGGAATTGAACAGTTCAAGCAACATGAAGTATGGGAATTAGTTCCTAGGCGAGAAGGAACCAACATCATTGGCACTAAGTGGATCTACAAGAACAAGTCGATCGAAGGGTCACGGGAATAAAGCAAGACTTGTTGCTCGAGGTTACACTCAGTGGAGAATTGACTTTGATGAGACCTTTGCACGATGGCTAGGCGGAATCAATCGGCTACTAGGAGTTGCTTGCATTACGAAATTCAAATTATTTCGATGGATGTGAAAAGTGCCTTCCTAAATGGCTACTTAAATGAGGAAGTATATGTAGAACACCTAAGGGATTTGTGGATCAAGTTTTCTGAACATGTCTACAGATTAAGGAAAGCCTATATGGTCTAAAACAAGCCCCTAGGGCCTGGTATGAAAAGGCCAAGTTTCTTACAGACAAAGGATACGAGGAAAGGAGGATTGGATAAAACTCTCTTTGTCAAGAATGAAGGTGGAAAGGTTATGGTGGCTCAAATCTATGTTGATGACATAGTATTTGGAGGAATGTCGAGACAATGGTGAAACAATTTGCCAATCAAATGCAAGCGAGTTTGAAATGAGTCTCATGGGAGAGTTAACTTACTTCCTTGGATTGCAAGTCACGGATGGAAGATTCAACATTTCTTTCACAAAGCAAGTATGCAAGGAATATTGTCAAGAAGTTTGGAATGGAGAATGCCGACCATAAAAGGACTCCTGCTCCTACACATTTGAAGTTGACCAAGGATGCAAGTGGAGAAAAGGTTGATCAAAGTTTATATAGAAGCATGATAGGGAGCTTGTTGTACCTAACGACCAGGACGACATTGCTTATGCGGTTAGGGTATGTGCAAGATATCAAGTGAGCCTAAAGTAAGTCACATTAACCGGTGAAAAGAATCACGAAATATGTGTGTGGAACTTGCAATTATGGTATCCTATATTCCCATGGATGTGAACCAATTACATGCGGATCTTGTGATCTTGTTGTTTGGAATCTTGATGAAAAAGTACCTCGGAGGATGCTTCTTGTTGGGAAACAATCTTGTTTCTTGGTTTAGCAAAAGCAAAGCGTATGTCCTATCCACTTCTGGTGAATACATAGCAGTAGCGATTGTTCTCAAATAGTGCGGATGAAGCATATCTTTGTCGAGTACAATGTCACACAGGATGTCATGACATTGTCTTGTGACAATCTGAGTGCTATTAATATATCAAAGAATCCTATACAACACAGTGGGACTAAGCACATAGACATCGAGACATCACTTCATCGAGAGAACTTGTGGAGGAGAAGGTGATTAAATTGGATCATGTAGTCACGAACTTCAATGGTGACATTTTACCAAGGCTCTTGATGCTAGTCAATTTGAAAACTTAAGGAGCAAGCGGGCATTTGTCGGTATGAGGTTGTAGCAATTAAGATTGCCTCCAAGAAAGGGAAGAGACCATTTATTAATTATAAGTGGGTCGATTGATTATTTGCCTCTTATTTTATAGGGTTCAAGAATGTGAAAAGACTCCTCCATATAATAGCCTTTTCATTTGAAAGTATCATACCTTCTCCATCCAACGAGATACTCTCAACCGCTTCGTCACTCTTGGTCTCGATTCTCAACCTTTCCCGAGAAATATGTCTTCCTCATCCTCCTCGGATTCATTGTTCATCTCCCACCATGGTGAGATTAGGGCATTTCTTTGAAGCCATGGATATTGAACTGTGAAGGTCTCCCTTAGCGTTCAATGGCGGACTCTCGAATCGGCATGCCGAAGGATCAAGGTTCATCGGCTCTTGGTAAGACTACACCTCTTGTTCCCCTGAGATAAGAAATAGGGAAGGTACCAAGTATGTAGAGGAAGCCATTGCTAGGATAGTCACGAAATCCTAGGCGAACATCACTCTCACGGAATTTCGTTCCCTTAATCAAAGACCTGCTAGCCCTAGTTTAGCGGATGATCTAGATGTCACAAAGAATGTCATGACATCGATGATCACGTCCGAGCAACTCATGTGAACCACGATTCTTGATTTCCTGTCAAAGCAAAGGAGGTATTCACGTTCTCAAGTTGAGCAAATAACGAGCTGGAACTTCCTCAAAGAGTATAGAGCTAAATTTGCTGGTTGTTCAAAATGCAAAAGGACACCAATGGCCAAGAAAGGAAAGCTCTGAACACAAAGCTGAACAAGCCGATAAAGCGAGATGATCTTGATCTTTGACAAGGAAGATGCCTCTTGAGAGAGCAACTAATTAAGTTGTTGTGTTGCTTTCTTTATCTTTTGTATTACATCCATTTCCACATTATTATTTGTATTCATTACTTTTGTGTCCATTTGTTCTTCTTTTGGATATTGTAAACATTGTCTGTTGTGATGTATCCTTATACTTACTTATAATTACTTCTGGTATATTATTTTTATTCTTGATGACACTTTTGATTAAAAGGTTTGGGGACAATTGTATGATTTCCTTTGGCCCTTTATGGCTAAAAGGGAGAAGAACTACTGTGTTATGATAGTATGGGATTTGGGAACTTGTGGCTTGTTGAGGATTGTATGGCTGAAATTTTATGGCTTTTTTGTTTAAACAATTGTGTGGGCAATTGTATGTGGGAATGTGGGACTTGTGTATGGGTAGAATTTATCTTCTCTTAGTTCTAGCTTAGGAAAGCTTAAGAAAAATTAGAACTAGGTTGTTAGTCTTCTGCATTTTACGATAGGTCTAGTAGTTTTAGCCAAAAATGTGCCAAAGGGAGTTTGTTAGTGTTTTAAGTTGGCATCAATTTTGGTAAAACTAACTTTAGAAATGTCTTGATAGATGTCATGACATTCGAGAGATTGAAGATAAATCTCTTTGGACAAGGATGGTAAAAGTACTCGAGCAGGAAAGCTAAAGGCATGGTGGAAATGCAAACGTCGATGACATAACGGATGTTATGACATTCGATGTGACATTCGTTTGCAAATCGGTTTTTCTGAGATTTTCGGGAAGTTTGTTGAGCATTTTATTTATGTTTTATTATTAGGTTAATCTTAATTAAACCTAAATTGGTTGTTGAACAAACCATGTTTTTAGGAAAATTAAGTAAACCTAGCTATCTTTATAAACCAAAAGATTCGACCTTCTATATAAACAACCCTTACTACTGAAACGCCTTTTGTTTGTTTCTTATTAAAGGTTTTAACGGTTGGTCTTTCTAATTCTAGTTTCTCTTGTGAGCCAAGCAACTATCAATTGATAAGTGCATTGGACTAGGATTTGTTGTAAGGGTAGTTTATCACTCAAAGCTTTAAAGCACAGTGTTTGTCTCTTGATTAAAGCTTTGAAGCAAGATCAAGATATTTTATTGAAGTGTGTCTTCACAATTCAATTAGTCAATAGGTTGATATCAACTGCGGTGATTGAGGGAGTGAGTAGGAACTCGGATCTAAGTAGGACTTAGGTTGAAGTGTCATTGGGTAGGGATTAAGTGAGGAGTTGCGGGTGAGTTTAACTCAATTGATACTACTAATAGTGAATTTCCTCCACGGCTTGGTAGCCTCAGGCGTAGGTTTGTTAGAACCGAACTGGGTGAACAACTTATTGTGTTATTCTTTCTATATTTCTGTGAATTGTCAAAGCGATGTCGAATCTTGTCATAACATTCTGACATTAAGTATCTTGCAAATTCATAATTTGCATGCATATTTATTTTTATTCATAATTTTGCATTTAATTATTCATTTTAAATTATTAAATTGCATTCAAAATCCCAAAAATATTTTAGCATATTTATGTTATTTCCATTTTATTTTATTAAAATTTGCATTTTCTATTTTCTCATTTTTCATCATATTTCCTCGCGAACATTTCTTTACGTTTTCATTTTTCCAATAATGTTGTTTATGGGATGTAATAGTTTAAATTAGGTTTTATTTTCCGCAAGTTTAAATTATGTATACGCCCCAAAGCCATGTAATAGCGTGGGACATTTACCTTCCGCTTTACATTCCGCATTTTAATTTCGCACCTATAAATTGCTAGTAACTAGGTGTGCATGGCAAGATAATAATTGGACATAGCTCACACTAATTTTCAAGATAAAATACGAATCAACACACTCTCTTTCACACATGCACCCTTAGGGTAATTCTCTCTCATTGCCTTACGAATTCAAAAATGGTCATGTCCTCGAGCGTAGAGGTATTCTAGCATCGTTGCCTTCAAACAAATCATCATAGTCCCCGATACAAAGATCATAAGACCCACGATGTCGCCTCCGAATACATGATCTTGACCCTCGATTGTCGCCTCACGAAAATGATGATAGTCCTTGAATGTGCTAGGATACTTCCTACAAGTTGTCTTCTATGACCATCCGATGTCCCTTGAATGTCCCTTCATCCAGCGAATGGAGTTACCTACCAACTAATGGTATGGATGGCGCTATTCTAAAGGCGTAAAACAATACAAAAAGCGACCAATTATGAGTAGGTAATAAGACTTTTAGTTGCTTGCTCAAATCAAATGCTTTTCACACCTCACTTTTTGTCAAAGTTCAAACTCTTTTCAAAACAAAACATTTCCAAACACTTTGTATACATTCCTACATGAATCATTACAAAGTCAAAGCGAAATGCCTTTTCAAAACATTTTGTCAAACACACGAAGCACAATTTTTAAGTGATCTAGAGCAACTAAGAGCCCGTAGATAACTACGGATGGAAAGTGCTAATACCTTCCTTTTCATAACCATTCTCCGTACTCGAGAATCTAACGAAGGTCTTTTACGTACTTTTACCTTCCCTTAATTGGATAAAAATAAAAGTCGGTGGCGACTCTTGCTATCCGCACATTTGTGATACAAAAACTAAAAAGTCAGTTCACCGTATCATAGAACTGGCGACTCTGCCGGGGAGACACCCTAAAGAGAGAATGCCTTAAGGATTTCTATCTCACTTTTACTGCTTTTTGTTTGACTTGCTTGCTTTATCTTTAAGGGTTGCTTGGGTATTATATCGTTGGGGGATCCTACACCCGGATCCAGGTTTCCTTTTAGGTAAGTAGCAATAAATCGTCGCGACCGTTAGACGTATATCAAAACGGTCAACATGATGGCTACGTTAGCGTGACACTTTGGTTGTCCGATACTCTTCATTCCCAAGTTGAGGATAGTATTTGGCCTGCGTGGTGTCATCGGCTAACTAAACTTTTAGAACCTTAATTGACCCATCTTGGCCATTAGAAGGTAGTGATATGGCGGCTTTGATGTAGACCGAGGTTGGTTGATACTCGATGCTCGCTCATTGAGATCAGACTTTTGGGACATTTTCGGTCGACCACTTGGTAGTCGTATTGAAATAAGCGCCTACGAGAAAGATCAATGATGTGAGACTCCTAGAACCCGGTTACTATTATAGGACAGGATGAACCAACTCAAACTTTTGGTAGGGTAATCACCTATACCTCATGCAAGCCTTAAACCTAGGCTCATTGTGTGAATTGTTTGTGTGTGCTAAACATGACATCATGACATCATTTGCATTGCATATCATTTCTAACTATTTCAAGGACCTAGGGATTTATCTTTGCTCTGTTTTGTAGGGTATTATGGCTTCTAGAAAGACTATCCGAATCAACTTCATGGGTATACCTTCTCAACTCAAAGAATTGGTTTATGAAATTCTCGACCATGTTCAGTTCATAAAAAGACATGGTTATCTACTTGATTTGGTTATCTCCGGTTTTGAAGAAGATATGATGCATGTCCTATTTCAGTTCTTTGATCCGAAACACCATTGATTTACATTCCCAGATTATCAGTTGGTTCCTACCTTGGAAGAATTCTCTAAGCTACTTGGGATACCTGTTCTTGACCAAATGCCATTCACCGGTTTGGAAAAGGTTCCTAAGCACGAAGACATCGCGTCAGCCTTACATCTTAAGCGCTCAGACATTGAAGCCAATTGGGAAACCAGTAGTGGAGTTAAGGGTTTACTTGCCAAGTTTCTGATTAAGAAAGCCCGAGAGTTCCTCAAAGTTATGAGTTTCCATGCATTTGAAGACATTGTGGCCTTGCTAATCTATGGTTTGGTTTTGTTCCCTAACTCGGATCAATTCATAGCTGTCAACGCCATTAAGTTGTTTCTTACCCGCAATCATGTGCCTACTTTACTTGGGGATGTCCTACATTCTCTCCACACTCGTACCATCAAAAGACAAGGAACTCTCATGTGTTGTATACCGTTACTTTCCAGGTGGTTTATTTCGCACCTTCCTCCATCAGTTTTGAAGAACGAACAAAGGTTGAGATGGTCTCAAAGACTAATGTCACTCTCTCATGTTGGAGCCTTTTCTCTCAAAAGGACTTCACCTTCATTGAGCGTTGTGGAGAATTCCCTAATGTACCGCTACTTGGTATAAGGGGAGGTATTACTTACAACCCTTCCTTAGCTCTACGTCAGTTTGGTTTTGCTCGAAGAGATGGTCCACATGATATGCTTCTCCAAGATATTGTGTTCGACTACAATCACGATCTCGAGTTAAAGCGAAGGTTCATACGCGCTTGGGGCATGGTAAAGAAGGCGATACCAAGACTTTGGGGCACCAAAACTCCATTCCTTGGGAACCTTACCTCAAATGGAGTGCGAGCTCGAGCTCAAAACCTCATGATGCCATTCACGCTTTGTTTTACGGTAATTATGGAACTGTTGCTATAGGTGGCGTACCTATCTTGTTCTCTATCTGACATGCCTCACGATTTTGAAGACTTGAAGAAATCTGGATTGACAAAGAAGAGGGATACCTTTGAAGCTCGATGCTATGCAAGTGAGAAGAAAGTGCTAGAGTTGACCAAGCTACTTCACGAGGCGAACATCAGCGCCTACCTCGGCACCAGAGGAAGCGCCCATGGGAGACTTAGAGCTTTAGGATGTTTATGTTTTCTTTTATTTGTTTTGAACTATCTTTTGTACTTAAAAAGAAAAAAAAATAATAATGAAAAGAGTACTAATAAATGTTTGCTCATTGCTTGTCTAACAAATTTAAATCTCTAAGGTCCTTGAAAACATTGCATTGCATTCGCATAAACATTGCATATCATAGCATAACATTGCATCACGGTACATTGAAGATTGGTTTTCTCATTTGCTCGCTATTTATTTTAGCGAAATGGCTCTTGAGCAGATCTGTCAAAGATCTTCAAGCTCGAATGCTCGGTTTAGAGATGTTCACCGACTTGGTCAAGGCCAAGAAGATCTGAAGAAGCTCATCAACGAGAAAGAAGAAGGTTGTTGGTCTCTCTCGACATGGGCGGGGCAGCTACAAAGGTGGTCCTAGGTGGTTAGTCGAATTGAGCTCTCGAAGGAAGTGTCAAGAAGGAGGACGAACAAAGTAACAAAGGTGGTGGTGAAAGTCGGCTGAACTTGAGAAGAACTATGATGGTGGCCATACTCGATGAAGATGACAAGTACAAGCAACTTGAAGACCGTCGAATCTTTGTGGAAAACACGAAGATGTCGGGCTGAATTTTGATGACTGAGTCTTGTCCACAGTGTTGTGATTCCTCCCAAGTTCAAAGTTCCAACTTTTGATAAGTATGGCATGTCTTGCCCTAAAATGCATTTGAAGTCTTATGTCCGGAAGATCGACCCCTTGATGTGTTGTGGATGCACTATTTTCAAGAGAGTTTGTCAGACTCAATTGGAGTGGTATTATCGACTAGAGAATGACCGTATCCGTACTTGGGTGACTTAGCGGTGCTTTCTATAGGCGATTATGGTACAATCTTTGAATTGACACCCACTCGTGTAACACCCCATCTAAATACCCCGAATATATTAATTAAATTAACATCTAAATCATCTTTAATCAGAGTTAACACGGTATACCAAGGGATGTCACAATTAATAATTAAAACAAACTTCATTCAAACAGTAGCCATGCTACACTGAGGATCATCATCCAATAATTCAATCATTATAAGACCATGTCTTACACAGCGGAAATACCAAAATCAAAACTTAATAAAACATCAAGTTTCTCAAAGAATTCAAATCCAGAATAATTAAACAATAATGATTCTCTTATCTAAGCGTTCCCCAGTGTTACAATCTAATCAGAGCATGACACTGACACAGGGACTAAAAGATAAGCTCTAGAGCCATCCTCACCGACTCCTCAGCTGCTAATTTAATCTGAAATGGTAAAGTAAGGGTGAGACTTCTCATAATTAACGCATATTATAAGTCTTTCAATCAATAATATATCACAAGCATATTACTTCACCCACTTAACATAAATTCAGATTCACACACACAACCATATTCATCATGCATAATCATAACAATCCAAGAAGAGTAACACTGGAAGACATCCTAGCATGTTACCACTTCATACAAATATAATGCAGACTCAATGCATGCGCTACCGACTCGTGACCAAGTCACCCAACACTGATCCATCATCAACCGGATACAGTACCATCGATTCGTCCATAACCACTCGGACACGAATCCAGCCTAACCACCCATCCTCACTCGGGTATCGGTTATCGGCAATCCAAGTCAAATTCCGCACAATGGGAATTAACTTCACCAAAATAATGCATATGCACGCACATCAATAGCATGCAACATTAATCAGTCTATGTACACATTCATTTAACATAACTGAATCACAACAATCAACATGATATATCAACCAATCATGCATACATCTAACATCAGCATAAACATGCAAACCAACCAACATGATATATCAACCAATCATGCATACATCTAACATCAGCATAAACATGCAAACCAACCAACATGATATATCAACCAATCATGCATACATCTAACATCAGCATAAACATGCTATTACACCTACACATTACCAGTGTCCTCATCACCAAAGTTCCTCTACTACACATACATCTTTATGTGTCAGTTAATAATCATTTCTTTCGAAATTCAACCCCTTCCCAAAATAATTTCAAGTTTTCTAAAGTATTTTCATTTCATAAGGTAGAGCATTAAATTTGGAAATAACGTCCAAAGCGGCTCAAAGCGGACTTACGGTTTGAAAGTTATGAATTTTGAAGTTTTAGAATTTTTAAAAAAATAAGGCGAGAACCGGTTCCTACCTATCGGGAACGGTTCTGCTGATTCAAAAAGCGTTTACGGAAAAATGTATAGAACCGGTTCCTACCTATCAGGAACCGGTTCCTCGTGTATTTTCAAGTTTTATAAATTTTCAAAGGCAACGGTTCCTACCCGTCGGGAACGGTTCCCAATGTTAAAATGTCATTTTACGCACTTTTGTGACATCCTTCCATTTTCAATTAAACCCATTTTACCCATCGAATCCCATCATTGGAAACACCAAAATACATCATTTCGCATCATTCATTTCATCAATTATCCTCTTTCCATCATTTCTATTCATTAAGCGACACCTTAATCGTATTCCATACATATTACGACATCGGACTCAATCGACACCAGCGACACTATTAGGTACATCCATGGAACCCTAGAAATTCCTAAACATAGATTTCCTAACATGCCATGATCCATAATATTAAAATCAAAACCTATAATAAACAATAACCAATCAAATCACCTTACCTTGTGGGTTCTTCGATTTACGCTCTAGGTCTTTTTCCTTCTTTCCTTCTCTTCTCACGTATCTTGTTTTCTCCAAAATGATTCCTTTTTCCTCTTTTCTTATTTAATTCCTTTTATTCCTTTTAACATAAATTAAATAAATCAATAAATGTGAGTAGAGTCTTTTACTCCTCACACTTCTCGACATACATCAATAAATCCATAATTAATCTCAACAATTCAATATATTAAATGAATTATGTTCTCAATTAATTTAATAATTAAAATCATAATTATTTAATTACGAATTATTTTCGAGGTGTCTGACTCCCCGACTTAAAGAGTTTTCGTCCTCGAAAACATACCTCGAACGAACAATTCGGGATCGAGTCCTTCATCGACTCTCCGGCTCCCAGTGACATTTCCATCAATGGTCCTCCCAGCCACTCTTACCAATGCAATCTCTTTGCCTCATAGCTGCTTCAACTTCGATCCTCAATCCTCGCGGTACCGCTTTCACGGTCAAATTCTCCCGTGCACATATGTCATCTACGAATCTCATGAGGCGGATCGGCAATGCTTCCTGGTGAGACACATGAAAACATCATGCAGTTCATAGTGGCGGCAATCGATATGAAACCTTCCCAACTCTTTTGGTAATCGAAAAGGACCAATAAATCGTGGAGTCAACTTTTTGACTTCAAAGCTCGACCAATACCGGTCATCGGAGTAACCGCGTAAACATGCTCTCTTCCCGAACTCAGGTCTTTCCTCCTCTTATCATGATAACTTTTCGCGACTTTGAGAAGTCCTCATCTTCTCTGAATCATCTTAATCTTTTAAGTTTGTTGAACAATTTAGGTCCAATCACGGCCTCTCGGTTTCATACCAACACAATGGTGTCAGCACCTCACCATACAATGCCTCAAGCGGGCCATACCAATACTCGGTGAAAGCTATTGTTGTAGGTAAACTCAATCAACAGCGATAGCTATCCCAGCTCCACCCTTCTCAACACACAAGCTCTCGGCCGTCTTCCAACGGTAGTCGTTCTTTCCGTCGACCATACATGCGGATGATAAGCGGAACTCAAGCGCAACTTGGTACCCAAAGCTTCTTGCAACCTGTCCGAACTTAGATGTAAACCTCGGATCTCGATCCGACACAATGCTAACGGAATACCATGCAAACTCACAATCTTTCGACATAAATTACGCTAATCTCTCCATCGGATAATCCATTCTTATCGGAATGAAGTGGCGATTTTGTCAACTATCCACATAACCGGATAGAATCGCAATTCTTAGCTGTTCTTGGCAAAGCGGACACAAAATCCATTGAGATTTCATCCCACTTCCATTGGAACAAACAGCTCCATCAACGATGGTTTCGATGTTCGATTTTCGACTTCGACAAACCAAACAAGCATACACTTCGGCAATTTCCTTTTCATTCCGGCCACAAAACAACTTCTTCAAATCATGATACATTTAGTAGCAGGGATGAATACTTAACCCATTCGCGATGCCCTTCTTCAAAATGCTCTTCTAATCTTGGCAACATCCAGACACACACCCGATCACCAAATTTCATAACACCATTCTCGTCGATTCGGAACTCGCCTCCTTGACCTTGGTTGATCAATGTCAACTTATCAACTAAACCAACATCAGTTTGTCCATTTCGTCTCTTCGAATACCACTAGTCGACTTCAACATACCCAATTTCACCTGTCGGGTGGTTTCACAAACTAAACTCAAATCTCGGGCTGCTCAACCAAATCTAACTCACGAACCATCAACATCGACATATGCAAGGACTTCTACTCAAGCATCTGCAACAACGTTTGCCTTACTAGGATGGTAATTCAACCGAAATCATAATCTTTTAAGAATTCTAACCATCTTCTCGCCTCATGTTCAACTCTTTACGATCAAAGAGATACCTCGAGACTCTTATGATCCTTGAATACCTCAAACGAGAACCATATAAATAATGTCTCCAACTTCAAAACAAACACAATTTGCCAACTCTAAATCATGAGTCGGGTAATTCCTTTCATGCACTTTCAAGTTGTGAAGCATAAGCCACAACACCTTATCTTGCATCAACACACCACTAATCCCATTAATGATGCGTCACAATACACCACAAAGACTTAGTCGGATCGGCAAAATCAAGATCGGACACTTGTCACCTCCTCTTCAACTCTTGAAATCCTTTCTCACATTCAACATCCCAAACAAATATCGACCCTTCACGGTCAACTTAGTCAGCAGCAGCGCCCGGTTGGAAAATCCTTCAATAAACTTCGGTAGTAACTGCAAGACCCGAGAAACTACGGATCTCGAAGCATTCTTGGCGCTTGAGACACCTTCTACTTTCGTAGGATCCACACAATTCCATTCTTGGAAATCACATGACCAAGAAAACTCACCTCCTCAACGAATTCACACTTGGACAACCGCATAAAGTTTCTTTTCCTTGACAATTCCAACACAACTACGAGATGTTACGCATGCTCCTCATCGCTTTTCGAATAAATCGAGACTATCATCAATGAACACTACTACAAACTTGTCGAGATACGGATGAAATATCTTTCATATACTCCATGAAAACACCGGTGCATTAGTAACTCAAGCGGCATAGAATATTCATAATGTCCGTACCTCGTTAAAGCGCGTTTTAAGATATCCTCGACTTCACGAATCATGATATCGGATCTCGGATCAATCTTACTAAATACACAAGCTCCAACGAGTTGATCCATCAAATCATCAATCCTCGGCAAAGGATACGATTCTTGATTGTAACTTTGTTCAGCCGGTAGTCAACACATAACCTCATTGAACCTTCCTTCTTAACCAATAACGGAGCACCCACGGCGAAATACTCGGACGAATAAACTTCTTCTCCAGTTCCTCTAGCGCTTCTTGATTCGACTAGTTCGAGATGCCGACATGCGATAGGCGCCATCGACACGGACTAGTTCGAGAATCAAATCTATAGTAAATTCTACCTCTCTCTCGGTGGCGATTCACTAACGTCTTAGGAAACACCTACGGAAATTCATTCACCAGCTGCATCCATCACTCTTTGCCTTTCCCTTCGCTTGATCGCGAATACAACATAAACACCACGGCACCATCCTTCACACTAGGTTCATACGCTTAGCGACATAATCTCATTTCGATCTTAACCTCTTGGGAAAATGACCGTCTTCTCAAGCAGTTGATATGAACCTGGTTGAATTCCAACTAGTTCATTCAAGGATGATATCAAGTTGTTCTAGCGGTAGGCACACTAAATCCATACGAAACCCTATCAAAAATCACAGGGACAATTCCTACAAACATACGAAGTAGTCCTTTGAACTAGCAGTATCAATAACCATACTTCCATCCATATTAGAAATTTCCAAATTCAATCTCTTAGCACAATCTAACGCAATAAAAGAATCGTAGCTCGGTATCAATAATCGCAATCAAAGGTATGCCATTAATAAAACATGTACCTTTAATCGGTGATCATAAGGCTTAGTCTACGATCCGGACAATGCAAACACTTTACCACCCGACTCTCTTTCTTGGGTTTTGTGCCTTGAGGCGAGTATGACCCTCTTCACCACGGTTGTAGCAAGTCACCACTTTCACTCTGCGGTCATTGGCCACATGGCGAACTTTCCACCGAAACACTTCTTATCATTGCTCTTCGGGTCCACCATCGATGTCTGTCTCACCACACTTATAGCACCTAGCGGAAGAACTAGAATCTCCTCCACCAGACTTCTTCCAACCACTGGATCTCTGATTATTCCTATCGTAAGGCTTACCACGATCCATCTGTTGCTTACCTTTCCTGTCAACATACCCTCGAGCATTCGACTTAGTGTTAGCAAGATCCTCCTCAAGAATCCTACTCGATCAACGGATCGGAAAATCTTGGATCTGGCGTCACAAGATACCACTTAATCTCGTCACGAAGACCATTCTCAAATTTGATACATTTGGAAAATTCTCCATCTGCATCATTAGGGTAATGAGCATAATACTTTTCTAACTTAGAAAACTTTGAAGCATACTCCTTGGCCGTCTTGTTACCACAGCAGTTCAAAACTCAATCTCCTTCTTACCTCGGCGTCTCGGAAAGTACCTCCTCGGAAAGCTCTCCACGAACACAGCCCAATTCAATGCAACACCATCTTCTTCTAGTTCGATTACGGTAGCACCCACGGTCATCGCTTCCTCGGCCAACATGTGAGTTCCATATCTCACCTTGACCCCTACGGTCAATCACTCACGAAGATCCTCTCGATCTCCTTCAACCACCGAAGGCGCCGGGATCATGCGTGCCCTTGACAATGGAGGATTATTCCTCGAAAATTCCCAATTATGCATCGGCACCAATCGCGACTCCTGCTGGTTCCCTCAGAGCACTCCGGTAACATTCCCAAGCCCGGCAATGGCATCATCATTCCTTCCGTTACCTCTTCCGGCCATTGTTACGTAACATAACAAAACAATCTACATCAGCACACAATCGGCGGTGTCACTTCACTAGTCGCATACTAAAGGGATAACGACACGGGACAAGACCGACTATGCTCACGATACCACTATTGTAACACCCCATCTAAATACCCGAATATATTAATTAAATTAATATCTAAATCATCTTTAATCGAGTTAACACGGTATAATAAGGGATGTCACAATTAATAATTAAAACAAACTTCATTCAAGCGGTAGCCATGCTACTGCGAGGATCATCATCCAACAATTCAATCATTATAAGACCATGTCTTACAGGAAATACCAAATCAAAATTTAATAAAACATCAAGGTTCTCAAAGAATTCAAATCCAAAATAATTAAACAATAATGATTCTCTTAACTAAGCGTTCCCCGGTGTTCAATCTAATCGAGCATGATGACAACGCAGGGACTAAAAGATAAGCTCTGAGCCATCCTCACCGACTCCTCATTGCTAATTTAATCACGAAATGGTAAAGTAAGGGTGAGACTTCTCATAATTAAAGCATATTATAAGTCTTTCAATCAATAATATATCACAAGCATATTATTCACCCTTAACATAAATTGATTCACACACAACCATATTCATCATGCTTAATCATAACAATCCAAAGTAACGGAAGACATCCTAACATGTACCACTTCATACAAATATAATGCGGACTCAATGCATGCGGTACCGACTTTGACCAAGTCACCCAACAACATCCATCATCAGCCGGATACGGTACCATCGATTCGTCCATAACCACTCGGACCACGAATCCGACTAACCACCATCCTCACTCGGGTATCGGTTATCGGCAATCCAAGTCAAATTCGCACAATAGGGAATTAACTTCACCAAAATAATGCATATGCCGCACATCAATAGCATGCAACATTAATCGGTCTGCATTCACAACATGCTGATCACAATCAACGTATATCAACCAATCATGCATACATCAACATCGGCATAAACATGCAAACCAATCAACATGATATATCAACCAATCGTACGCCATCTAACATCAGCATAAACATGCAAACCAATCAACGCATGATATATCAACCAATCATGCGCCCATAACATCTAACATAAACATGCTATTACACCTACACATTACCGGTGTCCTCATCACCAAGTTCCTCTACACATACATCCTTATGTAGGTTAATAATCATTTCTTTGAAATTCAACCCCCAAAATAATTTCAAGTTTTCTAAAATATTTTCATTTCATAAGGTAGAGCATTAAATTTGAAATAACGTCCAAAGCGAGCGCTCAAAAGCGGACTTACGGTTTGAAAGTTATGAATTTTGAAGTTTTAGAATTTTTAAAAATAATAGAACAACCGGTTCCTACCTATCAGGAACCGGTTCTGCGAAAGTTCAAAAAGGCGTTTACGGAAAATGTATGGGAACCGGTTCCTACCTACGGGAACCGGTTCCTACATGTTATTTTCGGTTTTATAAATTTTCAAAGGGCAACCGGTTCCTACCCATACGAGGAACTTCCCCGATGTTAAATGTCATTTTACGCACTTTTGGCACATCCTTCCATTTTCAATTAAACCCATTTTACCCATACGAATCCCATCATTGGAAACACCAAAATACATCATTTGCATCATTCATTACATCAATTATCCTCTTTCCATCATTTTATTCATTAACACCTTAATCTATTCGTACATATTCGGCCAATCGGACTCAATCGACACCAAGTGACACTATTAGGTACATCCATGGAACCCTAGAAATTCCTAAACATAGATTTCCTAACATGCCATGATCCATAATATTAAAATCAAAACCTATAATAAACAATAACCAATCGAAATCACCCTTACCTTGTGGGTTCTTGATTTCGGCGGCTCTAGGTCTTTTCCTTCTTCCTTCTCTTCTCACTTCCGTATCTTGTTTTCTCAAAATGATTCCTTTTTCCTCTTTATTTAATTCCTTTTATTCCTTTTAACATAAATTAAATAAATCAATAAATGAGTAGAGTCTTTTACTCCTCACCCACTTTACTCAACATACATCCAATAAATCCATAATTAATCTCAATAATTCAATATATTAAATGAATTATGTTCTCAATTAATTTAATAATTAAAAATCATAATTATTTAATTACAAGATTATTTTAGGGTGTCACAACTACGCATGCAGCTTCTGAAAGCATGTCCATGGTCGTGACAGTTCGAAAGAATACTCGAAGTGGAGAGATCTAGCGAGGCGG